>CM052889.1:50408496-50483539 GCA_028534135.1 Potos flavus | reverse complement strand
GGGCTGAGCCCATTGTCTGTCTCCAACAAATCACAGAGGTAAGAGATGTGTTCCTTAAAGAGAGCCGACACCTGAGATGCTGCCTCCCCAATTCCCATGGGGAATGAACCAACCAAAGTCGCCGACCCCTCTTCCAGGAAGTTCCAATTCACTACTGTTAATCTTTATCAGATTTAAGATTGCATGCACACTGAAAAAATAAAATAAAAAAAAAGAAAACAACAACAACAAAATCAACCTGTACAACTATAATTAAAATACTATAAATGGCATCTAAAAAAAAAAGATTGTATGCACAGCTATGCAAATTAGCAGAGGCTTATAAGCTCAGGATTTGAAAGAAACTGATCTCATCTAAAATGAGTTGGTGGACAAGCAAGAACTTAACCAAAAAATTTAGAGTTTACTTCACAGCCCTGGAGGATAGTTCTGTCTAACACCAGAGAAAGACTGGTTTAAAAAAAAACACAAAAAATGTATATACATGGTTAAAATGTCTTCATATGAAAGTTTATAAGCTATCTGCGAGGTATATATAGCAATATTACATACATCTCTTTACACATACACATTATACATATCTGTGTAAGTTTTTGAATTGATATACAACTTTGCTGAATGAGCACAATTTATACTAATATGACTCTAAAAATAAAATCTACATGGCTGGCTTTAGAGGATGATATATCCATGATAACTTTTATATGAGATAACAAATAAAACCTATAGATTTATAGAACTGACATGTAAATCAAATTATCAGTTTGGCTGGGGTTCAGAAATTATTTTCATGTTCCAAAATGATGTTAGAAAATATGCAACTCTGGGGTGCCTAAGTGGCTCAGTGGGTTAAAGCCTCTGCCTTCGGCTCAGGTCATGATCTCAGGGTCCTGGAATCGAGCCCCGCATCGGGCTCTCTGCTCAGCAGGGAGCCTGCTTCCCCCTCCCTCTCTGCCTGCCTCTGCCTACTTGTGATCTCTCTCTGTCAAATAAATAAATAAAATCTTTTAAAAAAAAGAAAATATGCAACTTTGCCATTAAAGTGTATTTTTCTCATCATCTTTAGTTTACTGAATGGGTTAAATTAAAAAAAAAAATATATATATATATATAATTTAGATTTGATTTAAACCGAAACTCTAAAAAATTCCTGTGACTTCTTTAGGCTCCATTAAAGTTGCTGCCAATAATCCACAAATTTCATCATAATTAAAAGATTCAAGTCTTGTTCCATTAAATATTTCATAATAATGAGTTGTAAAATGGACTGCCTTGAGGTTTCATGTGAGGTAGCAGAGCATAATCAACAAGAGAAGAAAAAAGTGATATAATCCACACATTGGATCAGAAACCCCCAAACAGTTGAGCTGTACGTTTATAAGATTTATGTCTCCAAAGTTAGAAACTCTAAGAATTAGAAGAAAATGTCTAATTATCCCTGAAAAAGCAGAAAAGTGCTTTTTAAGTTTGACTTGCTCCTTCTCTGAATACTTTTTCTTATTAAAAGAAAGTAGATGTGGGATGCATGGGTGGCTCAGTCGGTTAAGCATCTGCCTTCGGCTCAGGTCATGATCCCGGGGTCCTGAGATCGAGTCCCACATTGAGCTCCTTGCTCCTGCTTCTCCCTCTGCCTGCTGCTCCCCCTGCTTGTGCTCTCTCTCTCTCTCTGACAAATAAATACAATCTTAGAAAAAAAGAAAAAGAAACTAGATGCTATAACCTTAGTTATAACCTTAGTTATTTACTGTCTTGGAACAGTATTACAATTGTTTCTATAGGTCATCTGTTTGCAATAGGCTATTCTAACAGAGTTCAAGTCTTTTTCTGTTTTTCTTCTAGTTGCTAAGATAAGTCTTAGAAAATTCTAATTTTTTTGGTATTAATTGGTTTCAAAGCCTCTTGAAATAAAAGTGACCCAGAGGCTGAGTTTAAATATTGCAGCCTTAAAGAAAAAGTAAACATAATACTTCCTTCAGGAAAAATCATATTTTTCAACAAGATGCAGAGACATTAATGTTGTTTACTTTTTATGCATTGTCCTCTTAATTTTCAAAGTAAGGTCAGAGTGACAGAATCATTAAAATAAAGGTTAAAAAGAGCCAGGAAAGACAATTGAACTAATGTTTATCTCAGGCAACTCGGTTAAAGGATAATTTCTGCAAGAGATATGGAAAAATGTAAACTATTTCTTTTACAAAATGTCTCTTCTGTTTTTTTTTTTGTTTTTTTTTAAAGATTTTATTTATTTATTTGACAGAGAGAGAGAGAGATCACAAGTAGGCAGAGAGGCAGGCAGAGAGAGAGGGGGAAGCAGGCTCCCCACTGAGCAGAGAGCCCGATGCGGGGCTCCATCCCAGGACCCTGAGATCATGACCTGAGCCGAAGGCAGAGGCTTTAACCCGCTGAGCCACCCAGGCGCCCCATCTTCTCTGTTTTTATTACAAATCGCTGAAGTTGACTTATAATGACCCACAGTTACTGACGTTTTAAATTGTTCACAATTTAAATTGTTCACAATTTAATGTGACGTTTAACAATTTACAATTTAACAAATTACGTTTAAATCGTAAACAAATTACATTTAAAACCGATGTTTTAAATTGTTCACAATTTAAATTGTTCACAATTGAGCATAGATTTTTTTTTTTAAGATTTTACTTATTTATTTGACAGAGAGAGAGATCACAAGTAGGCAAAGAGGCAGGAAGAGAGAGGAGAGAAGCAGGCTCCCGGCTGAGCAGAGAGCCTAATGCGGGGCTCAATCCCAGGGCCCTGGGATCATGACCTGAGCCGAAGGCAGAGGCTTTAACCCGCTGAGCCACCCAGGCGCCCCAATTGAGCATAGATTTGTAGATCAAAATTAGTTTACAAATTTTTTAGCAATGTCATCTCAGTAACCTGATTTCTCCTATTGCCATTGCCTCAACTGTTGAAAAGGTTTACAACAATTTACGTACATAAATAAAATCTTTAAAAAAGGGGGGGTGCCTGGGTGGCTCAGTCGGTTAAGCATCTGCCTTCAGCTCAGGTCATGATCCCAGGGTCCTGGGATTGAGTCCCATGTCCCGCTTCCTGCTCAGCAGGGAATATGCTTCTCTCTCTCCCTCTGCCACTCCCCCTGCTTGTGCTCTCTCTCTTTCTGTCAAATAAATAAGTAACATCTTTAAAAAAAAAAACAATTTACATAGAAATATTTTCAAAGTGCATAAGAATAGCGATGGTTCTCTGGGCCTACAAATTGGACCTATCTGTCCAACTTAGCATTAGGAAAATAATAAAGACACAGTATCTGTCCTCTGGGATATTTACAGGTGTTTATACAATGCATGTACATCATAGCGTAAGTGTCATTGCTGGGATGCTCTAGGGAAAGCATCCCTAGGGAAAGAAGGACACACGACTATCTAGAGCTCATTCAGTCCTCGATTCTCACCTTACTGGTGAAGTGAAAGAGATTGGGGAAGTGGAATCCCTTATCTGAAACCACACAGGTAGAAAGGACCTGACGGAGCCCAGGGTTCTTCCCCACCCCCCAGGACACACACTGAGGCTAACACTTGCAGTGATCCAGTTCGCATTGTCTGACGTACCAGGGAGGAGAGAGGGCAGATCTGGTGTCCCCACTTGCCCCTCTTTTCTCAGATGCTCAGAGCTATCCGCTTTACTTTAGCCCTATGTGTCCCAACCAGGGTTTGGAAAATGAAAAAGACAATGCATGTGGAGCTCTCCCCTTACCTTTAGTGAATTAGCACTTATGAAAGACACAGGGACTGGAAGGCTTTCAAAATCATTGCAACAGTTCTTTATAGCCCTGTGGCCATTTCCTACTCCTCCCCGGAAGTGGATACAAATGAATGCCTGCCTTAAAAATAATTGCAGGGGTGGGGGGAGGGGGGGGGAACAAGTGAGTGGTTGCCTGCGGCTATGGGTGGAGAGAGGGCGAAAACAAAAGGCAGGAATCTTTTGAGAGTGATGAAAATGTTCTGTATCTTTGTTGTGATGGTGGTTTCTCAAGGGTATAGAACTGTCCAAACTGATGGAAATGCATGCTTCAAACAGACTCCGTTTTTGCACATACATACTTTATCCATCAAGTTAAGTTTAAGAAAACTCTGCCAGGAATCCTGTGATAAAAGCTTCTAAATTATCATCTCTCTTGTTACGTGATGAATAAAGCAGGCTCTGTTATTGTTCTATCTAGTTTTATAAGATTATCATAAAGTAATTTTAAGAAAGCCAAACCACCTGTCTCTAGGACATGGGGAATGAAAGATTTCTGAGTCTTGGTACATTTAAAACTGGAAGATTGTGTAAGAAAGGTGAATTTAATTCAAGATTCTTCCCTGTCCTACCCTGGAAAGGACTGGAAACTGATCTTCATTGATGTGAGAAGGAAGAAACCCTATCTTTTTACCTCTTTGCTGTCTAGACTGTCCACCTCAGTCAGTCCACAGGCAAAAACCGAAACAGAACAAAACAAAAACAAAAAGAAATACCTTTTAAAAGCTTCCTACTTTCTTTTACTTATTTTCCATTTGGCCCAACATTTAAAAATATACAGCTATCCAGTAGCCTCCCTTTCTCCATCACAGCAGATAATTAATCTACAGTTCTGGTCGACTATCTTAAGTTCGTCAATTAGCGGCTATCTTTAGGCATGCCCTTTCACATCGCCTCTCCAGAGTCTCCAGGGAGAACGTCTAAATGTAGTGCCCTATTTTCATGCAACCTAATGCTCCTGAACCTGATACTATCTCCTGAATCTTGGATTGGGTCTGGTGTGGCAGACACAGAGTCAAGGGAGCTGCAAAAGCCTAAATGTTTCTCTTGAAATGCCATGGAAAGTGTGTGGTGTGATCTCTGCTTCTCTGATAGGAAATTAAAGAATTATAGGTTTTAGACATTAAATGGAATGGGTGGAATTGCACAGAGCTAATAGTAAGTAAGACCAATTAGGCCTTTTGCTGATTCCGTTGGGTCCCTAAATGATAGCAGAGCTCCCTCTGGGGAAGATGCTGCCCGCACACGGGAAAGAGCGTGAAACAGACAAGGAGGAGTGTCTCCCTCTGTGGGCACATGCTCACTAGAGCACCCACGCCTTCTGCCCTGGCTTCCTCTGCTCTTCTGCCAGCCCTACACGTCTTTCCTTCTGTCCTTGCTCACCTCTTTTTCCTTTCCTGTGGAAGCTGTCCTATTTATAAGTATGACTCATGAGAATCCAGGACGATAAGTAATTTAATGACCAGAAATTAGGAAAACAAGCTGGATTTTTCTCTCTCTGAAGTCCTTCCTCTGGGGTTATCACTGATTCTTTGTGTGCTGGTTTACTTTTCCCTTTCATCTTGTCTATTCCCATTAAATACAGTAATATTTTTTTAAAGATTTTATTTATTTATTTATTTGAGAGAGAGAGAGAGCATGAGTGAGAGAGAGATCATAAGCAGGGCGAAGGGGTAGAGGGAGAAGCAGATTCCCCACTGAGCAGGGAGCCTGATGTGGGACTCAATCCCAGGACCGTGAGATCATGACCTGAGCCAAAGACAGACGCTTAACCAACTGAGCCACCCAGGCACCCCAATACTGTAATATTTTATGTTATTTCCCCCATGCATATATTTCATCTATGTACATGAAGAATAAAAAATAAGTAGGGTCGTGCCTGAGGGTGGAATGGAGATCAGAAAAGGGGCAAATGTACAAATTATGGCAAGTGTTGAAACGCCATATTATTGCACGTGTGCTGATATAGAAGAGAGGCAGAATGGGGCTGAGGATATGAATCAAATTCTGCAGCCTACCTGTTGGGTTGTCCTTGGGCACCCATGCTACCCTTACTCAAGTGGTTTCCTCATCTGTAGGGGAGAATATTATCTACGTTGCAAAGTTGTTAAGACAATATAATATATGTAAAACTCACAGTCAATAAAGAATGGTATAAAAGCCTCATTAATAGGAAACTCACTGGGTTGACATTTCAGTCCTTGACTTCTGGAGACACTGCCCACTTTTAAACTCCACGGTCTTGCTAGCTTGAATAAAAGCTTATTCTTTATTATGGGAATAGACATATCACCCTGTGGACATGAGCAAACGCCCCTTTGGGAATTGCTCAGGGAGACAGTGGAGCCTGGAGGAAACAACACGGCTTTGCAGTCGAAAGACCTGGTCTTGACCCAAATCAGCACCGTATGGGCAGTATGACCGGGAGAAGATGTTTCTTGTTTTGTTTTGTTTTTAATAAAAAAATTATGTGTCCTTAACCCTCTCTGTTAAAAAAAACCAAAAAACAGAATTTTGACGTACAGATTTGGTTTTAAGAAACCACTAATCCCGAACTAAACAAATACAGCTGTTAACAATTCAACGACATCTCAGTTGACAGCAAATTAGGATCAGAAGCCCACATCTGGAAGTATAAAGAGGGATGAAAATGTTATAGGAGGAACTTAGAGACTTAACCTGGAGTAGGGGGAAAGAAGTAGAAAACACACTCATCATTGAAAAAGCAAAGCAACCGCATGAGAGGCATTTGTAATAAGAGTTTGGGTTTCAGTGAACGGGGATTCTTCAGAGGAAAGATGAAGGGGCGTCCCTGATGCAGGACAGGGGTGAGGTCTGGAGAGCAGGGTCCCACGCACCCCTGCAGAAATTCAATAATGGCAGACATTTTTTAAATATTCATTAGGAAATAGTAAATTGGCTGAATGGTTGAAATTTAAAATTGTTGCTTCACAATTGAGAAACCAAACCCAACAATATTTTGTAGTTGCAAATAGATCCCAGGGGACCCAAAATAAGTGAACAATGGAGAGACACGGTAGGAAGACTCGGAAAACAGCTGGTCAGGCTAACCAGCATGGTTGCCTTCAGCAAGCTCGTGTGCTCAGGGTGGTGGTTTTATATCTACTACATAGGATAGAATCACATTTTTCTGTTAAGGGGACTATGGTGGTGACTTTTTTTTTAAGATTTTATTTATTTATTTATTTGAGAGAGAGTGTATGAGTGGAGGGGGGAGGGGCAGAGGGAGAGGGAAAAGCAGACTCTCTACTGAGCAGGGAGTCCCATGTGCGGGGTAGACCACAGGACCCCAAGATCATGACCCGAACTGAAGGCAGACGCTTAACCAACTGAGCCACCCCTGTCTGCCCCTTGTGGTGACATTTATTGAATGCTTACTATGTGCCTTGCCCTGGGCTAAGTGCTTTCATTGTAAAAGCTCATTTAATCCTCATGAGAACCCAAAGATAGAGCTACAGGTTTGTTTCCCACTTCGGAGAGGAATAGACATTGAATGACTGAATGGTCCACCAATGTATCCCAGGTCACAGAGCTAGCAGGTGTTCGCTGTTTGAACCTGTGCCTCTGCCTCCAAGCAGTCCTCCAAGAGCTGTTTCTTAATTTCTGCCTGCCCAGCTCCTCGTTGCCCTACTTGTCTCCTCTATCTGACGGGGTTTAGGGGCAAGCATGGAAAAGGACATATGTGGGAAGGCAATGAAAGCAAGCTCCCTTGTCCGTGACCTTCTCGAGCTGACTGGGTCCTGATCACATGCTAGCTGAAAACAATATAAAACCTTGTAGAGATTTGAACACATTGTCATTTTTAATATTAAGATATTTTAATTTATGTTTATAGACCTAAGAGAGCTTATTTAAATCAAATGATTACCACTGATAAAGTGTGAGCCTTTACCAATGCAGATGGATCTCAAAGACATACTGTCGAGCAAAAAAGAAAAAAGAAAGCAAGTTGTGGAATGCCATGTACCAGGTTTTTTTGTTTTTTGGAGGTTTTTTTTTTAACCATTTGCTTAAATGTTTGAAATACAAAGTGGTACCATATATTATATATGGATAAATACACATTTTGTAAAATTATGAATCCATGGATCATGTTAAAATTCATATAACGCCAGATGCTCTAACGGATAAACCCTGAAATTTTAATGGCTTTAACGCAATAAATGCTTATTTATTTTTGTTTATATCACAATCTAATGTTGGCCTCCCTCATTCCTTGTGACCATTCAAGGATCCTGGCTGTTCCCACCTTGTGGTTCTTGGTCCCTCTGTCTTTAGGTGGCGGATGGAGAGAAGGACCATGTGCAAGGCAAATCTTCAAGTCGCTGCCTGGGCAGAGAAGCGACGTGATCACTGACTCCCAGGTCCCTGCGGGCAGAAGTCAGTCATATGCTCACAGCTAACTATATGGGATTCTGGGGAGGGCAGTTGAACATCAGGCCCAAGGAGACAATGTAACAGACTTTGGTGATTTGCCACAGATGGTCAGGAAAAGAGGAAAAGTAAGATATCCAAAATTAAACATTATCATGACTGGGTGAGGGTAATCATATTACCTATAATAATCATATTACTCTCCATACGTCTCTTTATGTTTAAATGTTTTACAGTTTTGAGATGAAAGAAAAGAGTGTCAATGGAATCTTTTCTTTGCATGTTACTTGTGTGTAGTCTTTAACTGATGCAGACCAGCGGGCTAAGGCCCACAAACCTTACTTTTCCGTTTCAAAAGGATTGTAATAAAGAAGAGGAGAAATGTATGACAGAGACTGTGTATGGCCCAAAAAGCCTAAAATATTTACCATCTGGCCTTCCGTGGGAAAAGAAGAGGTTGTTAATACCATGCTAAAACTAAAAGAAAATAGGATTCACTGTCTTAAAACATAAATAAAATGCATGCTATGCCAGGCACACATAAATGTTTCTTTTTATTTTCCTTCTTATAAAACTCTTTCAAGTAGGTAAACAGGAAATTGAGGCACAGAGAGGTAAAGCAACTTGCACAAGACTGCACAGCTACTAAATAATATTTAATGAATTCAGGTCCTGGCAGTCTGGTTCCAGAGCCCCTGTTCTTCACTCTTACACTATTCTTTATTCCTAATGTCTATTTTTATTTCTCATATTTCAAAGCATTTTCAGAAAAAAATTTTCTGAATCTTAATAATGATTATTGTTAAGGTTAAAATTATTGTTTAGGTTAAAGACATATGTTTTCATTCAATTTTAACTTGGCATTTACTTATGCTTACATGCACCATATACACACATACATATAATTGCATCTTTCCGCAAATGAGACTTTACTAGGCAGTGATGTCCTCTCTGAACTCTGCCCCAGGACAGTAAAGGGAGCGTTCTGAAATGGTTGCTATTTAAAGTAGGGGTGTCAGGACTGCTGCTTTGGGAACCACTCTCGTGGAGTAGGAGGAGAGTTGAGCTTGCCACTGTACGAGACATAACATTAAGGGCCACAGGGCAGGAGGGGAATGTGGTAACAAGGAAGTGAATGCAGCAGAGATTTGCAAGGCACGAGGTGTCTTAGTTGGTTTCCTAGAAACAGCCCGAGGTGGAGACTTTGGGCAGGTAATTTATCGAAGGAGTGCTTTTACAGAAAATCTATAAGGAAGTGAGGGGCAAAGGACCAATAAGGGAAGAAGCCAAGGGAAGATGTGGGGTTAGTTAGCATCTGGCCTCAAACTGACCCCACGTGACCCTCTGGAACATGACCAGCCCCATGACATTGAGACAACCTTTTTAGCTAGGAGTCATGTGCACATTCCCATCAGCTCAGGGCTGTTCTCTGGAGAGGGGCTCTGCTGTGAGCCCTTGGCAGTCAGTGTGGGGAGCACTCAGAGGATGGGTGTATGGCCTGAGGAAGGGGCCCTAGGTGGGCCATCCATAGCATTCCCTGGGCATCTGCTGCAGCCCCAGTGGCTGGTAAGATAGAGACTACAAAGTCTTCCTTGGAGAAATCCAAGCCAATGTCATGCTGAGGCCAAGTCTAGCTCAAGCAGTTTGTGCAGAAGCACTGGGAGGGAAATCTGGCTGAATCAGGTTGAAGTTTGGAGGTGGGAACAGCAATTTAAGACCACTCTTCTAAAAACTTTGGATTGCAAAGGAAATCTGAAAATAAGAATGTCCACTAGAGAGATCTGTGCAGATGAACCTATTGGGTTCTGAAGACATCCTAAGCTATAGCCTCTTCTGAGCGGTCATGTCTTGTCCCTGCTCTGGGCACACCTATTTCAATCCAGGATGGGTGTGTGTCTCATCTGCATAAGCTGCCATCAGCCTGGCCAAAGAGGCTTGCTGATGGCACAAGTGGTGACTGGCCAAACTAATCTTATCCTTTCTTTTAGGGACCTTGAACATGAGGCTGACTTTGTAGAGCAGCGATGGGGCCGCTGAGTCAGGAGCTGGCACCAGAGTTGCTTCTCCACCATCTGCACTGTCTTGGATCATTAGAGCACCTGCTGTTCACCAATGAGCCACAACTTTCCAGTGCTCCTGGCTGGGACACTGCTGGGACTGTTTCCCCTCTTGGTCTGTGGCGCCTTATACTAAATCCTCATTAACTAAGACATCCTTTGGATATCTTTTCTGACCATCTCAAAGAGCCTAACCCAAGACAGGTGTTACCGGGGGGGACAAAAAAATGGCTTTGCATTGTGTTGCCTCAAGTCTAAAACATCATCAGTTGTAAGGCACATCTCCATTTTATGTTCCAAGAAAGAAAAAAAAAATCTTCCTTAAGAATCGTAAGGGTCCTTTCCTTGTAAGAAACATCCTGATATCAGAGATATTAAGTGTGAAAAATGCATGTCTTAGAATTGATGAAATACAGCATATTCAGTAAGTGAGAGCTGGGACGTTTATAGATTGAGTCGAGGCAACTGTTCGACAGACAGAAGATGAAGATACATCAGGAGGGAGAGTGGGATAAATAATAAAGCAAGGTCCCCGCAGAAGCAGATGGGAGCCAGCTCAAGGACACAGAGGAAAGTCTCCATCCTTGGGAAATGCATGGTGGGGTGTGCAGATGTGTGTGGGGATACACATGCAGGGGAGAGAAGGGGTGTGTGGGGGCTTGAGCCTTGTGCCTCTCTTTTCTCAATAGTTAGGAGCAATTTTATATCTCATTTTGAAATTATTTTCAGGGTGTTTTTTATGAGTTCTTTTATAAGCTCAGACTTGTGTTTCTGAGTGTTAACTGCATTTTACCAGTGATTTTAAGAGATGGCTGAAAGCATAAGGATGTAGAATTTAGTGTTTAATAAAGGACAAACAAACTCCAATACAAGAGTGCTGCTTCTATGATCACGCTGTACTTGAGCTGAATTGCAAGCAATAAATCTCATACGATATTACCAAATGATGTGAGCTCTGATTATGATGTTTAACAAAAATATTGCGAGCTCAGAAGTGCAATGCTAGAATAGCCTGAGTACATTTAAGGTGTTTATTACATCTACAAAGTCCAGAAAGCTCAGCTGAACCCATCATTTGATTTATAGACCAGAAAATGAGGCCGGCAGGTGACGTAACTTGTCCAGAGTCAGAGAGAGCGTCCAGAACCAGGACTTCAGTGCTTCTCCTCTGGGACAAGGGGGCTTTCCATGCCACTCCATTGCTCACATGGCAGTTTTATAAATTTGCTCTTGGATGAAGCATTGTCAGTCATTTTTGAATAAAGTTACATATGTTCCTGGTTTGTTTCCCATTAAGACAGCCATTTTACTAGCATTCAGCTCGAGGTAAAGAGATGCTTGGAGTTGGGTGAGGAACTTGACACTCGGTGTATCCGTGTCATATCCATTCAGGACTTTGATTTATCCTAAGTGCACATCAGCTCACCAAGGGCAGAAATTGCAAGTGCGTGCTTCATTCTGTGCAGCTGGGTCTCAAGTCAGGGTCATGCCTTACTTGGACCTCCCCTTTGTGCAACTTCATAAATGATGGAACATTCAGATATCCCATCATCTCAGAGAAAACCACCTCCCCAGGGCCAGCCGCCAAGCATCTCACAAACGGGCTGAGACAGAGCTTCCAGCCATATTCCCCAGTGGTCGAACCCAAGGCTCCGGTGTGTTAGGGCATCGACCTCTTCATCTCTGTTCTTGCTGATGTCTCAGGCTGGAAGCATCTCTACCTGCCAGCCTCTTCAAATGCCTCTCCAGCTGCAGAACTGCCCAGTACTTAGCAGACGCCTGCTGTTTACAGATGCTGAGGTGGCTGGGCAAGGGCTTCCAGAAGGACACCAAAACATCCTGGTCTCTGCCATCATAGGTTTCACAGTCCAGTGGGAGGGAAAAAGAGCAGCCTCACAAACACACAGAAATCTGCGCATCACAAACAGCTGAAACCGATGTTCTGACTGTAAATGGTGTGGGGGTCGGGAAGGTGCCTCTGAGCAAGTAACACTCAGGATGACACCTGAAAACCTTTTAAGCTCCCACAATATCCACATGTTCACCAGCAAATACCTTGGTTTTTCTGGCTTGGAACCTTTCATTCGTGGCGTTCTCTTCAAGAACCTCCTTTCCCACCCATAGCCGTGCCTCCAAGAATTTCCTTCTTCATCTGACGTGACCTGTTCCTACTATACTCTCTTGTGCTCAGCTTAGATGTCACGTCCTCAGAAAGCCTTCCGTGAGCCTCTCCTTTCAGCACTTGGGTTTGGTGTCTCCTTCTGCGAGCACAGGAAGAAAGGCCATCTGACCTACCCTCACACGGTCTTGGCCCAGTGTCCTCTCCAGCTGTGGGCCTCAGGCAAGTGACTTCCACTCCCTGGTGCCTCATCCTCAGCATCTCTAGCAGGGGAAACATCTCATCACCTACCCAGCCAGCTGTCTGGGATGAGAGAAGGCAACATATGTAGTTGTTGTTTATCATGGTGGTATTTATTATGTGTGGAAGTAATATCACAAAGGCTAGGAAAATAAGTTTTCTCAAAAGCCAAGAACCCCTTGACTCTTTGTTTTATTGCAGAGCCTAACAAGTATTTTTCCCAGTGTCCCGGAGACCGCAGGAAGATACTTGACCATTATTCAATTCATTAAGTAAGAAATTCGCTACATTTATTTTTCTAAAATTAAATATAGTTAGGTTGAGGGTTTTAGTAAATGTTAAGTATGTGTAATTAATGGCAAATATTTTGCTCAGAGACTCTCAACAGATCATTTGTGATTAATCAGTTGACTCTGAAGGTTAATCAAGTAAAATAGCCACTTTTTCTCTTTCTTTTTCTCTAAGATTTTACTTATTTGGCAAAGAGAGAGAGAGGACAAGCAGGGGGAGCAGCAGGCAGAGGGAAAGGGAGAAGCAGGCTCTCTGGTGAGCAGGGAGCCCTATGCAGGACTTGATCCCAGGACCTTGGGATCATGACCTGAGCCAAAGGCAAACTCTTAACCGACTGAACCATCCAGGCACCCCAAATAGCCACTTTTTCATTGATAATACTCTCAACACACACATATACACACACGCTCATGCGCACACACTTGCATCTCACATATTTGGCCCTAACCAGGTTAATTTCCTCCCACATTTGCTACTTCAAATGTTTCTGGAAATCATAATTCATTTCTACTCTCTTCCTGCACCATTACCAAATTCCCCATCTCTCCTCTTATCAAATATCAGATACAAATAGAACTAAAAATACAGTTTTGTATCACAAGTAGCTTTTACTTACAACATGGACAGTGTAATATATATCAATATATATCAATATACCAGACCTCGACGCAAAGATGTTTGGCTATGACACACTTGTCCCGTCTGAAGGCAGGCTATGTGGTGGTGAAGGCAGGCCATGGGCTTAAATGCACCAATTGGATTCAAATGTTTGAATGATTAAAATAACAGGATCCATTTTAAGCCAACTGTTTTTGCTGTTACATAAACTCACAATGGTAAACTCACAATCCTGAGAGTATTTTGCTAAGGCATTAAACGTGGAAAGAAAAATGAGTGAATTGGTCTTTTGACTTAATTTTCCATGCTGAGGCAAATTTAGAAAGTCTAAATGAAGGCCCTTTTTAAGAAGAAGCCTCATCAACTTTAGCAAAGGTTGTCTCCTCCCCCGTGGTAGGACACCTATAGAATAAAACAAAATGACACAGCCTGCGCCTATTTTGAGGTCCATAGGGCCAGCCTCAGAACTGGGGGGTGGAGAGGGGGGGGAACAGCAGGGGGAGGTGACTGGCAGATCTGACGGTGACGGTCTCCCAGAAGCAGAAAAAAACTCCCCCATCTCCATCTCTGCTTCTGCCCTCAACCTGGTTCCTCGAGCAGCCTCTCCAAACTAAGCATTCTCAGACTTCTAATCGTCTTTAAGGTTCCTGTAAAACTTCCATCAGTTTGGGGCTGGTTTCAGGAAGTGAACTTTTAAAAGAAGCCAAAAAATAATCTTCTTTGGAGCTTGTAAGTAGCTTTGAAATCAAATATAAGTTCTCAGCTTTGAACTAATTATCTGTGACAAAAATGAGAAATACAAAACCCTTCACCCTCATCCAATTATTCTGGACAAGATCTGAAGCATCGTCCACCATTTTTATCTTCCATAATATCCTTTCAGTATAATTTAACCTCTTTTAATAGAGAATCCCAAAGATTATAATAGTAATCAAAAAAGGAAAGTAGCCTCAAAGTAAAAAGTAGTATTTTTAATCCAAATAGTTGGTGTCGACTTTGCCTACCTAACTTACAGATTCTTCATTAAGATCCAAGACGATAATGGAGAGACAAATACTAGTGAATTGTGAAATGGTATATAAACATAAGGGACTAATTTCATGGTATGGTTCTGATTGTTGTTTTTATTATTATTGTGGCTAAGAGTTTAGCGTGGGTCTGTAATCAGCCAGAGAATCTTTTGAAAGAAATAACAGATGACTATCTAAGACTGCATAAGAAAATGTCAACCATTTCCTTTCTGCCTTCCCCAGCGTTCCTAGAGCCTGCCTGTCAGAAGGCACCATGCTTCTGAGAGTTCCATTTGATTATTATAGTGCTTTCTTTCAATCTTACTAGGCAGGAAGTCTTCTGGCAAATATTGTTCAGCAATTCATTCAGCAAACATTCCTGGGTGGCTGCTTGTGTGCTAGAGCCAGATCTATGTGAACAAAAATCTCTGTCATTGTGAAATTTATAATCTAGAGGGGGCAGACTATAATCAACACAGACCGAAACTAAGTGGCTGAGTCAGTTAGGAAATGATACAGAGGTGTAAAAAATAGAAAACACAGAACAGGTTGAGGAGGTCTGGGAGAGTGGGGAGTGACCAGGATAAGCCTCATTGAGCTGGTGACATTTACACAGATACTAGAAGGAATTGAAGGGGAATCACACAGGCATAGCCAGTGCAAAGGCCCTGAGGTGAGTACCTGCCCCGCTTGCTTGAGGAGCAGTGATAAGGCCAATTTGGCTGGAACAAAATGAGTAAGCAGGTGAGTACAAGGAGATGTAATGTCACAGAGGCTGAGCTGGGTGAACTGGGAGTGGTTACCAGATCTTGAGGGCCTTATAGGCCATCTTAAGGTCTCGCTTTTTTTTTTTTCCTCTCTCTTGGTGAGTTAGGCTACTTCACAGTATGGAGAAAAGGAACAGTATGATCTGATTTGTCCTTTAAAAGAATCCTCCTGGTCTTAGTGCTGAAAATAAATGCGGTAGTGTGTGTGTAATTTTGGAAACCCAGTGACCAGCCAGAAGGGTATTGCAACAGTCCAGGTGATATATCATAGAATCTGGACCATAGAATCTGGTGGAGGAGGAAGTGGTGAGAAGTGGTAAGATTCTGGATATACTTGGAAGGTAGAACTAACGTGACTTCGTTTCAGATCGGACGTCGCGTGTTGGACAGAGAGTAAGTCAGGAGCCACACTCCAAGCTGATAGGACAGTACTTTTCTTATAGGCAGCGTCCTGGGAAGTATGATACAGTTACTGAAACATCTTTAGGTTATTTTGTCAAAGTGCCCTTTAGAAAATTGTATCAGTTTACATTCCCATCAACTATTTTAATTTGTATTTATTTAGTTTGTGCTGAGTTTGAGCTTTTTTCATGTATTTATTAGGTATTTGTTGTTTTTCTTTATTGTACAATCAAATGTTCTCCCATTGATACAAATGTCAACTAGGTAATATACTATATTCCCACATATCCTGGGAAAACAACCTCTTATATTCAGACATTTGATGGCTGTTTTCATGTGTTTATTTTTTCAGATTCAATTATCTGAAAAATTAAATTAAAAAATTTATTTTAATAAAAAATTAAATTTTTTCAGAAAAAATTATCTTATTTTTCAGATAAAATTATCTGTCATCCTGTTGGGAATTATACAGGAATTATACATATTGAATTTAGAGATTAAATTATGGAGACTTGATATCTTTCCTTTTAATATTTTACTTTTTGATGTTTGTTTTGTAAATGATCAACTTATAAGCTTCCTTACTGTCCCTAATTTTTGTTTGTATATTAATCCTTGGTTTTTAATATGTAAAAGTGTGCAATCAAAAAAGAACAGTAGTTTTGCTTCCTTCTTTCCTTTGTTAATAGCTCTTATTTCATTCTTTTTGTCTAATTGCATTTGTCAGCATGTACAAATTAATGTTAAAAAAAATATATGTGTATCCTAAACTGATTCTCACTGTAATTCAAAGATGGTGTTTTTTCATTTGTTTTTACCATTATGCTTGCTGTTTTTAATTTATATATATGTATGTACATTTGATAATGTTTCAGAAAAGATAAAGAATTTAGGAAATGGCTTCTTGGCATCAATTAAGAGGGTCATTTTTCCGTTTTGTCTAACATGGTTGAATGTCTTTGCATTTTGGCACTTTAAGGATGAATCCCATTTGGTTGATTATTAGTTTTAAAATAGAATTAATACCTTTCAGTTAATGCTATAAGGAATAGTCACTTAGCAAATCAGGGCAACAACACATGATTTCAGTCTTACTTCTAATGGCTCCCATTTGTTAAATTAATAATGAAAACTACAGATAAAACGCTGTGTAAGGAAGTTCATAATATCATGGACAAAGTTTCCTCTTACATTTGGGATAATTTTGTAAACACAAGACATGATTGGCAGCAAAAGCTTAACATTTCAGCTTTACAGCATAAACTACAAAATGAGATGAAATCCATTTGGGGCTTTAGACGTAGCAGGAAATAATTACAAAGTTTCTGCTAGGATGATGCAAGCAAAAGCGTGTTCCACCCTTAAATCCCATTGAAAAAAGCCAGCAACCAGGAGCCACTCGACACGCCTTCCTTTCCCAAATCGATATGTTCGACAGGAAGATTCAACATGTAAAATAGTAAGTTGTTTGGCGTTATGTTACTTTATCTTCCAACCTCAAAAGATGGGAAAAAAATCTCTAGGGGATGTATTTTTGTAGGGGACGAATCCAATTTACTTTCTCTCACATGTGGTTAATTAGATCAATGATGTTGAGGATCTAATGTTGATTAAAGAAAATAGGTGAGGTCTGGGAAAAGGGGGGTACAGTGGGGCATGGAGATTTTGGGGGCAGTATGCACACTATCTGGTGGATACATGTCAGACATATTTGTCCAAACCCACAGAATGGATATGCAACACCAAAAGCGAGCCCTAATGCCAAGCAGGGACTTTTGGTGACGATGACGGGTCCGTGTATGTCCATCACATGTCACACCTGCAACCCTCTGGTCTCTGGTGGGGGGATGGTGATAGTGGGGAAGGCTGTGCTTGTCGGGGAGGGGGCGGGGAATATCTCGGAAATTGCTGTACCTTCTGCTCCATTTTGCTCTGAACCTAAAACTGTTTTATTTTAATGTCTTTATAAAGCAAATTGGAACAAGCAAGGCTGACGAGGGGTTCACCTCCCTCCGTGCCTGTCGTCTTCTGGCCTTCTCAGCCTCACTTTCAACTTCTTTGGCCCCAAGTTCTCCCCAGGTGTCTCCAAGCCACACACCTGGGTCTCTATCCTGCTTTCGTCACATTCTCTAACTGTAAACCTCTCTTTTCGTAGAAGCACTTATTTTGTGTGAACTTGTGTGCTGCCTTTGGGACTGCCTCTCCGGTCTTCAGAGAAGGAGCCAGAGACCATATGTAATGGAGAAACATTCAGACCAGTTGGAGAGCAGTGAAGATGACGGGGATCTCCGGTTCTATTAAAAACTGCATTTTAATATTTATAAGGCCAGAAAATGAGTTCAATTTTTCAACCCTGAGTCCTAAACTCCAACCAAGACAAAGAGAAGATGCTGCACTTGCCGTCTCGAGGCCTCCTCCCTCATGCATGTATGCAGGCCCGCAGTTCATAGCAAATCTTCCTGCAAAGGAGCCTACCTATCCTGTTATCAAAGTGCAATAGCAAATTTTGTTTACCAGATACTAAAAAAAATTATTTCCCCTCCAGAATACGTATTTTTTATCTTCCAATTCCGAATGATTCCAAGGAAGGCTCTTGTTGGAGGATTTCTGCAGCATTTTTCATGTACAGTAAATCATTCCATCTCTATGCTGACATTTTCTAATAAGAACTTCCCTTAGGCCTCGAGATGACTCTCCTGGTGAGAAGTCATGACATGTCTATTCATCTTCTGTCTTTCCAGAGTCTCAGGGACACTGGGTTTGCTGTAAAGGGGTACAAGTCTTGTACTTTCGGTCTCAACCAAAGTGACACAATGAAAAGGTCTCGGAAATGCCAAGAGCACAGTTCTAGTAGTTGGATCTCAGAGCTTTTCACGGTGAAAGAGACAAACCTCTCTAAGCCTGTGGGCTCAAGTGGAGAATGTTTTCACAGTGGGCATGTGGGTGTGTGAGCCTCCTCTTTATAATATAAAAAAGGAACTTTATATGGTGTTTGGGTGATGTCGTGATTCTCTAGGCACCATTTCTAGGGATGATTTCTTCTTTATTTCGTTCTGCTCCCTCTTTCTTTCCTTTCCTCCCTCACTTCCTTTACCCTTACTCTCTCTTCTTCCCCTCCTCCCTCCTTCTCTTCATGGGAAACTTCTCCAGTGCCTCCCACATGCCAGGCACTGTGCTAGGCTCCTTGGATGCAATGGTGAGTGAAACCACCGTGTCTGTGTTCTCTTGGAGCTCACAGTCCAGTGAGGGAGTAGAAATTAACCAAATGATTACACTAATCGATATGTAATTACAAACATAATAACTACAGAGAAAAAAAGATCTAGAAAGCTGCATAAGAACCAAACTGGAAAATCAGGAAGAGTCCCCTGCGGTGGTACTGTTTGAATGAAGACCATGAAAATGAGGAGGAGATAAGTAGGTAAAGAAGGTAAAGAAGGGAAGTGCTTCTACTCCAATGGCCCAGCATGTGTGAAGGACAGAGGTGAGAGCAACCTTAGCCAAGAAGAGCCTAGTGAGCTAGACAGGGGCCAGATCATGCATGGCTAGGAGGGGGGGTTGTTGAAAAGGTCAGGTTTGCATTTTTTTAAAAGAATTTATTTATCTGAGAGAGAGAGAAAGAGAGAGGATGAGCAGGGGCAGGGGCAGAGGGAGAAACAGACTCTGTGCTGAGCAAGTAGTCCAATGGGGGACTCTATCCCAGGACCCTGAGATCATGACTTGAGCCCAAATCAGATGCTTAACTGACTGAGCCACCCAGGCGGCCCTCAGGTTTACATTCTTAAAGATCATTTTGTTGCTGTTTGGGGAATGGATTAGGGAAGAGCAACATGCTCATGAGAGACCAGCTTGGGGTTCATAGCAGGGTCCCCAGGAGTCTGATCCGCACAGACAGCAGTGGCAATGGAGAAACGCTGGATTGAGTGACAGTCAGAATGTAAAGTCCATAGTTCTCCACGACAGGTTAGATACGGAGGAACACAAGAAAAGGAGGAGTCCCAAAGAGGACTCCTACATTTCTGGCCCACACCAATGGACGGTTGCTCATGCTGTTCACTGTGAGAGGCAACTGCAAGAAGATAGAGGTTGTGGTGGTGATAGTAGAACTCATCATTCATGCAGTGTGGGAATTAATGAATTTGAGATACTTTTGAGAATCCAAAGAGAAATACAGAATAGAAGATCAGATTGCTAGGTCTGCAGCAAAGAGAAGAGGTCTGGCCTGGAGATCTACCGCTGGAGGTCATTCATTCATTGTTGCAACTGCAGCCAAAGCTATTGATGAGAGTGCCCAAGAGGAGAGATGGCCTATAGAGTGAGCTGGAAGAGCCCAGTCTTGAGGAAGTCCTACATTAATCACTGGGTGATGGGCAATGAGTGAGCAAAGAGGATGGAGGAGAAAGCGTGGCATCATGGAAGCCAGAGGAAGGAGGGAGTGGCCCATACTGGAAAATATAGGTGACAGGCCTCATAAAATGAGGACTGAAAACATCCAGTGGATTTGTGAACATCATTGAGGACCTCCTTTGTAACCTTCAACTTACCCAAAAGGATAAAAGCATGCACGGGTCACTGAGCAAAGTAGGTCCTGAGTAGAGATGGAGAGACTTAAAGCAACTTACTAACAGATGTGGTTTACTTTACAATGACTTCTCAAGACAAAACAAAATCTATGAAAAATAATAAATATTACATTGAAATGACTGAAATCTGAGGATATGCAACTGTAGATACATGTTTTTATACCTCCTTTGTATTTTAGTTTTATGCTAACATGCTATTTTTTTTCCTTAAGAAGCCTAAGAAAGCCAAGGATCTTGTTGAGAACTACAGCAGAACACATTCAGTAGTGGCTATAAAACCAGCCAATCAACCAAACAAATAAAAATGAATTAAAAAAAAGTGTTTTCAAGTGTGCAGGCTTAGAAGAGATTCTGGTCAATGACTAGTGTTTTCAGCCAAAATAATCCAGGTTGTTATCAAACTTTCTTCTCCCAAAAGCAATTGATGAGATCCTATTTTTCCCATTTTCAGACAGATGGGATTTCCGTAAACATCCTTCCTTTATCCATTATGCTTGGACCTAAGAATGCTATTTAGTCAATATCTTCAAATATATGATCAGTAATTGCTCCATATTCCCCCTTTCCCTAAATGGCCCTTTTGGATAAGTTCTAAAACTGTTCTTCCCATGAAATCAGTGGAATTCCCAATTTTCATGTCTGTATCTTTAAATGAACCTTCCGGGAGAGTTTGCTATCAGAGATCTGGTCAGTAATGGGGAATTCCTTTAGACCAGAAATTAGCAAATTTAAGCTCAAAACAACCACGTAAATAGCTATTCCTTGTTTCCATTTTAAAGATGGGAAGGTGCAGACTCAAAGAGCTTAAGTACCTCACATACTCACTGAGAGATCACTCACTGAGTCAGAACAGGACTTGAACTTGGATCTTCTGACACCTAATGAATACCTAATTTCCTCACGTCATCACTGACTGCTTCCTGGACAGAACAGCTGATGGCTTTTTGGACTGTCATTTTTTTAAATTATTTGTGAAAGAGAGAGAGAGAGAGAGAGAGAGAGAGAGCTCAAGCAGGCAGAGTGGCAGGCAGAGGCAGAGGGAGAAGCAGGCTTCCTGCCAAGCAAGGAGCCCAATGCGGGGCTTGATCCCAGGACCCTGGGATCATGACCTGAGCCGAAAGCAGCCACTTAACCAACTGAGCCAGCCAGGCGTCCCTGGGCTGTCATTTTTATACAGAAGGTTATCTCTGGCATTAATACTGACACTACCCTGCAGAGAAAGCCCTTTGTTCTTGGTCCTAATCTGGTGTGGGTCAGGACGCAGTGGAGTGTATCTGAGGTTTCTTCATATTCCCTCTGCAGACCTTGGCTAACCCTAGGCTGCTCTTTCAAGATGGTAGCCAACACGTTGCTGAGGAGGGCAGAGTACAAAATTGTTCAGAGCACTGAAATCACGGCTAAGGAGAGCAGACCCTCTGGTAAAACTAAAGACAAAGAAAAAAGTTTCTTTGAACAGGAAGGAAATGATAAAAGACAAGAACGTGGAATGTGAGGGATGAAGAAAGAAGAGTAGAAAACAAAAATGAGGGTAGATATTATAGACTATCCTCTCGAATTTTCTAAATTATGGTAGATGATCGAAGCAAAAATTATAACATTGCCTGATGTTGTCCTCAATATATGTAGAGGACATGTTAATTACTCTATGAAGGGGAGGGAATTAACGTTTGATAAAGCAGACTTAAGAGCAAAGGAAATTATAACGGTCAAAGTACACACATACAAATGCTGGTAAAATTGGAGAAATCTGAAGGTGTGTGGGTTGTACCAACATTAATTTCCTGGCTTTGATACAGTGCTAGGACTATGTTTCTGTTGATATTAACATTGGGGTAAAGGACCTCTCTGTGCTATTTTTGCAACTTCCTGTGAATCTAGAATCATTTCAAAACAAAAAGTTACAGAAACCCTGAACAGCAAGCATAAAAAAAGAAAAATTATCTCCCTCCCTAACACTCAGCTCTCAATATGATTTAGGTATTTTATTATCTTGTTCTTTTTGTGTTTAAATATGAGCATATTTGCAACAAGGGCTTATCATGTTCACACTTTTTTACCGTTTTTTAATTTAACAAAATGTCAAAAAAATGTCATGAATAGGTTTCCCTGTTTAAAAATTTTTTTTCCTGTAATATCCTTTAATGTCTAATTGGTATTAAAGAGATGAAAATAACCCAGTTGTTTTTCAAACTCTTTTAAATAGCAGAACACTTCTTTCTTCAACCCCGGGATTATAGGGAGATAAATGTGGAGTTGCTCTTTTCAGAGTGGCGAGCAGGAGACCCAGCAACAATTTGTGTGGTTTTCCCAGTTGTGTCCTGTAATGGCCCATGACACATCTCTAGCAGACCTTTAATGCTCTGGGAATGCAGGTGAAAAAGTGTGTGATTAAAAAAAACAAACAAAACAACAGCGACAACAATGCTGTGTTGGATACACTTGGTGCTACATTTTTAATTGTGAACTCTATCCTCACCCTTTACCAGATGTGGTAATCACCTTGGCCTCCTATTTCACTTGATAAGGAAACGAGAAACATAAATGTTTGAGATGTAGTCGCTATGGTGATAAACAGAGTCAGGGGAATGAGTTGGTTGACCTTGTTTATGTCTTCCAGAACTTTTCATTTAAAATTGCTACTTTTCTAAGTTGTGTCACTGTAGACTCAAGCCGCCCATCTCGACAGCTGAGTGTTACATTGCAATATATTTTCATCTAAAGAAATTAGTTATTGGCATAACACTCCTAGCAATACAGAGTTTTTCTTATTGAAATTGAAAATATGTCAAGACCTCCAAAATCTTTCTGGTAGTAATTAACCTAAGCATGCCCTGAATGGTTTTTGCTAGTATAGATAATTTGTAAATATGGCACAATTTCTTTAAAAGTTTGAGCATTTAATGAAATAGTCAACTACGATATTTAGATCCAGCTACATAAAATGCCTCCTACAAAGGCACGTACTAAAAATTATATTTAGACTGCAGCTTCCTAAGAAAACAATTAATGCACCATATCTAGCAACACATACTTCTGCTATAACCGAATGGAAAGGCAATGTTCTCCCAGCGAGACACGCCTTTGGCAATTCATCCCATTTGCAGAGTCTCAGGTGCCAAATTTGCTGCTAATCAGGTTTTCTATCTCAGCTGACAGTCCTGGTGGACTGCCATGCTTTTATTTTCTTGGGCTATTTAATGTCACAATTAGGAACTTGAGAAAAGGTGGGATCGTCCCTACTTGGTGCACCGTGCGAAAGGGAAACCAGGTTTGCGATGCTCCCTGTTTTCTGGGGGAAACTATGATGGATGCAAACTCTAAAAATCATTCCCAGATGACTTTAGCAATCATGCAAATGTTAGGGTGTAATCACTTCAAGGAGCACCCCTCCTATAGCTTATCAGAGCCCGCAAGCACCCATCTCATGCCACTCTTTGTGCAAAACTCAATTACTTTGCCGCCTGGACTAAAATGCAGTTCCAGGGGGCCTCAGAGTTTCAGGATGGTTGCAGAGACACCTCAGCCTCATTGTTGTTTCTTGTGACTTTCCATTAATCGTGTTCTATTTCAAGGACTGTTGCAAGTGCTCTCTGAAAAGCAGCCCAATGAAGCAATTAACAAAAGCGAACCATTAACTCAACACATTTCTGTGAGATCTCCATTAGTGAAAGCAAGTGAACTACAAAAGAAGGCTGGACAAAGAGAATGACGTCTGTGTGCCCCGGCTTTGCCGGGCTTCCTGGAGCCTTTGTTGCTTCTCCTGTGGAAATCATAACGTGTTTCTGCAGACACGTGGGAAAAGGCATTGTACCCTTCTGTACAAAGTCAAATTCACATGGTGTTTGAAGTTTCCCTCTTAATGCATGGGGACCTCCATTTCCCCCTAAGGCGGGCAGATAATGGAGCAATTCTTCATTTGTGAGATCAGGGTTCTTAGTGTAGAGCTTGATTCATAAGCAAGACTCAGGGCAAAGTGAAAGGGGGTCTGTGTGTTCTTAGTGAAATCAAAAATGGATGTGGATGATGAGCGGGGGAACCTGGTGTACAGAAAGAGGCCCTGACCACGCAGGTTGGGATTTGCATACTGGGGCCAGGCTATATAATACGATTTTGATTCACATTGTCCTCTCCTCCTTCTGAGCAACCCGTGATCTACTATATACGGTCATCAATTTACAACCTGCACATCGTGTATTCTGAGCAGTCCACACTGGCTGCAACACAAAGCACATACTTATTAGTGACATAAATCACGAGTTTCTGTGCCTGAATAAGGATTCATCTGAAATCCGCACTCGGAACAGGAGAACCGGGAAGCAGTGCTTGCTGTCCCCACGGTAAACACCAACAACTCCCTTCCCCTGCTGCACAGCGTGGATTCTGTTTCCATGGGAAGAAAGGGCAAACAGTCGAGTCTGTCAGTGGTTTGAATCAGTGAGGACCTTGGAGGACTCCAGATGTGGGAGCTTTAACTCTGACACAGTTTCGTGATGAGGGACGCCTGGAAAACCAGAGTCACGACCAGCAGACAGATAACAGAGGAGACTTCTGCACAAACAAGACCTCGGCCCATCAGATCTTTGCCGGGGAGAGGGCTGATTTGCGAGAGACATGCATGATCCAAGTGAGAAACTTGGGCTTGAAAATGACTGCCTCCTGGGCAGCCAATGGGCTCATTAAAAGTTAAATGACTTTTAAAGCCCAGCTGAGTCAATTTAGAGGTCAAATAGTCACACAGGGGAGGTAAAAAAAATGCTTACAGGGCACCTGAAAAGGACGTGGGTTCTTGGAAGTAGTGGGGGAATCCATTGGATGGGGAAAGCCCACTCGGGTCCCTGCCGGCAGACCCTTGGTTGGGTGAGTTGGATGGAGCAGAGCGCCCCTGAGGCCCTGCCTCCCAGATCTTGGGGAGGATCCGTGGGCAGCGCTGTGGCCCATGGCACTGGGGACAGGGAGCCATGTGTATCTGCTCCAATGGACAGGCAACTCCCAAACATGATTTTTTTAATTTATTTGACAGAGAGAGAGAGAAAGCGAGTACAAGCAGGGGGAGTGGGAGAGAGAAGCAGCCTCTCCACTGAGCAGGGAGCCTGATGTGGGGTTCGATCTGGGGACCCTGGGATTACAACCTGAGCTGAAGGTAGATGCTTAATGTCGGAGCCACCCAGGATCTTTACCTGCAGTGTGAGCCCATCAGGATTTCTCAAAGACTCACAGCTCCCTCATCTCCATGAGCTCTACCCCACCCACGTAGAAGATTCAGTTACACATATGAAATAAAAAAAAAAGAAAAGTAGGTGTCTTGGGGCACTGTTTGACAGCTGATGAGTAAATTGCCTTTATTTATAAGAGGAAAGCAGGGGACGTGTCACTGTGACTGGCACATAACAACTGCAAGGTCAAAAGAATAAGCTGCCTGAATAAAGGCATTCCAGTCCCAGGAACATAATTCCCAAGACTGATCTGTCAGGGATGTGAGAGGTTAAGCATGTTAGTACAGAGGGTATGTGTGCTTGCACGTCTTTCCCCTAAACCACTTCTTCGGAACTCCCCGGGAGGCTGTTAAGCTTTTCCTGATGTAGTCAAGTGCTGGATCCATGGTTTTTTTGTTTTTTCCCCCCTTTTACCTTTCGCATTTTCTGGGAAGTAACTAACTTTTTGCCTATTGCAAGCAGCATTAAGATGTTTACGGTTATTACTTCCAGTTCCTTCTCTTCCCCCATACATTTGTTCACAAGATGTCTGAGGTTTAATCAGGACCAGACTCGTCTAGTTTATGTTACCCATTTCTAGGTTTGCATTTCTTTCTTTCAATTTCCTTCTTTTACAATGCCGTGCCAGAAGTAAGAAATGAGACGAAAGAGTCTCTCTCGCTTCTACTGAATCAGATCGTCTCCTATCCAGCTAACTAAAACCATCAAATCGGCAGCGGAGACAAGAGCAAGCTTCCAGCTAATCCCAGTTGCACTTTGAAAACAGAAGCCAGTGGAAGCACAACGAATCTTCACAGCGACCTCCAGCTGGCCCAGGTGCTCCTCCTTCCCCTATCGCTGTAGCTCAAGTGTCCCCGCTCCTGGTCCCTCCTCCGCTGTAGCTCAAGTGTCCCCGCTCCTGGTCCCTCCTCCCGAGCCCCTCTTGTCTCCTCGGGGGCAACGCCCAAGTTCTTCGTTCTCCTGTTCCTTTCATCACACAGCTTTCCCTCCCATATTTAAAAAAAAGAAACAGAAAAAAGAAAGAGGAAAGGAAAAAGAATTTCTGTTGACCCCACTCCAGGTTGTACTCCATTTCCGTGCTCCCTTTCCCGAAAAACACCACGAAAGGATGACTGATACTTTGTCTCTCCCTCCCTCCCCTTCTCTCTTGAATCTGATTCAGCTGAGCTTTTGTCCTCACTGCTACACCAAAACTGTTCTTGCAAATGTCAGCGATGACCCCCGCCCCTGTGGTTTACTCGGATTATCAGTAGCCTTTGGCACAGCTCAGTCCCTCCGCCCAGAAACTATGCATTTGACTTTTGGATACCAGGTTCTGCTGGCTTTTCTTCAAACTCTCCGCTGGCTCCCCCCCCGCCCCCCCCCCCCCCCAGTTTTATCGGTGTTCTTAGCTGCTCCCTTTTCATCTCGCTGACCTCTTGCTTTGAGGGCTCTGGGCTCCAACCCTTTGTGATCTTTTCCACTCTCAGGACTTTAAATACTGTTGCAATAATCACGGCTTTTATTTTCTACACGTTGCTGCTTTGACATCTAGGGCCTCGCTGCCCCTGGAGGGCCTGCTGCTCTCAGGGCGGGCCAATTCCTGGAGATAAGTAAACAACCCGCCTGCCCGTGACCTTGCCTTTCAGTACAAACCAGCCAATCCAGAGCCGCTATTCACCTACCCTCATCATCCCTGGGCCAGGTGTCAGACCTGTGGCTACAGCTCCTGTGCTCAGAGCCTGCTGAAATTATTCCAGCCAGCTGGTGCTACCTTACCCTGCTTACCCTGTCTTATCCATTCCTTTCCATGGAAATCATAATCAAGGTTCTCCCCGGCCATTTCCCTGTCTCTCTCTCTGCACCTCCATCTCCACTTGGTGCTTCCCCACGTGGCACTGGGAGCTATGTCTCCGGCTTCGGGAGAACTGTGAGAATAACCAACTTCTTCCTCCATGATAGTCATTTCCGTGTCTGCGTGTCTTACCATACCCGATTTTTTTTAAAGATTTTTTACAGATTTTTTTTTATTTGAGAGAGGGAGAAAGAGAGATTGAGAGAGAGAGAGAGAGAGCACAAGCTGGGGGAGGGGCAGAGGGAGAGGGAGAAGAAGACTCCCCAATGAGCAGTAAGCCCCAGGCAGGGGCTCGATCCCAGGGCCCTGGCTGGGGTCAGGACCTGTGCCAAAGGCAGACGCTTAACTGACTGAGCCGCCCAGGTGCCCCTTATCATACCTGATATAAACAATTCCTGGGCATCTTTAAAATATTTATAATCACACACACACATACACACACACGCATTCGTAATTTAGGCCTGTACCCCAGGCTTATCCTGTAAACCCCTGACTCATATGTCTATTTGCCTTGCGAACATCTTCCCTGGATGTCAAATAGTACCTCGCACTTAATGTACCCATATCTCGACCTTCCATCCTCCCCCCGCCCCCTCCCACCCCCTAGGCAACCTGTTCCTTCTATAGCAAACCCCCCGCCCCCGGCCTCCGGTCAGTTAATAACACAATCCTTCCTGTTGCTCAGGCCAACAACGGTGATGTCATCACGTACTCCTCTCTTGTCTCTTACGTCAAGTCCCACAGCAAATTCTCTTGGCTCTCCCTTCAGGTGATATCCAGAACCTATCCTTCTTTTAAAACAAAACACTGCTGCCTATACCCATCTTCAGCTCATGGAAACATACCTAGAACATGCTCATGCTCAATAAATATGGATTGAGTGACTGTCACAGTTAATGTATTCTACGTATTTTATGGTCTGATTAATTGATAAATTAATGCACATCCTACATTATTACAAATAGGATAATATAACGCTTTATTTCAACTTTCTTAGACTTGAGGAAAGATTAAATTTTATTGCCCCAGTGTAAGCTGAGCCCCCGAGATGAGATTGCATCAAGTCCAATTCCCTTCTCTGTAGAAGTTCGAACCCCTTCCGAAGGTTTCCATGAATCCTCAAAGATCTTGATTCCCATGATCACCTCTGACTCTAGCTTCCATGGAAATAGGCAAGTCTATGGGTGTCCTTGCCGTCCTGTACCCCCTTTGACTCTTTCTATGACATAGCAGTTGACACCGGACTCATTTTTCACTTTCACAAATAATTTTGAGGATAGCACACCTTACTGACTAATTGTGTTTCATAGAAGAGAGAATTATATTTCAGAAACATAAACGGTTTCAAATGGAACACCCAAGTCATTGTTCGCTCAACACTAATGGCAGCTTCAGCCCCTACGGTCCTCAGCACCGCGCACCTTTTCTCTCCCCACCTCCTCCCTTCCCTTTCTTCTACACTGCTAGTCCACCTCTCTTTAAAATCCTCAATCTTTTCAGGAACAGAAAAAAAAAAAAAAAAATGGACCTTCCGTTTACAGGATCTTCCACCGAAGATGATAGTTGTGGGTTTCTTTGTTTTTATTATGAATTACTTTTTATTATAAAAATTTCAAACATACAAAAATATAAAGACTAGGGCAATGAACATCTATATATCACACCATCCAGATCTAATAATTGTTAATATTTTGTCATACTCGCTTCATCTATATTTTTTGCTGAACCATTTTAAAGCAATTTACAGGTATTATGGCATTTGGCACTTTTATCAGCATCTCCAAAAAATGACATTCTGCTACATAATCACAATGCTATTTCCACATCTAACCTATGAACACTATTCCTGAATATCATTTGATGCCCAGCTCATTTTCAGATATTTCCACTGGCTCCCAAACATTGGTGCTTTGAAAGCACCATTTTATTTATTTACTTATTTGGCCAGTAAACCTGTACTCAAAACAGCATTCCATCATAACGAAACATTTTAATATGGTTGCTTTTTCCTAATGCTTGTCTTTGTACAGAGTGGAGACAAAATACCAGTAGCCAAACGCTCTTTATTAAATTACCTGTTAGAGTGAACCCATAGCATTAAAGCAGGGTCTCTATTTTACACAGCTGTGTAATGGCATAAGATGTATGAACTCATTTGTTAAATTGGGATCCGTAAACAAAAACAAATGGGAAGAAGAGCAACAGAGACAATAAGTAATGGAAACAGTTTCCAGGCTGCAGAAGCCAGGGCTTTGGTAGGAATTATAGGCAGCCCCGAGGAAAGGCTTTCTGGGGTCCCTGTGGTTGTTGCCTAGCAACAAGCCCATTACACAGGGGCACACTGGAGTCCAGTTAATAGGGCTCAGGGGGAGCACGTGGGTAAGAGGACCAAATTTCTTCTTTTATACTATGTTAATAACTCAGGTCTCCGGCAGTCTCTGACAGGGGCCGAGTGTCTGAAGAAATCATCCCCGTATGATGCTTTACCCACATTAAATCCCTAAAGGAAGAAAATGACTGTAGCTTAATTTACAGCACACGTGCCATTACTTATTTGGC
Organism: Potos flavus; assembly: GCA_028534135.1. Taxonomy (NCBI): domain Eukaryota; kingdom Metazoa; phylum Chordata; class Mammalia; order Carnivora; family Procyonidae; genus Potos; species Potos flavus. The sequence goes on along the minus strand of CM052889.1, from coordinate 50,453,671 downwards.
CATCTATCCATCTGATAAGAGTTAAATATACCATATGAAAAAGAAAATCATCCAAACTCAAATTAGTTTTGATTTATGGGATAAGGCTCTAAGACCCATCCAAATTCACTCCTAACAGCAAATGAAGTCTGTGTCACAGATTTAGTGCTATTATTATTCTTTTTTTCTTTTAAAATTGCTTTTAAGTAAATGACTGCATTTTCCAGGTTTGCCCTCTTCCTTCTGTTAGGGTCTTACTCTGAATCAAGAGGATAGCTTCTCTGTCATCTGTTTGTGCCTAGAATTTGTCAGGGAAAAAAATATTTGTTTCGATAGTACCGTGTTTTAATAATGTAATTATGCTGATGATCATTAATAACAATACCATCCTTTAAAAAAAGGTTCAAAATGTTTTTCTATACTGCTTCTCACATTTGTTTGAGCTAAGTTATGCACTAAAACCAAAGTCAGGACAGGAATCCCAATCTCCTGATACCTGGTCTAGCTTTCCACCACTTACCCTGTATTTTTCACTTTTGTATGTGTTTTAAAGTTTTTAAATTATGATAAGATACACATGAAGTTTATCATCTCAGTCATTTTTAACTGTGCAATTCAGTAGTGTTAAGTACATTCACATCCTTGTAAAACTGATCCCCAGAACATTTTTCATCTTCCCAAACTGAAACTCTATAACCCATTAAATAACAACTCCCAATTCCCCTTTGCCTTCGGCCCCTGGCACCCACCACTCCACCTTCTGTCTCTATGAATTTGACTTCTCTAGGTACCTCATAAATGGAATCATAAAGTATTCGTCTTTTTGTGACTGGCTTATTTCACTTGGTATAATGTCCTCCAGGTTCATTCATGTTGTAGCATGTGTTAGAATTTCCTTCCTTTTCAAAGCTGAATAATAGTCCATCTTATGTATAGACCACATTTTATTTATCCATTCACCAGCCAATGGACACTTGGGTCACCTCCACTTTTTCAGTATTGTGAATAATACTATGAACATAGGTATACAAAAATATCTCTTTAAAAGTGTTTTCAATGATTTTGGGTATATACTCAGAACTGGAATTTATGGATTATGTGACAATTCTATGTTTAATTTTTTGAGGAACTGCCATACTGTTTTCCATCGTGGTTTTACCATCTTATGTTCCCACCCACAGTGCTTAAGGGTTTCAATTTCTCTATATTCTCCCCCAAACTTGTTATTTTTCTGCCTTTTTTTTTAATTTTTTGTAGTAGTCAGCCTAATGTGTGTGAAGTGGTATGTTATTGTGGTTTGAGTTTGCATTTCCGTAATTACTAGTAATGTTGAGCATCTTTTCACATACTTAGTGACCATTTGCATATCTTCTTTGGAGAAATATATGTTCAAGTTCCTTGCCCATTTTTTAATCCAGTTGTTTGGGTTTTTTCTGTTGATGTTAGTTGTAGGAGTTCTTTATATATTCTGTATATTAGTCTCTTCTCAGATGTATGATTTGCAAATATTTCCTCCCTTTCCATGGGTTGCCTTTTCACTTTGTTGATTATTTCCTTTGATGCATGAAGTTTTTAATTTAGATATAGTTCAAGGTATTACATTTTACTTTTGTTGACTGTGCTTATGGTGTCATATCCAAGAAGTCACTGTGAAAGCCAATACTGTGAAGCTTTTCTCCTACATTTTTTCCCAAGAGTTTTACAGTTTTAGCTCTCATATTTAGGTCTTTGAGCCATTTGAGTTAATTTGTGTATATGGCATAAGGTAAGAGATCAACTTCATTCTTTTACAGGTGACTGTCCAGCTTTCCCAACAACAGTTCTTGAAAAGACTCTCATTTCTCCACTGAACAATACCTTCCTCACAAATCATTTGACCATATATGAAAGGGTTTATTTCTGGGCCATTTCATTCCACTGGACTATCTGTCTTTAGGCCAGTACCACACTGTTCTGATTATTGTAGCTTTGTAGTAAGTTTTAGAATCAGGAAATGTGAGGCTTTTTTTTTTTTTTTTTTTTTTTTTTTAGGAAATGTGAGGCTTTGTTCTTTTTCGACTTTGTTCTTTTTCAAAATTGTTTTGTCTATTCCAGGTCCCTTACAATTCATACGGATTTTAGGATGGATTTTTTAATTTCTGAAAAAAAAAATCATTGGGGTTTTGATAGGGATTGCATTTTTTCAAATGTTTGGAGGTTGCAGAAACTCATTTGTTTAGTAGTATGTTCTCAAATCTCCAAGTTCTGCAGATGATACAAGTAGGACTTGGAACTTACTTAAAGGCAATGGCTATCTCAGTCATGTTTTCATTTTTTTGGAAAATAATTCTGGATGTTCAAGAGACTATAACCTTCCATAATAACAGAAAACTTTTACATAAGGCTTACTATTCTCTGGGCACGTTTCTGAACGCTTTACATGCACCAAATAATTTGATCCTCACAACAGTCCTGTGGGATAGGTACCACTGTTAACTTCATTTATAGAAGATGAAACCAAGGCACCAAGAGTTTAAATACTTTGCTCAAAATCATAGAATTAGGAAAGGACAGAGGTGGGATTTGAACCCAGGCAACCTAACTCCCAACTCTGTACTCTTAGCAACTACACCATCCTGTGATTTCACATTGGTTGTTCGTTCCTTCATTCATTCATTTCATCCAACACACCTGGTTGCGAGGCCCTAGAAAGTCAATAGTGAGCAACGTAAATGCTGTCCCTGCCCTCACAGGCTTGTTCTCATGACTGATGCATGTTAATAGTCAAATGTTAATGGCTACTGCTGTCCTGCGTCACCCTGGTTATACCAAATTACCATAAACCTCCAGGTAAGTCACTGCCAAATTGTCAAAGACTAGGCTTTTCACTAGAGAGATAGGAATCAGTACTCATTCAGTGATTCACTCATTGATGGGTACACTTACTATTCACTAAATGCTGCTTCAAAATATGTTGAGGGAAAAAGGGGTGTAAAGAATGCGCCCAGGTGCTAAGGACTGGATTTTATCAAAAGGGCACTCAGGGTGTTTAGGGAGCATAGAGAATACTCCAGCTGGTGGGTTAAGGAGGAGGGCTGCTGTCAGGAAAGGTCCCTCATCTTTCTCTACTTGTCCGTCTATAGAGGAATATCCATATAATCGGTATATCACTTTTCCTTTTTCCATAGAACCCATAGAATAATGCTCAGGAACACTTTTCCTCAAAGCCCCTCTCAGGTGTGGGTCTCCCCTTCACAGACCACTCAGCTACTTTATCTTCTAAATCCTTTGTACTCCCCATCCACGGAACTTGGGAGCACCATTTACAAGCATGGCTAACCAAAGAGCCACATGACTCTAAATTTAATTTAATCGATTGCTGTAATAAAGAAGTTATAAGTTGTGAAAGATCATCTCAGGCTGTGGCAGGGCTGTCAGCGCCCTACCCATATCCACGCCCTCGCAACTTTGTGGGATGGGGTTTCCAGCAGCCAGCACTTACATTTCTTTGCCTGAAGGCATTCACTGGCCTCCAGAGTGAACTTCGTTCACCTTGAGAAGGAACCAAAGTGCCACGCGATCCAGGTGTCCTGAGAGCAGCTCTTGTATCCTGCCGGATTCAGGGGACATCCGGAAGTGCATTTTCTACACCAGTTCCTGCATTTCCTCAGCAAAATGGAGTCCAAGGCACCCACTGTGGGAACTACTTTGTCCTCTGTCAGCCACCTTTCCCTTCTGTCTTGCTTACTGTCCTATAGGTACTTCCTGGGCACCCTCCCAAAGAAGCTTATTGCACTTGAATCTTTGTCCTGGAGATTTTTTCTGGAGTGCCCAAGCTAAAGACACAGTCCGAGAATTCCTCTCATAGAGGCTTGACGGGGTCCTGGTACTATTCCCATCGGGCCCTTCTCGACCACATGTACATCACAGAACATAGCTGTTCTCTGAAAGATCTTCCTACAGAAAGCATCACGTCCTTCCTAGAGCAGTGACCAAGAATCTCAAACATGCGTAGATACGCCTTTTAGAAGCCTTCATTCTCAATTACTCCCACCACTACTTGGCTGTCCCATTTATTTGTTACTTCGTTTCATTCCAGATGCATTGTTTTGAGAGTCCAGCCTGTGTTGGTCATGAAGGAGTCCAGCCGATTTGCTTTCAGCTCTTCTGATCTTCAGGTTGTAACCACTTGTGGGGGGGGAGGGTGAGGATTTTATCACAATTGAAATCTCTCCTTGAAGTTACTTTCCCCCACATGCCAGCAGTCTGTGGATGTATTTCTCCTATATGACTCCATATCTTCTACGGTGGGGAAAAATTCTGCTGGGTTTAGAGAGACATTGTAACATTCCAGCACATTGATATATACACACACATACATATACATATGTTAGCCAGAACATCATCAGTCTGGAGAAGAGATGCTGAGATGTACCGTTTAGTAAATCAAGAAAGAAGGCAAATATCTGAGGACAGGAATGATTGAAATGTGGCAGGCAGAGGTAAAGTTTACAGAGAGTAAGTGGGAAACTGACAAAGGGGCCAGGGAAGGAAAGAGAGAAGCAAGGGATAAGAACAATAACAACAAAATCCAAACATGTTTTTGTTTTTGTTTTTGTCTGCTTTGCTGCTCTGCATTTGACCTCTGTCCTTAGAAAACAAAAGAGAAAGGAAAAAACATTGATGATCCAACAGCCTCCAAAGCTGCAGTGGACAGCAGCCCAAGACTTCTTACGGGGCTTCTGAATTGTCCTTACAGAACTTCAAGTGTTCCCATAATGACTGCCCTAATAGCTTTGCTGTGATTTTTGTTTCTATCACATTCCACACAAACTGACAGTGTCAAAATCAGAGTCTCTTTTAGACTCTGGGCTTATTAAGTGACTGCTTGAAGTTTTCTTAGAAAATGGGACGTAGCCAAGACCAGGACTGGGGCTCTGTCTTACAATTGCATTTTTTTACATATTTTGCTACCCTGTCTTTCTTTCCTTTTTTTCCCTCAGGGCTGGAAAATGACAGAATGAGTTTTTTCTCCCTACCTCTTTGAATACTATTTAACCAAAAAGTGAATTGCAGCAAAGCAAAAATGCTTTTCTGTTTTCAGATTTGCAGGCATCCTACCATCCAGAGAAGTCAATTTCATCAGCCTGATGGGAAAACACCACGTCCTTTTTAAATGGAATCGTCCTCTCTGAAACCAAAGTTCCACAGGAGCAAATTACCAGCTGCGCTGGTGCTGGTGCCGGATTAAGGATGAGGATCGCATCTTGTGTTTTCCGCCACCCCCTCATCATTTCTAAGCCACTGACACACAGAAGCTGCCTGAGCTGCTTCTCATCAGAGTCTCTTCAAGGGTGGGAGAGTCATGGCCAGGAACACAAGGAGCACGCAGCCCCTGTGTGTCTGGGAAAGGAGCATCCAGCCCAGGGTCTGGAATAAACTCTGCTCTGCGGAAATCACTCCGAGAGAGTCAATGTCCACAAAGAGCAGATGGGAGTCCTGCCTCTCCGAGGTCTGATTCCAAAAACCCTTTCCTGTGCAGCAGCAGCAGCTCCAGCAACAGTGGGGTGAGCCCCGGCTCCCTCTGAAGCAGGGAAGACAGGAAAGGCCGGGTTGACTTTGCTTCTGTTCCAGTCTGAGATTTTGGCTCCAACTCACTCAGAAGGGGGGGGATGCTGCCTCCATTGTGGGGGGACACATGGTTCTATTCATAGCTCTACTGCCGGGGTGGCTGCTTTTGTCCCTCACAGGCACGCCGTCCCCGTCTGTGAAATGGGGCAATGATGGTCCAGGTTTAACATATGTAGAGCTTTGAAATCTAGAGCAAAAGGTGTAACGTGAGCATAAAGCATGTTTTTATTTCTTCCCCACTGCTGCCAGCACTCTGTTCTTCTTCACCATCCAGGATTTTGTTCAGAAGCATTGCTGCTCCCAAGACAACACCTTCCCCACCAAGCTTCTGGCTTCCTGTGCCATGCGACGGGTGGCCGTCCTTAGGGCGTGGGGACAGCCCGTGAATGGATCTGATGTTTTGGCTCATGGCTTAAATGAAAACTTTAAAACACATACAACAACAATGATTTCCCATAAGCATGGGAAACTTGCTGCTTTCGAATGAATGCAAAAGACCTCGTTCATTTTCCATTTCAATGCAATGTGTGCACGTGCTGGTCCTTTCACCGTTCACACAAGGAACCCACAGCCCCAGGGGTGGGAGGCTGTGTGCTGGGAACTCAGCAGAGCTGGGAGTTTATGAGGATGGAAGGTTGCTAGTTATTCAGGACCACAGAGCTCCAGGACTGACGGGGGTGTTGGGGGGGTGTGGGGAGGGAGTCTCTTTACTGTTACCTCTCATACATTGCCTCCATAAATATCTTTTTATTATTATTTCTGCTGTTTTTAGATTTAGTTTATGGATGTGGTTAATGTTCTATCCGAATGTGAAGGGAATTACTACCCTTGTTAAGATTCTGACCACTCGGGGAAAATTGCTTAGGCTTCTCTTCCCTCTGCAATAAACACATCTGGTGGATGGCAAGGGACTTATTTTTCCCCTGGACTCCTGGAGGGTGCTTGGTGGGAGTGAGCTTTAAGCACCAAAGAGAGCATTCCCTCAAACATTTAACACACTTTAATGCTGGCTGAGGAAGCTAATCATCCCAGTCTACAGTTATGGGGGAAAGTACGGGTAGCCCTACAGGAGCTGATTCATCCCCTAAAAACAAGGAAAGAGCGGTGAAGACAAAATTGAGAGGAGGCCTGCCCCGTGTGGGGTCACCTACTGCCAGAATATGTCACCAGCGGAGCACAAGGTGCGTCCCCGTCCTGTCCCCGAGAGGCAGTTCTCTGCCTCGAATGATGATGAGCTGTACGGTAACAGCTTTACGCACTGTGGGGCTCTCCATCAGCCGGGTGTGGGGATGAGAAACTAGATCCCTGAGAGAGGCTGATCCGTCCTCTGGACCACAGGAGTCCCTTTGAAGAGTGTTTTGGAGGGAAGAGGTACTCACCCAGCAATGCCAGTGGCCTTGATAATATTTCACTGAGCCACGAGAACAGAGCCAAGATGCACGTGCATGCACGTATGTGTGTGCATGGGCATGTATGTGTGTGCATGCATGTTTATGTGTGCACACATGCATGTGTGTGCACGTGTGTTGTGTGCATGTATGTACATGTGCGTGTGTTGCGTGCATGTGTGCATGCATATGCATGTATGCGTGTGTAAATATGTGTGTGCATGTGTGTGCATGCATGTAAGTGTGTGTTCGTGTGTGTGTGCGTGCATGCATGTGTGCGCACATGTGTGTGAGATTTCTTAGCAGCACTCTTTCCTGCACTTCAGAGCCATATATCTGATGGCTTGTCTCTACTTGGATGTCCATAAGCACCGATAGCAAAACATCCTTGAAACCCATCCCATATTTTTCCCTGTAAGCCCCTTCTTTCTTTTTCCTTATTTGAGAAAGCCATCTGCTCATCTGCCCAGCTGCCCAAACCAGAAAGCTGCTATTTGCCTTAGCCCTTCTTTTCCCTTTACTCCCAGTCCATATGCATTCAATCGCCAAGTTGTTGCGGTTCTGACTTATAAACATCCAGTCTGATCACTCTGTTCTCCATTCGACTGCCACTGCCATGTCACAGGCTCCGTCCTCTGCTAACTCAGATGGCTCTGTCTGGAGTCTCACATCCATTCTCCCAGAGTGGTAGAGTGATGTTGAAATGTCACACCACCTTCATTGGATCCCTACCACTTTCAAACAAGGGTCAGGCTGTGCGACCGGACTTAGGAGACCCTTGGTGGTCTGATCAATCTCATTAACCCTTGGAGCTCCAAACACCTGGCTGTATTAAATCACTCACAGTTCCTCAACTCCCCCTTGTCCATTATTGGATACCTGCAAATATTAATTTTCCTGCCCACAACAATCTTCCCCGCTCTACACCTAATTCAAATTCACGCTTCAATTTGTGGCTTAGAGGCCACTTCTTTCGAGAAGCTCTTTCTGCTCAAAGATTGTGCAGAATACCTTTCCAGGATATGGCTTGTACAATACATACACAGCATTCCCAAACCAGAGGTAAAATCAATCAAAGGGTTATAGATAGACAGAGGGACCTCCTACAATGAGAACTTTCCCTACAGCCCTCCCACAGTTGACCTTCCCTCCCTCCCCCCACACCATCCTGGGGACTTGAGAAGCCATTTTTCACAAGCTAGCTCCTCCCATCTTACACCACATAATAGCAAAGTCACCCTGGGCTGTGCTCTACTGGCCTATTGACCCGTGAATCTCCGTATGAGGTGATGAGCTTCTAGAAGGAAGCAGACACTGCATTTTGTTCATTTGTTTATTCCCCCCATAGACTACAGTATCAAGTACCTAGCAGTATTTAGGTATTTGTTCTATAGAAACACTCATGAATCTTTTTGAACCCAGTTCAATGGTTTTCAACTGTATTATGCTTTCCTTTCCTCCCTTTCTCCTGTTTTACTTGAAATTCTATATTTTCCTGCTCAAGCCAATACATCTACATAGATCCACAGCTTTATACCCTATGCAAACCTTGGTTCATCTCACTCAAATAAAAAATAGAAAATAGGAGCTGGGGCAGCAGCAATGATGGCGATAGGCACCACTTACGAGGCACCTGCTGTATACCAGGCACTCTCCTAAGCCTACGTTTGCTGTTTTGCTTACTTCTCCTCACACTCCTATGGAGGAGGTACTGTTAATGTCCGCATTCCAAAGATAAGGTCAGCAAGGTATAGAGCAGGGAGTTTCTTCAGTATTAGAAAGTGGTAAAGCCACCATGCAACCCCAGGGAAGACTGACTTTAAAATTTAGACTTTGAATCAATATGCTTTGTAGAGTTGGAATGGAGTTGATAGGATACTCTGAATGCTTTCTCCTGGGAATTTTCTCCAGTGTGAATGAAATGATCCCACCGGATTTATATTGTTAACGATGTGTAGGACGGACTGGATTTCAGGGATCCTTTCCTTTCAGGGAAATGATCACTTTTCTCTGAGGATCTGGAACTAAAAGGCCAGTTGTGTCTTCCAAAGAAAGGCTTCCTGGGTCCTTTCAGGACTGGGGGTCAGCCGTGGTGGAAAGGTTTTTAAAAGAAGTCCTCCCTTTTGAAGGTCCCTCCCTGTTTCTAGCCAAAAACCCTTTTGATGGACTTTACCACTAGTTCAGGAGTGCTGTGCAAACACCGCGAGCATTGACTATGGGCATGAAGATTAGAAGTGAGAATTTTACTTCTGTTTACCACCAAACGTGTTGGCCGAGACAGTCATTGGCTCGAAATGTTATGCATAAGTTGGGGCCTGAGAGGGCACCCAGAGGAAAGCTGCCTGAAATCCTCAGGGACCAGGGCTGTGGAAAGGTTGGGTGTAGTGACCCCATGGGAAGCTGGAGAAGACATCACAAGGAGTCCCATAGCCCACATCACAACTGTACCCACTTGAGTATAGAAAGGCTTTGAGAGATGGCTTCCCTCCATGCACGGCTTCCCCCAAGGGGTTGACTAATCCTACATCTTGCCTCCCTCCTCCGATAATTCCTTCCTTCACTAATAACAAGCCTCCTAGTGGCAAATCTGCTGCTTCTCTCTCTTACCCCTCTTCCTACCTTTCTTCAGTTCTCAGAGACAAAAGGTGTGAGAAAAGGGAGAAGCCATAAGTCTTCTGCCTGCACTCAAGGTTCAGACCTAATCTGCTCCCAAGGTAACCACTCTGATTGCTATGGAGGAGAGATTAAAAGCCTTGATTAGAGCTTCAAGAGTTTAACCAGTGGGCCAGGCTCAAATAGAAATACTAGGCTGATCCCTGGTGCTTTAATGCCAAAGTACTGGGCCAACATTTGTACCAGGGCAAGATGGCTTCCAGATGAGGCATCTGGCATTTGAGCTCACATGAGCATATGTGTTTACTATGTCCAGATAAGTTAACACATCCACGGGGCACCTACTCTGTGCCCAGAACTGGACCGAGTCAACTCTGAGTGCCTGGCAGCAGCCGTGCATATATTTGCTTTTAGCCTCGTGACAGCAGAACAGCAGAAGGGACGAGAAGGCAGTCGGGTCGAGAAGGAGTTCTGAAGATTTCCCTCCGAGTGTACACTCTTCCAGCTCATTGGGAAAGTTGCGTCCTTCACTGTATTATTTATTGTGAGTCTTACTTCTGCCCCTTCCGTAGATTCGCCATGTGAGGCTAACAGATCAATGCAAATGGGCAACATGGGAGCCTGGAAAGGAGAGGTCAAAAGTAGGAAGCCCCTTGATATATGGCGGGCAGACATTTACTCCTTAATTTTTTGATTGGCAGCACACATAGTGCTTATCGTTACCTAGTCCCCGATCAATGTTAGATATATACCCATATTTGTCCATAATAGCCCTATGAGGTATTATTATTATTAGCCCCATTTGATGGGTATAGAAATGGAGCCACAAAGAGGTTAAGTAAGCTATCCAAAGCTATGCCACTGTGGATTTTATCCGGCTAATAACATGGGCCAAATTCACTTGCCAACATTTACAAATTTGGAGATTTCCACAAAAAGCCAGATTTGCGGTGTTTCTTTAAAAACTGGGAGATCTGATAACACTGGGCCCTATAGTAAGCAAAACTAAGCTGTAAAATGGAAACATTTACTAGTGAGCATGCAAAAAAACCCATACCTGTTTTGCAAATTCTGCAAAGTTCCCACTCTTTTCTCTGCAGGCACTCTGAGACCAAAATGACACAGTGTTCTAAAGCAGATTCAACTCTCCTTCTGGTGAGATTAGGCAAGATTATCATTCAGTCAATTAAGAGCCAAAGAATCAGACCAAGCCGCAGGCTGAAGGTATTTCTCCCGAGTTGCTGGGCTACTGGGCTTGTAAGATTCTCAAATCCCATTCATGTAAGGATGGAAGAACATGCATGAAATTTACTCATCACATCTATGAGAAATGATTTCTAATGATCAGGTAACTGTACAACTTCCTGTCTAAACTAGGATTCTTGCAAGTGTGAAGGTGGTCGTCCATTTCTCAGTTTATTGCAACTTGTCTTCAGATCCATCCTTCACTGCTGCTCCGCTATAACACAGGTGAACCTTGTGAATATTTGTCCTTAGCCAGCTGGAGCATGATGATGCTTTGTCAGTACAGAACCCGGGAGGGACACCAGAGGAGGAGGGTGGGCGCCTCTCCAGGACTTTGCCCATGGAGTTTCTCCAGAAGCTGGGGCTGGTGGCACATGGTGGCCAGCAATGCCCAGTGTCTGGCAACTTCCCCACAAGCCGCCCCATGAGCAGCTTTGCCACTGGGTGCCACCAGGGAGTTAGCTCCCTGTGCACGACTTCCCTAAGTGCTGAGGCACAGCACCTTCCCACGGACAGCTCCCCCTAGCACTTTAGAAGGTGGATTTCCGGCAAGCGCCTCTGACATGGCGCTACAGTGATTGATTTCTCAGACATCCAGGAAACCACAGGCACATCCTCTCCTCCAAGGAGAGAACTCAAGTCTGGAAGAGGAGGGGCTATGTCTCTTACCTGGGTGCTCTGTCTCAGTCTTAGGGGCAGGGCTGCACCTTAGATCTGCAATTTTGTATGTCTTTGGAATTTTCCTTAACTCTCATCAATTTCCCATTGTTCCAGTCTCCTGTGACTAGTTGTTTATATTAAAATTTCCCTGTGGAAATTACTATGTGCTTGCTGTTCTGATGGGACCCTGACTGATAAACAGTTGAAACTTAGAGTGGTCTCAGGAGATAGACTTGCAAGGATGGGATTTGGTGATTGGTTCGGTGGTACCCTTTGGTTTGAGCATGCTGCTGAGCTCATTAGCAATGGGAGATGGGATGCTAGTAAGCCATGGTACAGCGCCCTCACAATTAGTCAAGCTATTACCTGTGGTGGATTATGATGAAGTGCCAATTAAGTGTGTGCCTTGGGAGCCCAAGTGGCTGCTACACTTGACCCTTACGGTAATAGTGATGACTGTGATGACCCATATCCTACGGTGTGGGATGGATGGATCCTTCAGAGTGCATTTGAGTGCAGAAAGAAAGAAAAGGACAAGCTCAGGGCCTTTGGCTCTCAGCTCGAGTCATGGTCCATGAGACAGGTGTTTCTATGAGAACCCTATAAGAATCTTATTTCTCATTGTCATAGGGCTCACGTTGCTAAAAATCAAACATAAAATTTAATTGCATTGGTTGCTCAATTACAACAGTTACATTCACAATCTCATCAAGTTTCTCATGTGAAAGCCAGAGCATTGAATGAGGGAAACATACGCTTCTGAAACTGAGCATGGGAACATCTGGTGGGAAGGATGTCACATGAAACTGGCATCCAAGTCTTTCCAGTACAAGTGGGGCTCAGTCTCCAGGTTCCAGGGACACTAGACTTGTTTGCTTAAAAACCTTGCGATACCCTCACCCCAGTGGGGCAGATACCCTGAAAAGTGATGCCTGTTTTCCTCAAGCCCCTCCATAACCACCGCATGGTGCTGCCGGACCCATAACAAGGGTCCATCTCAGCATCCTGCAGGGGTACGGGCACCCACGGTAGTCCAGGGAGAAATAGTTTACATGCCAAGAGGACTGCAAGACTTTTCTAACAGGTGAACAAGTGTGGGGCTGCATTCCAAGAGGGGTAGACTAGACAGGGAGGAATATACTAGCAGAAACAAGTTCATTGCTTTCGGTGCGTTTACTGGTTCTTGGATTCCATGTGTCGGCCCCTGCCTTTGGAGGTGGCTGTAACAATTGACTTGTTTGGTGAACTGACCTTGGGACTCAACAATGGCCTACATTTCCTGAAGTCAAGAGGCCAGAGGATCTGTGGCATAAGGTAGAGGAGGGAACCCAAGGACTTAGGGAACTGGATTTATCAGGTGTGACCCGCACAGGGGCCCACGCCCACAACTACCACAAGAAGGTTGGGAAGACACTCCCTTCACTAAGGCTTTGAGAAGTGTGAGGGGAGTGCCTGCATCTACCAAAAAGCTCTGGGGTTGCTCTCTTTTGTAGGACAAGTACGGCCCTAGGGGACTCAGTCATGCAAATGGGCTCCCTGATTTCAGCGGTGCCCATGGGATCCCGAAGTGGCACAGACCCAGATGGGCACATGCACTGTGTACGATTACGCCTGAACATCGAGGGTAAAGCAGTGACACCAGGAGGTAGAGTCACCCCGCCCTTAGGATTATTCATGAATCGTGTAGTGGAGATTCAGATAACATGTCTGGAATGTAGATCTTTGATTAGAGTCTTTCAAAGGGTAACTAACCACCCCTGGAGTATGGATTTCTAATTTGAAGGGTACTTCAAATGTTAACTAACTGCACCTAAGGCATAGATTAAAATTAAATTGTATACACGTAGGTATCACACAGAATGTGCTGAAGTATTTCAGAGTAAATTATAGGCAATGTCATCAACACTCTTTCTCACATGATAATCATCAGCCAGAGCTGATGCCGGCCACTCTGGTACATGGGACATGTGGCTCTGCTTCATCACAGTCCCTGCCACTCCCTAGAAGCTCCCCGCCATAGTTTCTGTGGCCACTCGTCATCATGTTTGCTCTGTCACCTCTTCTCCTAGATGTGCTAAGCGGAAAGTGGAATATTTGTTGTATTACCTCTCTACCAAAAGAAGGAAAATGAAAACTAAACCTGTATTTCCAGAAAAGGAGGAGAGAGTACAGTTATTACTTGTACAAAATATGTCAATGCAATTAATGTGCAAAGCGAAGCGAATTCATTCAGCAAGAATCCAATCGAAGACATGGCGGTGGATGGTTTTTCCAAAGATGGCCATTGCTGTGGCATCACCTCCCCGAGTGTTCTTCTGGGTCATGACCAGTCACCCCTCAACAACAGGTGGGGTTTACAGATGATGAAACCCACGTGAAAAGTCTTGCTGTGAGGCCACCCAGATTACCGACAGCCCAGTCTGGTCTCAGTTTTTCTGAGACTCAGTTTTTCTGATCTTAGTACAATGTTCACAGAACAGGAAAAGCAAGCCAAGAAACAGGGGGGTCCCGGAAGGTGGTTGTCTTCATAGAGTGGTGCCCGGTTGGTGAATACGAGCTTGGAGAGAACTGGACTTAAAGACGAGACGTTCAGATGCAAGAATGCTGGGAATAAGAAACAGAGATACTCTCATCTGAGTTGACCTTGGTGATTTGCTTGACCCATAAAATGTGGAAGTAACATTCTGCGACTTTGAGTCCGGTCAAGCCATGGAAACAGGAGAGATAATAAATAATGAACGGTTGCTTTAGGTCTTTAAGCCTGGGTGTGGTTTGTTATGCACCAGTTGATAGCCAAAATAGACTCCTTATGAAATAAGCTTATTTTCTACTTATTGTTCTATTTCTGCCTGGGACCAGAGAGGCATGGGAGTTTGAGACCTTCCACTTTAGAGTTTCGTCGTTGTCAGATGCTGATTTCACCTACCTATCTTAACTAGCATCCATCATGAATATTCATGATGCATAAACACAGTTTCAGCGGGCTTCTGTTGAGCAAATGTTTTTTCCTAGGGGAAGAAGAATAATCTCCTAACCATTCTCCAACTCACAGATAGGTTCCTGGGCCCTTCAGGTGCCCCTTCAGAAAGGTATGCAATTTATATAGGAATAGTGGTTAATCCATTTTTTACTTGGACAACCGGATTGGCTTCACGTGTCCAACAGTCTTCTACAAAGAGGTTAAACGAAGCTGTTTCACCCTAGGGCATGGTGGCCTTACGGTGGCCATACGCGGTGGGATGGACTCGAAACCTATCACTCAGGCGATAATTTCAGGTGACCCACCATGAACCAGCATGCCATCCTCCTCCCAGCCCTGCAATTGCTCTCACCTGTCCTGACTTTGTTGCTTACTCTCTGCGCTCCTGCATTCGACCTTCTTGTCTCCATCTCCAATGGACCCTTTCCAATCTGACCGCCTATTCAGTCTCTCTCCCCCTTCCTTCAACAAGTTGCCCTCACCAACCAGGCACCACCCTGGAAACAGTTTCCAAGAACCCCTGCTTCTCGACTGTTCCGTGAGCACTGTGCTGTGAGTCTGATCTGGGCCTGGGACTTGGTGGTACCTGGATAAACATGGTGGCCTCAGACCCAGACATTTCCCCTCCATCTCCTCATTAAAACGAAGGACTGCTGTCATTCCTGGACTGCTTCTAGTGCCGTGTTCTTCCTCCCACATTTGTCTTCCTCATCCCGCTTTCTGGCCTGGCTCCCAGGCGCTGTGTTCCTCTCTCACACGCCTGCTGGCTGCACGGGCCCTTCCTAGACCAGCTGTTTTGTGGACGTATAGGGATGAGGCTCGGCCACGGGTGTGTTTTATCCCTCTCTTCTGAATATATTATTTTGCACTTTGACCTTAACTGTTTCAGAAATCCCAGAGAATGACTGCAAAGACGAAACACAGGCTGGTTGTAATTTTGGTATTTCAGGAAAGCAATTGCTTCATCTATCACTTAGCTCAGTTCCACACTAATCAGATCAGGATCACATAATAACAGTTCTCATAAGGCGACAAAATAGTTGAGTTCAAATAATGCCTTAACCAAGCCTCGAATCTATTGTTCTGAACAATTAAACAGCGCTCCTATCAGAGAAGGCCATCTTTTTCCTGCCCGGGGCCAGCGGGCCCTACTTTGGGAGAGACTCATACAGACGGGAAGCCACTCCTCTTCCTCTTCCTCCACCTGGCCTCGGGGCCAGGACCTGGCTCCGGAAAAGGCCTCAGTGGCCCCAGCTGCTCGGCCCCTTTGCTCAGCGGGCCCCGGGGGGCAGCCTGGAGCTGAGGTGTCGCTTGAGGTCTCGCTGCTGCACGGAATCCGGTCACTGAGAGGGGGCCCTCCCACTCAGGCGTTTATCTCCTTCTTTTTCCTGAGACGTAGCCCTGCCAGCACAGCTCCCCAATGCTATCAGCATTCTGCTTCTTTCCCTGCAGATAGGCTTGGGAACGACTTCTGAATATGAAGACTTTAAACAATGAACAGCGTTTGAGATAGAATTAGGGCTAAGTCCTGAGCAAACAGCTGGATGAAATATGTCTTTATCTGTGACTGTCTCTAATTTAAACAACCCATAAGATGTTTGTTCTAAATGCTGGCCCTATCTGGCTGTGCCTGTCTTTCCGAATCCCTCCCCCCTACACACACACACACACATACACACACACACACACACACACACACACGCACCCCAGCTGCTGGGAGAAAATGACGTCTTTTCCCGAAAGTTGATGATTTTTCCCTGTTATCAGGATGCATTCTCCCCATTGTCGGCCCTGAGTCGGTTTTCCAGGGGCCATTGCCACCAGGCATTTCCAGGGTGGCCTGGTGTGGGCTATGTTGTTTCACCCCCAGTCACAAGAATCTGCGGCTTAGCTGCCTGTCTTACCAGGCCTCTCTGATCTCAGTTCAGTTTTAACTGAATCCTTTGCAGAGTTTTCCGGGGAACAAATGACATGGAGAAAGTGGTCCGTGGGATAGTTACATGTCACTAACGGGGCGGATGAGGGAGCCAGGTGGAAAGCTCTAGAAAGGGAAGCAGAAAGGAGGGCAGCCCGATGAACAGACAAGGGCTGGGAGCACAGCCGGGGGCAGGTACGAACTTGAGCCTCAGGTTTCTGTCTGGAGCGAGCAAGCCCACCCCTGAGGAGGAGGACTGCTCTCTGAGGGCATGAGATCCCGTAGGCCCCTCCCCTCCCCTGGTGGATTCACCCCTCCCTCCACACCGGGAGATTCTCGGTGCTCTCCCACTGCCCTTTGTGCTTCCTTATGTCTCCACACGGAGGGAGAAGGTGTGCCTGCGTCTGTGTGTCCCCGTGCGATTACCCATCGTCCTCACACCCTCGCTGAAGACTCCCAGATCAAGGCATCGCCACAAAGACGTTCTCGCAGGCCTCGTGTGCCTCCCCGGCCTCAGCAGAAGGCACCCCCAGTGCCCGTCCGAGGAGTCCACAGCAGGGACAAACTGAGAACATGCCCATGAGACCTGCACAGCCAGGGACAATAAGATGACCTCACAGGCCTCCTTTGACACTTGACGCAAGCAGACTTGTTTCCAGATCCGTCTTCTTTAGCACTGGTGCGAAGAGTCCCATGGCCTCCCCACAGCAGGGTGTCTGGGGCCTGCAAACTTCTCGGGGTGGGGGTGCTTCCCAGAGAGATACAAGGACCCAGCTTCTTCCCCAACCCCCTTCCCCAGATTCAGAAATATTTCAGGGACATGGAGTTCGACTGGTGGCCCAGAAGAAGTGCATAAATATAAGGGACCCAAGATGTCAGTGTTGTAAATATGCCACGTGCCCTTTCCTGCCATTGACTTATGGACTTTCCTGCCTGCCTGTCATGGTAACTCAGCTAAACTTGATGAGCAAGCCGCACCGGGCAGCTATTTTGTAAGAAGAGGTGCTTGGCTCTCTACAGACCGCTGTAATTATCAAGGGCCCGATCACAATATCGTGGTGCAGCACAAACATTTGAGTTCCATTCAGAGAGCACCCTGAAAATCATCCCATTGCTAATTATAAATGTGGCTGCCAAGACCCCAGCTTCCTTCTATTCTTCTTACATCCTGCAGATGGCCAAACTTAGGAACTAATCACCAGATTCCCCTGGAATGGCAGCTGGTGGTTTGCTAAGGCAGTGTTTGGGGTCCGGCTGCGGCAGAAATCTGAGAGAGACAGAGGGTCTGTGATAGCATGGGTTCTGTCTCTCCATGGTCAGGACACTGTGAGAGCATCTCCCCGTGCCTCAGCATGGAGCCCTCCCTCCCCACCCACCCAGGGCACTCCAGGTAGACAAACACGCCACCCTTCCTGACCCCTGGGCAGCCCTAGCTCTGCTATGGTGTCATCCCAAAGGACCTGCCCTCCTCCAAATGTGTCTCTCCAGAGTGGGGAGGGTGGCAGAAAAAGTGTATCATTTTGCCAGGCAAGAGGCCGAATTACATATAAGTACATCGACTTGGTCCAGAATAGTCTTTGTTGAAAGTAGAGCTTGGGATCACCTTTCAAGAAATAGAGCGATTGGCTCCATCCAACACACATGGCGAGACGGCTTAACCTCTCCCCTCCTCACTGGGTGTGGGGCATTGCCATTGTGCCTTCCAGCCCTGGGGTCATAGGGGTTAATGCTTCTGGATTTTTTTCTTCATTATTATTTTGAATGTAGCTGTAAATCTGGCTGGCTGTATGTGTCCAGCAGAGAATCAAGATAAGAAAACATATTATATTTTTGGTCCAGGTGTCTGGGAGCAGTGGAAGGGATCAGGGGACTTGGAATCAAATATGTGCATTAGAGGCCATCAGCCCCTCCCCTGCTGTGTGACCTTGGGCAGGTTGCTTCATCACTCTGGGCTCCAGCTCTTTCTTCCTGCAACATGAAGACTGTCCTAGGAGCTTTTTCAGTCATTGATATTTAATATTAAATCATTTAGGAGCTATCGATGGTCCACCTGAGCCAGGCAATGTGCTGGTTGTTGAAGACAAAACAGCGTGAAGCCACCGTGCCCAGTGTCTGCCTGCACATCGGGATACAAGCCAGGCCATGAGTAAACAGCACCACCCCACAGTGTGGTAAATGAGGATATTGCCACCAGCTCTGCGGCCCAGTGGCAGACAGCCCCACAACCAAGGTCATGCCCTTCCTGTGACTCAGCAAGGCCTGGGGATAGAGGCCCAAGGCAGGACGACTCGGGGCCCTGTTTGCTGCAGAGCCTGCTGGCTGGGCCAAGGCTTTGTGGGCGCTGAATGACACTGACTTCTTGTCCCCAGTCCTGCTCTGCCCTTCCTTTCACAGATCCCTATCCGCAATCCGCATCTCGTCCTCCAAACTCCATCTTAGCGTGTACATCCAGGAGACCCGGCCGCAGTGCAGCTGGAGAGGTCGTGTAGGGTCCTGGGGGCGACTGTGCAAGAAGCAAGTTGGACCCTATTCTTGTTATTTCTTCACTGCAGCTATAGACGTGGAAGATCTGCATCTTGGAGCATCTCTGGTCTTAGTTGGGGTGCTGGGGTTTGTTGGGTGATGTAAGGAGCTGGAGTAAGAAGTGGGGGGACAGAGGAAAGCTACACAGTGGCTACTGTTGAGCTGCCTAACTGCGGGTAATGGCTGGGTCTCCCATGGACCCGCCAGCGAACATACAGAACGTGCTACAGAATTCTCCTATTTCCTTCTTTCTACTCACCGGCTCCCAACCTTGTCAGGTAAAGGCTGCCTGCCTCCCCCTTCCACCACCTGTGCCCCCCCCCAACTTCTGGGCTGCCTTGTTCTTTGGAGAAAGACCTGAGAATGGAGAAGGGGAAAGACATGGTGGGCAGTTGAAATGACCCCACCAACAGCATCAAAAAGACTATCAACCACAGCAGCAGTTGAAGGGGGGGTTGCTGAGCAGGGTGGCGTGGGGTCCGGTGGTCACCACGGCCTGTTAGCTCCTGCCCCGTCCTTGGATTGCTATCATTCCCTGCTGGGGGTGTGTGTGCGGGGGGTGGTGGCTAGCCTAATCTCCCCAGGGGACCTGCAGACTCAAGACTGAGACCAAGCTGGGCCGTGGAGTGGCTGCCCGGACAAGGCGTGGGGAGGACTGTCATGCCTGGCCCCTGCTGGCCTGACAACCTGGCACACGGTCCCAGAGGCACAGGGCTGTGGCTCCGTGTTCAGGCTTAGGAGCCAAACAACATGGCTCGGGTCCTCGCTTTGCCACTCTGGAGCTAATGTACCATTTCCCTGCCCGTGCGATGGGGCTAAGCCAAGCACCCACTGTAGAGGGTGGTCGTGAGGCTCGCATGACATCATGCTGGAAGGCACTCTGCAGACGGTCCCCCGCACGGAGACCGAAGTCCGTACTCGCTAGCGTACTTATGACAAGGTCTTTGGCTGTGGAAGTCTGAATACTGCTCGTTCAACAGAGCACAGCTGTGGGCTGTGGCTCCATTGTCCTTGTAGGAACCCCCACCACAGCAAGCCCAGAAATGCAGACGTAAGAAGCAGCCTTAGAAGTATTTCCTGTCCTGCCGGTGCGTGAAAGGGTGAAAGGAGCATTGTTTTCGGAAAGAATAGACTGTGCCCTCCACACCTCGAGCTTCTCGGGCAAGGTCCGTTGCTAACTTGGAGCCTCTCTGAGGTCACTTACATCTATAATTGCTTCAGGATAACTGTTTTAATGCTTGCCCCCAAATCACCCTTTATGCTCCATGAAACAAACTGCTTTCAAGTCATCTTTCAGCAGCTTTGTTTTGTGTTTACTAAATTACTTATTCTACAATAAACCCGATGAGAGGCATGCTTCATTCTTCTTGAGTTGTGCCCTCGCAGAAGTATGATAATCACGGATTGAAGCCCTTCTGGGTTGTCTCGAGGTCTCATTCATCCTTTAATTCCCTCCCTCCCTGCCGCATCTTGTGTCACCCTCATCACTGGCTCTCCCCCAGCCTGCAGCCCAGCCTGCTGCACCTGGGCTTGATTCGTGGGAGGAAACCCTCCCTGGTCTTGGTGGCTTTCACCAGCTCTCTGAAGGATATAAAATAGGGACCACAGAAGAGCAAATAGTAGCACAAGGCAGTCTCCACTGACTCTGACCTCAGGCTACAGTTCAAGGACAGACTATGTCACCCAGGAAGGAATTTCACTGGCGTCAATAACACCCATCCCATCCTGTGAAGCACTTAACGCAATGTCGGACACACACTGACCTAACGACAAGTCCTGTTGAAACTGGCATATTGGAACTAACAACAGTTGTGGATGTGCACATGGGGAGGTGAGATTCCCAATGGAGCCTAACTAGCACATCTTAGGTTCGCGTTTCAAAACCCTAATTAAAGCTTTTAAATTTCCCTTCCCAACAAGTGTGCTCTCCCCGAGAGTATTTAAGGATAAATCTAGAACCTGATCAAAGGTCTTTTCAAAGATCGTCTAATAGTATCATAATTGTTCATGACTGTGTCCAGGCACAACAATGGGGAGAGAAAGAGAAATGTGTGTATTGAACAGGAATTGAGGGGGTGCTGGAGAGGCAATGGCCCACAGCTTCTCTGCTGGCTATGGCTCAGTTTGGATCATGGAAAGAACTTCCCTCAGGAGAAAGAACACTCTGGATGGTCCTCTGAGCACAGACCGGACGAACGAAGGTGCTCCTCAAAACCAAAGCAGAACAGGCAAGGAAACACCAAATCTGGAAGTACTAGTTGGTGAATATGCTCCATTTTGGAGGGGCTTGCTCAAAGTGGGTATCCATGGATCTCATGAATGGTTAATCCATGAATGAACTCTGTTGAGTTCATTCATCATCGCGTAAAAGTCAGATGTTTGGAATATCGATCCTCTGTCAGGCCCTCAGGCTGCAATGGCAGCTGCGTGCTCCCCATTTAATCACTCAGTCTCCCAGCCTACCTTCTCCACACTCGGGGTCTAGTGCCTTGACCCTGTTCTTACTTTGTGCATTATTTTGGGTAGGCAAGGTATACTGTGTGGGGCAGGTGCTTTTCAAGGACAACAATCTTTCCAGTTTCTCCTTAAACGATGACCCAGGGATTGGGTTCCTGTCACTGTACATGCCATCATTATGTCACTCACACATGTGAACAAGAGAAGAAAGCAAGGAAGATCATTCATGGGATGCTTTTTGACTAGCCTGGAAGGCAAGGATACCATTCTTCCCAGATTCCATCAGCCAGGATTCAGTCACATGCTCCCAATCCCACTGCAAGGCAGGCCAGGGAATGCCAGGACTCAATGCTTGAGTGCTAGGACAAGGGCACGGTACTGGTGAGTGCCCAGCCGGGCTCTGACACCCTGGGCATGACTTCAGGTGATCCCTCCCCCGAAGAGTTAGCTAATGTTCTGCTCTGCTGTGATCTCAGGGAGTTTACAAGCATGAATTTACGTTCAGGGGAGGTAAGTGAAGTGTTTAAGGTCACAGAATTAATTTAAAAGGTAGAACTTTCTTGTTTTTCAACACTCAATTGTACCAGTCAGGACACACAGGCAATGTGACAGTAACAACCTTCAAGTCTTAGGGGCTTGAGACACAAGGGTCTATTTCTCACTCCAGATCCCATGGAGATCTGGAAAATGAGCCAGGGCACCACCCTTCTTGCAGCGGTTCTTGTTTCAGCACTAATAGCTTCGTCCATCCCTATAGGTCCTAAGGAAAGAGACTCAAGAAGGCTCACTGGGCCCGAGTTCAAATGGTCATTCGCGCTGCTTCTTATTTCTATCATTATTTTTTCAGAGTATAGGAACTTGAGTGTCTTGGGCCCTAACCTGGTGCTTTTGATCCACCCAGCACCTTTTTTCTATTCTAGACCTTCTTCATTCTATTCCATTCTAGACCCTTTTTATTTCAACCCCAGTAGCTCTGGTGGGATTGTCTGTCATGAGTCCTTGCAATCATCTGCATTCAGTCAGGGTCGGTTTCCGTTTCTCTAGGATTATGACCTGAGAGGAAAGGGCTTGAGCTGTCAAGAGCCACTTTCTCAATTCCTCTCTGTGGCAGGGAAGAATGAGGACAACAGGCAATGGGAAACAAAGCTAAGTTAGGCAGACAGACTCACACACGCACATACACAGACTCACACACAGCGGGTGTGGAGGGCGTGCTCTGATGACATAGTTGGGACCCTGGATCCAAGGACATCTGATACCACCTACCCTTGGCTTTCAGAGTTACAGATCTAATAAAGCCCCAGCCCATACTGCTTTCCCCTCGGCTGGTTTGAGGTGAATTTTCTTCACTTATAAACGAACAAACAAATCCTCTTAATGTCCTCAGATATATAAAATTTTTCAAAGAGTCTTCTGGAGAACTGCATCTCTGAAACTTGGCTGGAGGATCAAGCAAGTGCACTGGGGTAACTTCTCATTGAGAGAGAAGCTGGGCATTGATCCAGACGAGGAGAGACATGGAAGAAATGTCTTTCTTATTAAATTAAAATTTATTATTTTAAAAATTATTTAAAAATTATTATCTAGTTAAAGTTTAAGAAACGAAAGAGGTCCTTTCTGAAGATGGATGTTAGGACGCAAACATACTTAGCTTCCAGACCCTCTGGATGCTTGGGTGGAGAGGTAGTGGGTCTAATCTGTATGTGAACAGAACTCTGAGGAGAACAAGCCAGGGAGAAAGGAAATGAGAAAATGAACGTATCTTTAGTATTTATTCTGCTCTAGGTGTCTGCTTTGTGCATATGTAATATGTTTAATCCTGTAAGATCCCGAAAGGAAGTTTACTTTTTAAATGAGGAGATGTAGTCTGAGAGAGGGTAAGTAACTTGCTCCTGTCTTAGAGCTAGCATGCCGCAAAGAGTGATGGGAGCAGGCTCTCTCTGATTCCAACACCCTTGCACTTTTCAGAGAACAATGATTCCCTGGGCAAAGACCCCACGCCCACCGCTCTGACCCCTGCTCTTGTTTGTAGAACCCCAAAGTTCTGTGATAGGAACTAAAGCATGAAATAAAGCCTTTCATTTGTGATAAAAAGCAAAACTCCTTTAGATTTTCAATGAGAGAAAGAGTCCAAAAATCAGAAAGTCTTGTGGCCCTGGTGACAGATTTCATACATTTCATAACTTTGTGTCTGGTGGTAGCAAGTCATGAGGTCAAGGGCCAGATGCCAGGGTTGCTGGAGTGGCAGGAAAGTGTGAACCAGCCTGGGAACACTGCAGCCCGGCTGGTAGGTAAACACTCAGCTGTATACAAACCAGGGAACAGTGATAAGACTCAGGGCTTCCAGAAAAAACAGTTTCCATTGCATTGCTACCTCTGTGATAGAGAATGGGGAGGAGATAATAGCAGATAAAGCAAAAGAGTACTATAATAGCAACAAAACCCACAGGCACAGAACAATATTTTGAAAAGTTAACATTGGAGAAGGTGTTTCCTCCCTTGAAATGCTCTGGAATCATGGGGGTGAAAATGGATGGTGGGCACTGAACATCTACTGGCTTTATAAAGGAAAGTTAATGTGGGAGGTAAGTTTCAAGGACAGCAAATTGAGTGGCAAGTCAGGTACAATGGAATACTATACAACAGTGAAAATAATGAACTGGAGTTACAAGTAGCCGCATAGGTAAATCTCAAGAACATAATGTTGCATATAAAGTTTACACATTGTATTATATTGTTTACATAAACCTAAAAAAACAAGGAAACCAGTTAGTTCTATGTACCGTTGAAAGATATGTGCACATGTCACATAAGTATAGTCAATTATGGGATCAATAAATACCAAATCCAGGATTGCTGTTACCACTGAGTGGGGAGGGGAGAGGATATTTGGGATGAAGAACAATATAGGGAGTTCCCACTGTATTTGTGATATTCACTGGTTAAGCTGAAGAGGGACAAATTGATATTTGCTGAATTTGTCCTTGCATGTTTTTGATATCTGGAATATTCCTTAACCAATAAGACAAAGGTGGATGACAAAGATTAATTTAGCATAGGAAAGTAAAGGGCAAGGGGTCCATGGATTGGGGAAGGACTCTAAGATTCCCTTAGAATGGTCTGTCCAAAGTGCAGGGTCCTTCTGTATTACATATTTGGCTAACAGTTAAAGACAGAATAAATATGACATTTGGAAATTGTTTTTGCTGATGAATCAAACACTTCACATGTCCTAACCTCTCACTTGATGCAAATATAATGCCAGTCACACAGTAGAAAAATCTCTTGTGGCTGATTCATCATGGGAAACTGATCTGTGTTCTTTTCTAGTCTTTTTATCTTGGCCAAATTATAAATATTTTAAATATCAAAGAGGAGGAAGAACAATGCCATGTGCAGTGCTTTGGGGGAGCAAGCTGATTGAACAATAGAAGACAGCGTTCAGGACGAACAGAGTACTGCATTCAGTGGTGGCTAGTTCCATCCTTGCAAACTGACAAAAGTAGAAACTTGTGTTATTCTAACATAAGAAAACGAAGCTCCTTTTATTTATATCTATGATTTGATTTATAACTCTATCATATATCTATGATATGATTTATATCTATTGATTAAAATATCATAATAACCTTTACTATACAAAGAACTTTTATAAATCCAAAAGAAGACAAACACCCTAAAAAAAATGGACAAGGAATATGGGAAGAGAATTTACAAAAAGAAAGAGATGACCAAAGACATTTTAAAATGTTAAATTCCATTAGAGATATGCAAGGTAAAAACATTGAGGCTTCATTTCCATTTTTCACCCATCAAATTGCAGAAAACTACAAAAATTGGAAAGACCACTTTTTTATCACGAGATTCAGTGGCAAGCTGTAGTATGTTGTTTTCCTTAGGACAAACACAGGTTCCAGATTGAGAGGGAAATAGGTCTGAATTGTCTTTTCAGTATGACTTGAAGTGTACTGAAAAATTCTACAAAATTTCTTCAAATTAGCCTAACATAAACAATTAAATTTCTTTTGCCACTCCATCTTTAGGTAAGATGTTCGAGGGTTTTATTAAAATGCAGCTTATTATCTGGGTGTGGCAAGCCCCCCTAGTCATTATCAACTATTTGATCCATTGCTAAAATTAATTTATCAGATTAGCTGCTAATGAGCCACCAACAAACTCTTTTTCTTCTAATGTTTATAGTTTAGAGTAGAAAATACAGCTGCAATACCAGACCACCCAATACATATCCAAAAACTATGGCAAACGTGTGTGTGTGTGTGTGTGTGTGTGTGTGTGTGTGTGTATAGTACGACATTGTAGAAATTATTAACTTTAGGGCCCTCTCCATAATAAATATTCCTTCAATCTTAGGAATGAAATGAAACTTTTGATAAAGTTAATTTGGCACATTCAGTGAGATGTATGATTATTTTTTGCACTATGTAGTAGTTAGTTAAAAGGGGTGGAAATTCCACTAAAAAAAATCAATGAATCAAAAATTTAATCTTCTCCTTTCTTACCTTATTAGTTTCAAATATTTATAATCACTATCAAATTAACATTTTTAATGCACTTAATCAAAGAATATTTGACCTTCATACACATAATGTCATTGATTCTTGTTAAGAAACAAAGGTTTTCAATGAGGCTTCCTAACTCTACCAGTTCCCTGGCTTTTGACAAAGGCCTGGAAGCAGGTATTCAATATTACCAGGTGTTTTGGTGTGGAGGAGCCTGATGCAAGAGAAATCTTGGCTTACAAAGTTATGAATTACAGACTAGGGAGAGGGAAGAAAGATCTAAGTAAATGCTGGTGGCAAGGAGGAAGAGAAGGACCACAGGGAGAAAAAATGCCGAATCCTCCAAAATAATGTCTTTTGATAGATAATAAAGATGGAAAGGGACAAATCAAGAAAGGGAAGAAGCTGGACCCCCAGAAATATCTTCCCATTAATACTGATTCAGCACTGGAAGCCATCCTAGAAAACCTACAACACGTTTATATGGTAGTCTGAGCTTAGATGTCAGTTGGTATCAGGGCAAGCCAAAGCCTGGTCTTCTTGCCCCTTCGCTACTCCTATTCCTATATTCTCCCCATAGGTGAAACTTCCTTTAGTTTCAAGCAGAGCCAAATGATGAAGATTAAATATTCAAATAAATGGAAGAATATACACTCCATGAGAATGATATAGAGTTAGACACCAATTCATTCATTGTAACATGTCTCGTTGGAGGGGAGGGCAGGATCTAGATTAGCGGGGTAGGTGGCCAAGAAGACAGAGCAAGTCCCTGCAGAAACATCCACATTCCACTTCAAACACAAAGCTATAATAAAGAAAATAATCTCGAGTGCACATGTGCTTCCTTTCCAAAGGCTCAATAAAAACAAACAAACAAAAAACTCAGTACTCAAGAAAAAGCATAATCATCTATATGAACCAGAAATAAAGTAAGTGGGAGCACAGAACAATTAGCAGGGACCAAGTCTCAGGCCTGCTGGAAACCAGGAGCTGAGATAGGCAGAGATAACCAGGGGTTCTCCTCCAAAGAGAGGAAGGGGTTCCCTGTATGCAAAGAGACAAGAATGCTCTGGGGCTCCCTGCAGAAGAATATAGGCTGAAAGAGTTATAGTTACTAACTAGAACTATGGTAGAAACTAGCTTCTTGCTTGGGTGGAAGAAAGTAAACAGAAACAGCTCTGCAATATGAAATTGTGTATTGGCAAATGGATTAGGTTTCATGTATGGGCTCAAGCTGTCAGCCTAAGTCTTGATTCTAACGAGGAATTGGGCAGTGCTGGGAAGTGGCAACCTCAAGGTTGGCCATGAGGAGAGGGGATGGAAGAGAAGAACTCACACTCAATATTTCAAAACAGATGAGGAAAATGAAAGTCATAGGAGATAGCCAAAAAAACTCAACAACTGGAGAATTCATTCCTGAAGAAATGAAAATAATAGAGAAATCTGAAAGAATTTTAAATAAGTATGGTTGTATCTTCAGAGAGGATATAAAAAAGGAGAAACTTTATTTTAAAAAATACAAAAGCTGGCAGATATTAATCACTAGCAGGTCGATATGAAAAAGCACCAATTGGGAGCCAGGAAGTGAAACACATAATTATTGAAATGAAAAAGAAAAACCTGGGGTGCCTGGGTGGCTCAATTTGTTGAGTGCCTGACTCTTGGTTTCGGCTCAGGTCACGATCTCAGGGTTGTAAGATGGAGCCCCAAGTGGGGCTCCATGCTCAGTAAGGAGTCTGCTTGAGAGTCTCTCTCTCCTCTCCCTCCACCCTTCCCTCTGCTCATGGTCTCTCTTGCTCTCTCTCTCAAAATAAAAAAACGAAAGAAAAGAAAAACTCAACAGGCTATCAAATCTTTATAAGACACAGCCAAAGAGAAAACGTAATACGATGAATGAAGTATTGAGGAATCCAGCCAGAAAACAACACAAAGACACTGAGATGAAAGGAAAATGAAAAATGCTGAGACATATGAGCACAAGGGGCCCTAGCATACATCAATCAGTAATTCCAGAAGTAAGGGAGAAAGGCGTGGTGAGGGGCAATACTCAGCACTGATGCCTGAGAATTTTCCAAATAAAGGAGTGTACAAGCCTTCCAGATAAAAAGAACACAGAGTACTGCATAAGGACCCAGATAGTCAAAATATAACTTCAGATCATCAAGAAAAAGAGAAATTGTTAAAAGATACCAGAGAGGGGGAGAAAACCTAAACCCACAAAGGAATCATAGCTAGATTGAGAGCATACTTTTTCCATCAGAAATAGTAGGGACCAGAAGACAATGGAGTAATGTCATACATAGGCTGAAGGAAGACAAGGTCAACCCAGAATTCCACACACAACTAAATTATCACTCAAGAACAAGGGCAAAATAATTTCTAGGCTACAGACAAAGGATGTGCATTTTTTTTAAAGATTTTATTTATTTATGAGAGAGAGAGAGAGAAATCATGAGCAGAGGGGAAGGGCAGAGGGAGAAGCAGGATCCCCACTGAGCAGGGAGGCTGACATGGGACTTGATCCCAGGACTCCGGGATCATGACCCGAGCCAAAGGCGGATGCTTAACCAACAGAACCACCCAGGCACCCGGGATGTGCTTCTTCAAAAAGATAAATAAATCCAGAAGGAAGCAGTGAGACACAGTGACACAGTGTGACAGTGACACAGCATTGGTCACTATACATAATGCAACAAACACCAAACTCCCATGTTGACAATGCCAATATTCCAAGAAAATGCTCAATGTGTGACATGGCCCACTGGGATGATATTAGACATCAGAGATGTGGTAATTGAAAGTAGAAAGTTAAGCAAACTTCATTACTGTGTAAGGAAGGAAGGGAGGAAGGAAGGGGTGAAAAGAAGGAAAACAGGGGGCAGGGAGGGAGGAGTTAATCTTGCCGTCCCTAAATTTCTCAGAAAACAGAGAAATGCTCGTGAAGAGATGTGATTGGGAATGTGGGCAGAAGGGAGTTGAATTGTCACCTTTACCTCCTTCCATGGGGTGTGTGGAGTGTCGGGGCCAGGGGACCCATGGAGAGTTTCTAACCATGTGGGAATCCATGTTGTCTGCGGCTTGAGAGATTTAGTCTAAGAAATATTGCCATGCTGTGAAATTAATTACTTTCAGGAAAGAAAGCCTCTGGTGATTTTACTGTCTTTGACAAGGAGAGAAGGGCAGCAAGAGGAGGGCTCCATAGGAAGGGCAGCTGGGGGCACAGGTGGGACCCACACCTCCAGGAGGCCCCGGCTGGGAGTGGAGCGGAAATTTCCCAGAGCGAGAGGATGGTGCTGAAGTCAGAGGCTCCTTTCCAGAATCAAGCCAGCCTGCATTCCAGGGTGCCCCTCCAGCTAGTCGAGAAGGGCAAATGCAGCTCACTGCCCCCAGCCCACCTCTCTTTGGAGCTCGATAAGCCAAGGGAGGCAGCTGCCGTGCTTTGAGTGGGGCTTTGGGGTGATACACGCTAACCAGGATTTTTAACAACTTTGCTCAAATGTTATGAATTAAATCCCTTCTTGGCTCTCTGAAAATTTATTGAGGTGTTAAAGTTGCTTTTAACTGCTTCTTTGGCTGTGTGACCAGAGTTTCTTTGCAATGCAATGCTGTCCTGAGAACATGAAGATCCCACTTTATTCAGGTGACACACATGTAATGGAGAAATGAACCCGCTGATCTTCCTGCCTCTCGGTTTCAGCCTGCCCATGTGCCTCGGCTAAATGCCACCATTTTCCTAGGCCCCTTGGGCTTGGAGGGCCAGAGGTGGGCCAACCCTGACCAGAGAGCTTTCTCAGCACCTCACAATGCCCCCTATTCTAGACTTTCTCCTCAGCAGAGGCTGCACCCGGCGTTTCCTCGGTGAGGACCACATTCCTCACAGGGCCGGGAGTGCGGCATGCTGGAGAGTTATGTCGGAGGCCTGTCTCTACCTGTCACAGGGCACTGAAAGTCAGTCCCCACAAGAGGAAGGCCTGAGGCTACATTTCTAATACACAGAATCATGACTATATATTTAAGTGAAACCACATGGAGGGAGGATATACCTTGACACCCCGGCTTTCACATAGGCTCTAAATACCTTCCAGAACTTGCATTACCTCAGAGAGATGAAACAAAAGTTGGGGCGGGCAAATCTAAAAATTGCATAGGGTTCAAACAAGCCAGAAAAAAATAGTTTTGAGAAACAGACAGGTTCCCGAGTATATATATTTTTTCCCTGACTGCATTTTAAGTGGAGGAGAAAAGGAATCCACGCTGCTGTCTGAGAGATTTAGTCTAAGAAATATCGCTGTGCTGTGAAATTAATTCCTATCAGAAAAGAAAGCCTCCAGTGATTTAAAATTATATTGCATATATCTATGTAGTATATTATATACAGTACATTAAGAAAGTTAAAGTAAATTAAAAGCCCTAAAACAATCCACATATTATTTCAAGATCCCAGTGGCATATTAATTATGCCTTCTGCTCTATTCATTTTGTCTCTTTTGTAAATAGAGGCAGTCTCAGAATTAAACCACTTGACTCATAAGGGCCTTTGCAAGAAACAGCCATTAATTCTCTGTTCCCTGACATTGTTATAGGGCTCTGACCACCGCGGCTCTGGCCACTGCTCACCCTACCAACACCCCAGAGCTGCTGCTTGAGGAGCCCCCAGGACTGTCTTCCAATTTTCCCTTCTCTTCCTTTATACCTTAAGGCCCCCCAGCCCTCAAGTCTTTGGAATACCCTGAGTAGTATTCCTACTGTGTTGATTCCAGCTGTGATGCACGAGGCTTTTGAGGCCAGCCTGCGAATCTGCCCGCCACTGAGAACGTGTGGATCAACTGCACGTCCGTACAGCATAATTATTAAGACTGTGGGTCTTAGGAGTCAAGAGGAGTCGAGACCACTCGCGTTAGTCTCCAGGCTCTGACATTTGTTAAGGGTGGAAACTTGAGCAATTCAACTGCTCTTTGCCTCAGCTTTCTCATCAGCAAAATGAGAACAATAACTGTAACCAACCTTATAGGTACTATTATGGGCTGAATTGTGGCCCCTCAAAATTCATATGTGGAAGTCCTAACTCCCAGTACCTCAGAATGTGACTGTATCGGGACATAGAGCCTTTAATGAGGTAGGTGAGTAAAACGAGGTCCTATGGGTGGACCTTAATTCCATAGGACAAGTGTCCTTGCAAGAAGAGGAAGTTAGGACAGGGACACACATAGGGGGAAGTCCATGTGAAGACATGGAGAGCCGACAGCTATCTTCAAGCCAAGGAGAGAAGCCTCAGAAGAGATAGACCTTGCCGACACCTCGATCTTGGACTTCTAGCCTCCAGAATGGTGCAAAAAAGAATGTCTGTTGTGTAAGCCACCCAGCGTATGGTACTTTGTTTTGGCAGCCCTAGCAAATGAAGGCAGGTACTTTAGAAGATTCTGTGAGACAACACATGAATCAAATGCTTAGAAAAGTGCCTATGATGGTAGACATGTGATAAATTTCAGCTCTCATTATTGCATAGGCAAATATGTCACTAATTCTAAATAACTTTGTAAAGAATTAAGATTTAGATCACAACCTGTTCATACTGTGGGTACTATTATATTAGAATTACCTTGAAAATTGTCTTCCTTATGTTAAACATTCATCTGTTTGTTCATTCATAAAATAAACATTATCACTGCTGACTTCGAGCCAGGAACTATGTCTGGTGCTAGGACTATGAGACGGGTAGCAAAGAGTTTGTAATCCTTCCTGGAAGAGCTTGTGGTGTGTGGAAATGGTCCAACATGGCACTTGGCACCATTAGAATGACACAAGGGTGGCTGGAGCCCAGTAAGGTTGCACATAGCAATAAAGGAGAACAATCGTGTGTCTGCAGGACAGGCAAAAGAGGGACTCTCTGGACCTATGGAAACTAGCCCGGCTGTTACAATGATGTGGGCTTTTTAGGGAAATTGTGCACTCACCGGGTGCTGACCCACGATATCCAGAGAAAGATGGCTCTGAGTAAAACTTACACGCTGGGCTGAAGGTTAAAAGGTTGCACACAAGGGCCAGCTCCGTGGTATAATCCTAGACAGGGTGCTGGGACCTGGCAGGTGGGTGATCTAAAGGGGAAAAGACGCTGATGTCAGCCCCTCTACCCTTCCACACTCCTGGCAGAGAAAGACTGGAATAGTCACTTAGGTATTCCTTAGGGAGGCTGCTTGCGTAGCCAGGTTAGATTTCTTTAAAATTATAATGTCGTTAGTGAGTTTCACAATGTCTTTACTTTCTCAAACTGCCTTATTCAGATATAATTCATATACAATAAAGTGCACATATTTAAAATGTAATATTTGATGTTTTCACATATGTTTACATCAGTGAAAAAGGTGGCATGATAAACACAGTGAACATATCCCTCATCCCCCAAAGTCTCCTTGGGCCTCAGTGAGCCTGCCCTCCCCCCCCACCACTTGTGTGGAATCGCAGACCTGCTTTCTGTTACTATAAATTAGTTGGCATTTCATACAATTTTATATAAATATAAGGAAACAGTATGTGCTTTTTCATCTGTTTCTTTTGATTCAACATAATTATTTTGAGATTCGCCCATGTCGTTAGTGTATATCAATAGTTCCTTCCTTTTTTGTTGCTGAGTAGTATTGGTTTGTAAGAATATGCAGCAGTTTTTGCCTGTTGTTGGACACATGGGGTTGTTGCCTGGTTTGGGCTTTTGCAAATAAAGCTATGGTGAACATTTCTGTACAACTCTTTGGATGGATATATGTGCTCTTCTCTCTTGGGTAAATACCTAGGCATGGAATGGCTAGATCCTTATACCAGGTGTGTGGGTAGCTTTTTAAGAAACTGGAACTGTTTTCCAAAGTACAAAGTGCTTGTATCATTTTACATTCTTACCAGTGGTGAATGAGATTTCTAGTTTCTCCATATCCTCCTCAGTATGTCTAATCTCTTCGCATTTTTGCCATTCAATAGTGGTACAGTGGCATATCCTTGTAGTCCTCATTTGCATTTCTCTAATGACTAATGCTAAAATGTTCCCTCAAATCTTTTGTTGATTTTTTTTTTATAGGTTGTTGGTTTTCTTATTAGTGCTTGGAGGGTTTCTTACATATTCTGGATTCAAGTCTTTTATCAGACATATGCTTTGCAAATATTTCCTCTCCATTTGTGGCTTAGTTTTTTATTCTCTAAACCGTGTCATTTGAAGAAGAGACTTCAAGTGTAATGAAGTCTAATTAATCGATTGTTCTTTTGTGGCTCGTGCTGTAGGTATCATATCTAGGAAATATTTGCCTCCCTCAGGTTTACAGTTTCCCCCCTTCTTTTCTAGAATTCCTATAGCTTTAGGTTTTACATTTAGATAAGCAATCTATTTTGAATTAATGTCAGGTCAAGTTGGTTCATGATTGTATTCAAGTCTTTTAGTTTCTTACTGATTTTTTTATTTAATTATTCTGTCAATTACTGAAAGAGACATACTTAAATCTTTGACTGTAATTGTGGATTTGTTTATCCTTCCCCGTACATCTATCAGTTGCTGCTTCATGTACTTTGAAGCTCTATTATTAGGTACATATCAAGATCGTAGGTCTTATTGATGAATTGACCCCTTTACCATTATGAAATGGCCTTCTTTACCCCTGGTAATATTCTCTGTTCTGAAATCTATTTAGTCTGAAATTAATATAGGTACTACACTTTCTTTTGATTAATTTTAGCATGAAATATATTTTTTCTTTCATTTAATTTTAATCTATGTCTTTGTATTTAAATTATGTTCTTTGTAGGCAGAAAATATAGTTGTGCCTTGCTTTTTAATCCAATCTGGCAATTCTGGCCTTTTAATTGAGGCATTTAGATCATTAATGTTTACTGTGAATATGGATGGTCTATATCCATCATCTTGCTATTTATTTTCTATTTGTCTCTTCTTTCCTCTATTTGTCTTTTCTTTTTTCCCCCTTTTTCTTCTTATGCCTTCTTTTGGGTTAAAATATAAGAATAAAACTATTTTTAGTATTCTATTTTATCTCCTTTGTTGGCTTATTAGCCCTAACTCCTTGTTTTGTTACTTTAGGGCCTGTAGTATACATCATTAACCTATCCTAGTTGACCTTCAGGTCCTTCAGGTAACATTACACTACTTCATATTTTGTCTTAGCCCATTTGGGCTTCTATAACAGAATTCCATATAGATTGGGGTTGCTGAAGCAACAAACATTTGTTTCTCACAGTTCTGGAGTCTGGGAAGTCCAAGATCAAGATGCTGGCATAGCCAGTGTCTAATAAAGACACTCTTACTGACTTGCAAATGATCTTCTTCTTGCTGTGTTCCCACATGGTGGAAAGGAAGGAGAGAGAGAACAAACTTGCCTGTCTGTTCTTATAAGGCCAGAAATCTCATTAAAAAGGACAGACCCACAAGACCTAATTATGTCCCAGAGGCCCTATTTCCTAATATCATCACACTGGGGCTTAGAGTTTCAACATATGAATTTCAGGGGACACAAATGTTCGGTTCATAGTACACGTATTATAAGAGCCATAAAGAGTGTATTCCATTTATCCCTGCCTGTCTTTGTGCTGCTATTGTCACATCTTTTATTTTTACATGTTACAAAACCCATAATACATTGTTATTATGTTTGCTTAAACAGTTATCTTTTATTTTTTTTAACAGTTATCTTTTGAATGTTTACCTTGAAGATACAGATGTAGTGAAAAGAAGGGGCACTTGCACCCCAATGTTCATAGCAGCAATGTCCAAAATAGCCAAACTGTGGAAGGAGCCAAGATGTCCTTCAACAGATGAATGGATAAAGAGGATATGGTCCATACATACAATGGAATATCACGCAACCATCAGAAAGGATGAATACCCACCATTTGCATCAACATGGACAGGACTGGAGGGGATTATGCTAAGTGAAATAAGTCAAGCAGAGAAAGACAATTATCATATGGTTTCACTCATATGTGGAATGTAAGCAATAGTACAGAGGACCATAGGGGAAGGGAGGGAAATCTGAAGGGGGAGAAATCAGAGAGGAGGATGAACCATGAGAGACTATGGGAATCAAACTGAGGGTTTCAGAGGGGAGGCGGGGTGGGGGGATGGGTTAGCCTGGTGATGGGTATTAAGGAGGACATGTATTGCATGGAGCACTGGGTGTTATATGCAAACAATGAATAATGGAACACTACATCAAAAACTAATGATGTACTATATGGTGACTAACATAACATAATAAAAAATTATTAAAAAATATATTTAAATAATAAGAAAAAATGACCATGTATTTCATCACTAGTCACCATTTCTGGTGCTCCTCCTTCCTTTGAGTAGATCCAGATTTCCATCTGGCTGAAGGACTTCCCTAGTTCTTATACTTTGTGTCTCCTGGGGTGATGAATATTTTCAGCTTTTGTGTATCTAAACATTTCTTTATTTTGCCTTCATTTTTGAAAGATATTTTCACTAGATATAGAATTTAGGTTGACTTTTTTTCTTTAAAGGTATTTCTCCACTGTTTCCTCTCTTACCCTGCCACTGACAAGAAATCTGTCATCCTTAAATATGCACCTCTGCACATACCTCCTGTCTCTCCTGCCAACTTTTAAATCTTCCTTGTCACTGGTTTTGAGCAATTCTAGTTTGATTTGCCTTGGTGTCATTTTATTCATGTTTACTGTGTTTGGAGTTCACTGAACTTCTTGGGGCTCTAAATTTATCATGTTTATCAAGTTTGGGAAATTTTTGGCCATTATTTCTTTAAATGCTTTCCCCCCTGCTCTCCTTTGGTGAGTCTAATGCCACGTATATTAAGGTGTCTGAAGTTGTCCCACAGCTCACTAATGTTCTTTTCAATTTTTAAAAATACTTGTTTCTGTGTTTGTGTGATTAGGTTTTATTGCTATGTCTTCAAGGTCATTAATCTTTTCTCCTATAATAGCTAAACTGCCATTAATTCCATTCAATGTACTTTCATCATAGACAGTTTAGTTTTCATCTCTAGAAGTTGGACTTGGTCATTTTTCTAGGTAAACTCTACCCCCAGCGTGGGGCTGGATCTCACCACCCAAGATAAAAAGTCACATGCTCCCCCAACTGAGCCAGCCAGGTATCCTGGCTTCAGTCATTATTTTTATTTTATCTCACAGATATCGACTTAACTTTTCAACAGATGAAATATATCTGTAGTCACTGATTGCCCTTGTCTGCTAATTGTCACATCTGTGTCACTTCTGAGTCAGTTTTGATTGAGCAATTACTCTCTTCATTATGAATCATCTTTTCCTGCTTTTTTGCACTGCAATTTTTTTATTGGATGACAGAAATCGTCAATTTTACCCTTTTGGGTACTGGGTAGTTTTGCATTCCTATAAGTATTTTCATGAGCTTTGTTCTGGGATGTAAGTAAGTTACTTGGAAACAGTTTGTTACTTTCAGTCTTGCATTTAAGATTTGTTTTATGAGACAAGAGCAAGGCCAGTTATCGTTCACTACTGAGGCAATATTCTTCTGAATGCTTCACCCAGTGTTCTGTAAATTATGAAGTTTTCCAGTCTGACTGGTGGGAAGAGACACTATCCCTGGCTCTGTGTGTGTCAAGTTCTATTCCTTCTTATCATGTTGTAGCAGGAGCTCAAGCATGGTCTCTTGAGTGGAATCAAACTGACTGGGCTGGAACAATAAATTTACCAATATCTAGGGTGCCTGGATGGCTCAGCCAGTTAAGTGTCTGCCTTTGGCTCAGGTCATGATCTCGAGCCCCACATGGAGCTCCCCACTCAGCAGGAAGTCTGCCTCTCCCTCTCCTTCTGCCCCTCCGCCTGCTTGTGCTCTCTCTCTCTGTCAAACAAATAAATAAAATCTTTGAAAAATAAATTTACCAGTATCTATTATATGGCTCTAAATGTTAGGTATGCTAAGCTGGAAAGTGTGGCATATTGAAAATGATGCTTTATTGAAAGCTGATTAGAACCAAGGGGGGTTACAGACAGAGGTCAAGAAGTTCTATTCCAAGGTTAATGTCACAATTCAGGCATAAAATGGTAAGACTTGAAATAGATGGAAGTGAGAAGTAGCATTTAAGGAGAAGACTTGAATCCCAGGGCCATACGAACAAAATAACAGATAGGACTTATTGACAATTGGGTTTGAAAGGAAGAAAGAGCTAAGATGAGTCTAGGGTTTCAAGCAAGGACACCCCAAAATTGTGGTGTCACCAACAAATTAAGAA
This sequence comes from Potos flavus, assembly GCA_028534135.1. Taxonomy (NCBI): domain Eukaryota; kingdom Metazoa; phylum Chordata; class Mammalia; order Carnivora; family Procyonidae; genus Potos; species Potos flavus. The sequence goes on along the minus strand of CM052889.1, from coordinate 50,416,541 downwards.
AGCACTCAGACTGGATGCATTAGTTCTCTTCCAAAATTATTCTTCTTCCTTTATTTCCTATCTAAGAGACTTAAGGTAGAAGTCTTAGAATTATTCTCGACTTTTCCCTCTTCCTTATCTATGAATCAAGACACAGCTTGACTTCCCCAGGAAACAGACTCAGATGGACGTTAGTGTGTAAGATGCTTATTAGGGTGTGCTCCTGGGATCAGCCCTGTGGAAGGGACGTGAAGCAGGAGTAGACATGGGGAGAAGTCAAGCCAAATGCATCCTTGAGTCATTCCACAGGGAGCACTGGAGCTAGATTAGCCCTTCAGATTGGCCCTAAATTGGATCAAGTGGGCCATAGCTTTATGCCTTCACTTCATGCAGTCATTGGACTACACCAGGATGGGAAGCAGTCTCAGATGAGAAGCTCCATGCAAGTCCCACCATCCCTAAAGGACTGGCAGCTGAAGACCATCTGCTCACAGCATTTTCAGTAACTGGTGCAAAGAGTCTTTCATTTGGGTGGCACACCAGTGTCCATCCACATCACTACTGCTTCCAAGTCTCTATCCTCAGCCTCATGAATTAGTTATTTGAAGTTCTCATTACTTTTTTTAAAAAAGATTTTATTTATTTATTTGACAGAGAGAGAGAGAGAGAACACAAACAGGTGGAGCAGCCGGCAGAAGGGGAGGGAGAAACAGACTTCCCCGGAGCAGAGCCTGATGCAGGGCTTGATGCAGGGCTTGATCCCAGGACCCTGGGATCATGAGCTGAACCGAAGGCAGACATTTAACTGACTGAGCCATCCAGGTGCCCCTGAAGTTATCATTACTTTTTTCCTCAATTGCTACAGCCGGGTCCTAGTTTCTCTCTCTGCTTACTATCTTCAACTCTCTCCAATCCATTTCCACACTGCTGCTACAATGACCTCTCTAAACACAGATATAAATCACGCCACCCTTCATCGTAAAACCATGCAAGGGCTTCTAATCACCTGTGGGATCCAGTGTGGACCTCCACCCAAGCTGTCCTTTCATACCAAAAAACTCCTGAGAGTCGGTGCTGGGCTTTCAAATGGCTTCAGATTCTTTCTCTGCCAGATGCCTTCCCTCTCTGACCTGATTTTTTTGGTTCGCTAACTCCTCCTAACCTGTTCTTCCAAACCCAACCCTTCTGTGGAAACTCCATGACTCTGCTAGCCTGAATTAAGTGACATTTCAATATGTCAGTACAATGCCCACTATTTGCCTCTTTGTAGCATTTATTGCACAATGCTCCAAATGTCTGTTACCAGAATCTCATCTCATTGAGAAGATCCACAGTTTTCTCTTTTTAACCCAGCACCTAGCACCTGACCCCCTCCCATAAGAGGGGGCTCTTAAATGTTTGGACAGCATCTTAATTAATCAAATAAAACAGTTTAAAAATTACACTTACCTAATTTTATTCTCCTGGTTATCAGGCATCCTTCTTTGGACATCTGGAACAGAGTTCTTCAAAGGCAGGAATCAGTCTATCAAATGAGGCTTATTTATGGGTCAGCTCCGAATTGCCAGAAAAAAAAATTGCTGTCTATGAAGTTTATTCAAGGAGCTACCTTTGTTCATCACTAAAGATCTTCTCTGTAGCTGCTGCTGAAGGGACAGCAGGGAGGGGACTTCTGGCTGCTCTGAGTCCCCTCTCCAAATTTCCCTGGTCTCTCCCTCTCATTTCCACAAAGAAGACCCAGGAGCAGAAGTAGGAGATGTGTATGTGTCCTTCTTCTTCTCCAGAAAGCTGCCAAGCTATATGGATGTCTTCTGCCATTGGTTTCTGGCTTCCAGACTTCTAAGGTAGATGAGAAGACATGGTGCCATGTGAAGAATTCCTCCTGTTCCCCGCCCCCAGCCCCGTGTTGTCCAGACTCCACCCTCTCACTTGTCCTTCCTCCCCGAGGTAAGAGAGAATCCAGGCTCGGGGATTCGGTCCAAGATGGCGGAGGAGCAGGAGGCCTAAGTTTCCTCTGGTTCCAGGAATTCAGCTAAATAGTTATCAAATCATTCTGAACACCTACAAACTCCACAGGTGATCAAAGAGAAGAAGAGCAGCAACTCTAGGAACAGAAAAGCGACCACTTTCTGGAAGGTAAGAGGTGCGGAGAAGTGAATCCGAGGCGATATACGGGAAGATAGACCGCGGGGGGAGGGGCCGGCTCCCGGCAAGCGGTGGAGCAGCAGGGCACAAAATTGGAACTTTTAGAGTCGGCTGCACTGAGGGACGTAGCTCCAGAGGCTAAGTGGGGGAGGAGTGAGGGTTGGGGTGAATACTCGCGGCGACAATGTGGTCTCAGGACCCTCAAGGTCACAGAGGGACTGAGGTTGCCTGAGTGTGGCTGAGCTCCCAGGTATCCGAGTGGGGAAGCCGGTCTCAAAGAGGGAGCCGAGCAGTGGGCTCTCAGCTCGGGGTTGCCATCAACCGTGATATGCGCCATAGTCCGGCCCGTTGCTCTTTGAGCAGGGACCGAACAAGCAGCAGAACCGGGGAGACTCCCCCGGGAGGAGCGGTGCGGGAATGCACCACAGGAATCTGCTGGGTTTGGAGACTCCAGACGGGGCCGTGCGCCAGAGATAGAAACACTCCGTCACAGGCCGGCTGAGCTCAGAGCGCAGCCGGAGACCAGGGAGACTGCTTTTCTCTGAGGGCACGCTGAGGGGTGGGGCCCCGAGCTCTCGGCTCCTACGGGCCAGAGATTGGGAGGCCGCCATCTTCATTCCCGTCCTCCAAAGCTGTACGGAAAGCGTTCAGGGAACAAAAACTCCTAAAAGCGAACCCGAGCAGATTGCTTAGCCTGGACCCTGGCAAGGGCGATGCAAGTCCGCCTCAGGCAAAGACATTTGAGAATCACTGCAACAGACTTCTCTCCCAGAAGATCAGCAAGAATATCCCACCAAGACCAAGTTCACCAATCAATGAGAACTGAGGAACTCCAGAGCTGGCAGAAAGCAACACATAGACTTCATGGCTTTTTCCCCATGATTCTTTAGTCTTTTAAAGTTAATTTTTAAAATTTTCTTTATTATTTTCTTTTTCTAGTTCTTTGTTTTTTTTAATTTTTTTCTTTCCTTTTTCAACCAACTTCTTGTCTTATCAATTCCTTTTTAAAAATCTTTTTTAATTTTCATTTTTACAGTCATATTCAATCCCTTTATTGTATTTAACCTTTATATATATGTATATACATATATATACATACACATTTTTCTTTTTTTTTTTAATATTTGGGATGCGGTTTCTTCTAACAGACCAAAATATATACTAAATTTAGTGTATGGCTCTGTTCTAGTCACCTGCCTGATCACATTCTCTCTCTCTTTTTTTTTTTTAATTTTTCTTCTTTCTTTTTTCAACCAACTTCTTACCATTTCCTTTTTAAAAATCTTTTTTAATTTTGATTTTTGTAGTCATACTCCATCCTTCATTGTATTTACCCTTTTTAAAATATATATATATATATGTAAGTTTTTCTTTCTTTAAAATTTTGGGAGGCAGTTTCTTCTAACAGACCAGAATACACCCAAAATCTCATGTGTAGCTCTGTTCTATTCACCAGTCTGCCTTATCATATTCTTTTTTTTTTTTTTCTTCCCCCCTGGTTTCAGGTCTCTTCTGATTTGTCCAGTGTATATTTTTCTGGGGTCATTTCTACCCTTTTAGAATTTTGTTCTCTCATTTATTCCTGTCTGGACAAAACAACAAAATGGAAAAACTCACCTCACCAAAAAAAAAAAAAAAAAAAGCGAGAGAGAGGAAAAAAGGCAGCACTGACTGCCAGGGACCTAATCAACATGGACATTAATAAGATGTCATAACTAAAGTTCAGAATAATGATTATAAAGATACTAGCTGGGCTTGAAAAAAGCATAGAAGATACTAGAGAATCCCTTTCTGGAGAAATAAAATCTAACCAAGTTGAAATCAAAAAGGCACCTGGCAGGCCAGAAAGGACTGGCATGATATATTCAGGGTACTAAATGAGAAAAATATGCAGCCAGGAATACTATATCCAACTAGGCTGTCATTGAAAATAGAAAGAGAGATAAAAAGCTTCAAGGACAAACAAAAATTAAAGGAATTTGCAATCACCAAACCAGCCCTACGAGAAATAGCAAAAGGGGTCCGCTCAGCAAAGAGAGAGCCTAAAAGTAATATAAAACAGAAAGGAACAGAGACAATATACAGTAACAGTCACCTTACAGACAATACAATGACACTAAATTCATATCTTTCAATAGTTACCCTGAACGTAAATGGGATAAATGCCCCAATCAAAAGACACAGGGTTGGATAAAAAACCCAAGACCCACCGATATGCTATCTGCAAGAGACTCATTTTAGACCCAAAGGCACCTCCAAATTTAAAGTGAGGGGGTGGAAAACCATTTACCATGCTATTGGACATCAAAAGAAAGCTGGGGTGGCAATCCTTATATCTGACAAATTAGATTTTAGACCAAAGACTATAAAAAGATATGAGGAAGGACACTATATCATACTTAAAGGGTCTGTACAACAAGATCTAACAATTTTAAATATCTATGCCCCTAACGTGGGAGCAGCCAATTAATAACAAAATCGAAGAAACACATTGACAATAATACAATAATAGTAGGTGACTTTAACACCCCCTCACTGAAATGGACAGATAATCTAAGCAAAAGAGCAACAAGGAAATAAGGGCTTTAAATGACACACTGGACCAGATGGACTTCACAGTTATATTCAGAACGTTCCATCCCAAAGCAAGAGAATATACATTCTTCTCTAGTGCACATGGAACATTCTCCAGAATAGATCACATCCTGGGTCACAAATCAGGTCTCAACTGGTACCAAAAAACTGGAATCATTCCCTGCATATTTTCAGACCACAATGCTTTGAAATTTGAACTCAATCACAAGAGTAAAGTTGGAAAGAACTCAAATACATGGAGACTAAAGAGCATTCTACTAAGGAATGAATGGGTCAACCAGGAAATTAAGGAAGAATTTTAAAAATTCATGGAAACAAATGAAAATGAAAACACAATTGTTCAAAATCTTCGGGATGCAGCAAAGGCAGTCCTAAGAGGAAAGTATATACTAATACAAGCCTTTCTCAAGAAACAAAAAAAGGTCTCAAATACATAATCTAACCCTACACCTAAAGGAGCTGGAGAAAAAAACAGCAAAGAAAACCTAAACCCAGCAGGAGAAGAGAATAAAGATCAGAGCAGAAATCAATGAAATAGAAACCAAAAGAACAGTAGAGCAAATCAATGAAACTAGGAGGCGGTTCTTTGAAAAAATTAATAAGATTGATAAACCTCTGTTCAGACTTACCAGAAAGGAAAGAGAAAGGACCCAAATAAAATCATGAATGAAAGAGGAGAGATTAAAACAAGCACCAAAGAAATACAATTATAAGAACATATTATGAGCAACTGTATGCCAACAAAGTAGACAATCTGGAAGAAACGGATGCATTTCTAGAGATATATAAACTACCAAAACTGAACCAGGAAATAATAAAAAAACCTGAACAGACCCATAACCAGCAAGGAAATTGAAGCAGTCATCAAAAATCTCTCAACAAACAAGAGCCCAGGGCCAGACAGCTTATAGGGGAATTCTACCAAACATTTAAAGAAGAATTAGTACCTAGTCTTCTGAAACTGTTCAAAAAAATAGAACTGGAAGAAAAACTTCCAACTCATTTTAGGAGGCCATCATTACCTTGATCCCCAAACCAAAGACCCCATCAAAAAGGAGAATTAGAGACCAATATCCCTGAGGAACATGGATGCAAAAATTCTCGCCAAAATACTAGCCAATAGGTTCCAACAATACATTGAAAGGATTACTCACCATGACAAAGTGGGATTTATTCCTGAGCTACAAGGTTGGATCAACATCTGAAAATCAATGTGATATACTATATTAATAAAAGAAAGGACAAGAACCATATGATCCTTTCAATAGATGCAGAAAAAGCATTTGACAATGTACAGCATCCTTTCTTGATCAAAACTCTTCACAGTGTAGGGATAGAGGGTACATACTGCAATATCATAAAATCCATCTATGAAAAACTCACAGTGAATATCATTCTCAATGGGGAAAAACTGAGAGCTTTCCCCTTAAGTTCAGGATCAGAGCAGGGATGTCCACTATCACCACTGCTATTTAACATAGTACTAGAAGTCCTAGCCTCAGTAATCAGACAACAAAAAGAAATAAAAGGCATCCAAATCAGCAAAGAAGTCAAACTCTCACTCTTTGTAGATGATATAATACTTTATGTGGAAAACCCAAGAGACTCCACCCCCAAACTGCTAGAAGTCATACAGGAATTCAGTAAAGTGGCAGGATATAAAATCAATGCACAGAAGTCAGGTCCATTTCTATACATCAATAATAAGAAGAAAGAGGAATTAAGGAATTGATTCCATTTACAATTACAGCAAAGACTATAAGATACCTAGGAATAAATCTAACCAAAGAGGGAAAGAGTCTGTACTCAGAAAACTATAGAATACTCATGAAAGAAATTGAGGAAGACACAAAGAAATGGAAAAATGTTCCATGCTCATTGAATGGAAGAACAAACACTGTTAAAATGTCTATGCTACCTAGAGCAATCTACACATTTAATGCAATCCCTACCAAAATGCCACCAACTTTTTTCCACAGAGATGGAACAAATAATCCTAAAATTTGTATGGAACCAGAAAAGACCCCAAATAGCCAGAGGAATGTTGAAAAAGAAAAGCAAAGCTGGTGGCATCACAATTCCAGACTTCAAGCTCTATTGCAAAGCTGTAATCATCAAGACAGTATGGTAGTGGCACAAAAACAGACACATAGATCAATGGAACAGAGAACCCAGAAATGGACTCTCAACTCTATGGTCAACTAATCTTCGACAAAGCAGGAAAGAATGTCCAATGGAAAAAGGAAAGTCTCTTCAACAAATGGTGTTGGAAAAATTGGACAGCCACATGCATAAGAACAAAACTGGACCATTTCCTTACACCATCACAAAAATCAACTCGAAATGGATAAAAGACCTAAATGTGACATAGGAATCCACCAAAATCCTTGAGGAGAACACAAGCAGCAACCTCTTTGACCTCAGCTGCAGCAACTTCTTCTTAGACACATCAGCAAAGGCAATGGAAACAAGGGCAAAATGAACTATTGGGACTTCATCAAGATAAGCTTTTGCACAGCAAAGGAAACAGTCAACAAAACCAAAAGACAACTGACAGAATGGGAAAAGATATTTGCAAATGACATATCAGATAAAGGGCTATATCCAATATCTATAAAGAACTTATCAAGCTCAACATCCAAAGAACAAATAATCCAATCAAGGAATGGGCAGAAGACATAAACAGACATTTCTGCAAAGACATCCAAATGGCCAACAGACACATGAAAAAGTGCTCAACATCACTCAACATCAGGAAAATACAAATCAAAACCACAATCCACCTCACACCAGTCAGAATGGCTAAAATTAACAAGTCAGGAAATGACAGATGTTGGTGAGGATGAAGAGAAAGAGGAACCCTCCTACACTGTTGGTGGGATTGCAAGCTGGTGCAGCCACTCTGGAAAACAATATGGAAGTACCTCAAGAAGTTGAAAATAGAGCTACCTTATGACCCGGCAATTGCAGTACTGGGTATTTACCCCAAAGATACAAATGTAGTATGTGCCCCCCAATGTTCATAGCAGCAATGTCCACAATAACCAAACTATGGAAGAGCCCAGATGTCTATCGATCGATGAATGGATAAAGAAGATGTGGTGTATATATATATATATATGGAATATTATGCAGCCATCATAAAAATGAAATCTTGCCATTTGCAATGATGTGGATGGAACTAGAGGGTATTATGCTAAGTTAAATAAGTCAATCAGAGAAAGACAATTATTATTATATGATCTCACTGATATGTGGAATTTGAGATACAAGACAGAGGATCATAGGGGAAGGGAGGGAAAAATGAAACAAGATGAAACCAGAGA
>CM052889.1:50313400-50408396 GCA_028534135.1 Potos flavus | reverse complement strand
TCTGGTTTTCCTGAGACCTATATGTAGGAGCTTAGAGACAGTTGTATGGACGACAATGACCTTTCGATAAATTCTCACGCCTTGTTGTTACTTCTCAAAGGACCCTGAAGCAGAACCACATTTTCCTTCAGACACTGCTGTCTTTTTGGAAGTCATGAAAACATCTGGGAAACTTCAATTTATTTTACAAGGCCATCCTCTGTCCTGGGAGGTTTTCATGTTGAATTCTATTAACAGCTTTTGTCTTTTGTTAAGATGCATATATTAACAATTAAGAGCCATTTTAAATAATTGATTCTATTCACTAAAGCCAACAAATTAATTAACTGATTCATAATTAATCAGAGCGGCAAGGCACTCCTTCTTAAGGGACCAGATAGGAAAACCGTGATTCGTATGTTCATGATCAGAGTAGGTACAGTCAGCTGGGCTCTTGAACCAGATCCTGATATGATCAGGGTCATCATTTAAGAGCTGAAGGCTGTTCAGTCCACAGAAGGAGCACTTGGCCTCCACTGCTCTGCTCAACATGAAGTGATAATCTGTACCTGGGCTGGGTCTTAAGACACAGCATGAGTAGATGTCAGATTGGGGCAGGGTAGGGGGTGGCTTTTGGGAAGCATCTTGGTCCATTGCTTAACCGCATACCAATACAGTCAACTACAGTGTGAGGAAGGTGCCTGTCTGCAAATTGTTTCTGGTCCCTAAGGAGATGAGTCCAGAAATCGAGAGTAAGTATTTAGAAACATTCACAGGAATTTGACAGAATAAGTTTATGTCCGCTCAATCTAATATTTTAAATGTGGAGCTTATATTTTTATGTCCTTTTTCATTTCATTGGCCTCATAATTCACTTTTGTTTAAAATAAGTATCAGTATGCAATAGATTATAAATTGTAAAAAGCAAAACCAAACCAAACTGTGGTCCTTTCCACATATATTTCTAGAAGCACTGCCTTGGATCATTCCAGAAATTCTTAAGCCCAAGTCTTGCAAAATACTGTCTGGCCTGAACATGTTCTCAGGGAGATAAGATGAGCTCCAATATCCCTTTGCAACTGAGTTCGAAAACAGGGTTTGAGAGCCTCGCGTTTGTCTCTGGAGGTACCCCTGTGCTCTGCAGAATCAGTGCTATCGAGAGAGCAAGATGAACAAAGACGTATCCAAGCCATGTACGCTGTGATCAATACAGTCGCACCGACACTTATTTGAGCATGTGCCTACTGAGAGGGTCATGAGTTAACTGTGAAAAATAATATTATTGTACAATCACCAGCCACAGCTGGGCATTAGAGTATACCACAATGAATTAATGGCCCCAGCTCCCGTAACAAAAGTGGCAGGGACAGCGGACCTATATCTCTGCGTTACTTTTAGCAAGTAAACAACAGAAAAGAAACCTAAGAGGCATCCTCTGGGATAGTGGGATGTTGATGAACAGGTTAGATAGAAGAGAGGTAGTTAACCTTATGCAGACTTTACTAATGAAAATAGAGCAAGTACCACCACTTACTTGAAAAGCAATGGAGACTGGCTGAGCCTGACTCCGCTGGTTGTCCTTGGGTTGTAGTAATTAGAACACCTTCTAGCAAGTATGCCTAAAGCCTTTTTTGTGCTAACGTGGCTGTAAAAGCTTTTGTAGTTTCTTGGATGGGATTCAAGGTGGGCCTGTCTTGGCGATTTATAGGTTACTACATATGCACATAGACACCACGTGGGACGATTCCCCACAAACGCATGCACCATTTTCCGTTCCTTGAATTCCTACCATGTACAGAAGCCCTGACTTAGGAAGGAAGAGGCTTTGTGGTTCAGTTTTTGTGCATGAGTGGTCTTTGAAATATCATCTCAAGATTTGGAAAAGTGAAATTGCTATTCTGAAAATAAAAGTTGTTTATTGCAAAACAACTACCATATTGCCTTATCAGAATAAAAGAGAAAATTGTACATGAGATTGTACATGAGATCCACTTAGTCATATGAATGGGGACAAATCTCATGTACCAAATCAGGAATATGATGCTTCCAAAAACCAATGAGCCACTGAGTTATGAGTTATGAGGTACCTGGTACTTCTGACATCATCCAAATAGCCATGGACAATACCGGTAGTAGAGAAAAATCAGATAGATCTGGGTCAAAATCCGAACTTCTCTACTTTCTAGCTATATAATCAAGGATACTTTACTTGACTTTTCTGAGCCTTGGGTTCCAAACCTGTAAAATGGAGATATTAGCACCTACCCTGAAAGGCTAATTCTTCTAGAACACTTCTTAGACACTAGTCCTATGCCAAGTATTTACGCATCTTTTTTCACTTATTCTCACCGCAAATATTTAAAGTTACAGACTATGATAACCTGATACCCAAGTACAAACACTCAACTACTATAGCGTTAGAGACAAGGTATCTAAAAGCCTGAGGATAGTGCCTGGCACAGAGTACGTACTTAAGAAATGGACTCATTAGCTTATTATGATTGCTACCACTGCTCCGGGAGACAAGTGGCATGGGAAGTGAAAATGCACACACGATTTTGCTCTGCATTCTCCCCTGTGTTGGAAGGATCCGTTTCTGCCCTGCTCTAATACGGCTGAGAGGGCCCAGGCTGCTGGTTTCTTAGGCCCCAGACCCAGCCCCGGATGCACCAGTAAGGAAAGTGGGTTTTACCTTAGGGCAAGCCTTAGGCAGAGAATAATTTTAGGGCTAACTAGAGGGCTCCAAGACCTCCCAAATATCTCCCCTGAGGCCTGAATGTTGCCTAGAACTCATTTCAGGGGAGTTAGGCCAGCCACTCCACTGGGATAGCAAGAAAGCTCAACTATGCAAAATTCCCAGGAGAGGCTACACGAACGTGTGCAAACATTTCAGGCAAACGGTATAAAATGATATCAGGTCTTAATAGCTGTGACAGAAGAGACTTTAAAATGGAGAAAAACAGTGGTTACCTGGTACAGGTTAGAAGAAGATGTTATTGAGAGAAAAGCAAGGCTGGAAACAATGTGAGGAGTAGTCTCCGTTTTACAAGTGGCTCTTCCTGCTTATCTTCAGCTATGTGCAGAGATGACACAGTGTGAGCAAAAGGAAGAAGTTTCTGGAAGAAGTGTGCCTGCCCCTCAGTGGAGCTCAGTAAGGGGACCTTGCTTGCCACAAGCCTAGGTGAGCACGCTCAGCGACTTCCCCTCCACCCCCTCCTCTTCAGCTCCTCGCTGCAAATAGTATCATGGTTATTAAAATTAGGTTGCTTGAGTTCAAATCCTAACTCCCCTCTTAGCAGCTGCCTGACTTTGGGCAAGTATTTAATCTCTTCCAACTGGGAGCTCACAGAGGTGTGTGAGGATGAAACGAACCATTGAGCTAAAGCACTCTGCTCGTTGCCCATCCCGGGGCAAGCAACACCCCCACTCGTCTCTGTGACCCCGGGGAAGTGACCAGCCAGCCAGTCAGGCAGGTGCCAGGTGGCCCCCGTCTTCTCAGACCAACTGTGCCATTGGCAGCTGTGCGTGGGAATTCACGGACAGAGATGATACAGTTTCCGAATGTTCTTTCTCTGCTTCACATCCATACAAAGCAGCGACTCATCTCTTTTACCTGAATGGTGGTCTTGAAAGTACAAACCACTAGGGCAGGAAATAGGGGTTCCAACTGTCATACATTCTCTGTGACCCTGGGGGAGTCATTTCCCCTCTTGGTGCCATCCAGGTTTCCTCTGAGGGAAAAGGGAGGAGATAGATGCAAAAACCTTTCAGAGCTTCAGCAATAACTCCCTGGATGTGGTTGGGGCTGCTGTGCAAAGCCATGTTATAGTTCCTGAGCCTCGGTTTGCCTAGCTGCAAACCCAACTGTCACTGCTTCAGGAAAATTTACTTTATATAAATATTAATGAGCTTCATAGTCCCTTTCCAGGACCTTTAACTACCTTTTCTGGGCACTGCAGTCTGCTGGAACTATCCGATGACAAAACCAGTACGGTAATTCAGTAAATAGACTTTTAGATGCAGGCAATAAAAAATACTCAAAAAGGCCTGTGGAAGTATCACATAGTCAGCAACTATCTGTTGAACATCTATTAAGTGTAAGTTCCTTGGAGAAACTGAATTCACATCCTGTTCTGAAGGAATTCATAGTATATTATGGGGAGATAAACGCGTAAAGAATCTAAATAACCATAATTCAAGTTTGGAAGGGAGGGGCGCCTGTGTGGCTCAGTCGGTTGAGCATCTGCCTTCGGCTCAGGTCATGATCTCAGGGTCCTGGGATCCAGTCCCTCATTGGGCTCCTTGCTCAGTAGGGAGCCTGCTTTTCCCTCTGCCTGCCGCTCCCCTGCTTGTGCTCTCTCTCTCTCTTTTTCTGACAAATAAATAAAACTCTTAAAAAAAAATAGTTTGGAAGGAATAAGTGCCACAAAAAGAGGTATAAATTAAGTATCCTGTGAGTTCCGAAAAGAGAAAGTTACCTGTGGCTAGGAAATCAGGTCCCTTTACATGCTAAATGTTTATAAGAAATCTTTGTGGAGGAGTTAGGGGAGATGAATTCTGAGGGTGGGTAAGATTTGGATCCAGGAAGGGGAGGGAGAGGAACATTCCAGAGCAAAGGCATGCAGGGGGAAGGGGTAGTCCAGGATGGGTCTGTGGACAGTGGTGGTGCCGTTTGATCAGCCTGGTTCTGAGCAATGAGGTTTTAACTATGGGCTGAGATCTCAGCCTTGAACTCTAAGCAAAATAATTTGTGCCCTATTTTTGAAGACATTAGAAAACATGGAAAGTTTTGCAGCAGGGAAAGATACATAGGGTAAAATGGAAGGGGATAGGTAGGGGAGAGGAAGCTTTGTGAGGAGAATAGTGTACTAATCCAAATTAGAGGGAAAGGTCATCAGCATTAAGGCCTTACTAGCGAAGGGAATAGAAGAAGTTCAAGGGCAGAAGAACCACACAATCCTCTAGTTTCCCAGGGACTGCTGTGGCTTCAGCCTAATGCTCTGGTATATTACGAATAACACTCTCTTTACAAGTGATCAGTTTAGACAATAAATGGTGTGATCACCCTGGTTAAAGGTTATGTTGAGTTGAGTGCCTGGAAGGGTAGACAGAGAAGCACAAAAGGTTTTGGAAGAAAATGTGTCTGGCTTTAGACATAAGTTCAAGGTGGTGTTTGGGCTTCTAAGTGGAAAAAGATAACAGTAATGATAATGGCCAACATGTCTTGAGTGCTTCCTTCACACCAAGTATTAGCTCATGTATTCTTCACGATAAATCTATGAGGTAGGCGCTATTATTATCCTCATTTTATCTGGTGGAACTGGGCAGAGGGAATCATATGATTCAGTAAACAGCTGAAACTTCAGGCCTTGACTTCAAGAGAGAATTCAGAATACAAGCATCTGGGAATCATCCACCAAGAAAAAGTGGTGGAAGCCGAGAGGTTCAGGTGGGTTGCCAAAATAGGGAGTGAAGCAAAGGATGAGGATTGGGAACAAAGTAGAAATAGCAAGACAAAGAGGAGATCAGGAAAACCAAAAGAGAGCATTCAGTTAGAGAAGTAGAGAAACCAAAATGACAGCATCATGAAAACCAGGGCAAGAGAAAAGAATGACCAGCTCAGGAGTGCAGAATGCTCTCAGGGAAACTGGCAAAGAATGTGGGATTGGCGACCTCTGGCCCAACAGTATGCATGTAAATTTCCCCATTGTCAAAATGTTTCACTTATACCAGATTGTTTTGCAACTACATAAGGGCAGATGCCAAGCTATTCCTGATGCTCGGGGAGGTGAGGAGACTGCCTCCTAGCCTCATGCTCTTGGGGTGGGAGGCCCATTTGGAGGCCAGTGCGGGCTCTGGAAGGCAGGATGACTGAAGCAAGGCGTGAGAAAGACCACGTGTGTGCAGGAGTCATTTCCGTCTAGAGCTGCCACAAAACCAGCATCTTTAAAAAGAAAAGTGTTCAGACAAGTCCCTCAGAATCTAAGTGGTATGAAGAAGTAAATGAGAAGGAGCTGTAAGGTTTATCTACCTTTGGCTATTGAAGCAACTCCCTAACCTCCAAGGATAGATCTTCACTAATCTGTAAGCCTAACTAGAACTGTCACTGAACTGAACAGACAAGATATCTGTTGTGTATGCCACGTGGGGGTGAAATGAATTCTTCGTGTGTCTCTTGTAGTGTGCCTGCTAGTATGTTGAGCATTTGTTTTGTGTACTGTTGAAAGTGGGATTCAATTAGCCACAAACTTGTTGGTTGCCTCGGTGTTAGATATAAGAAGTCATTTGTGCTGAAACTGCTAGCACATCAAACATCAAAACCTGAAGTAGGCTAGAATTTATTTTCTCTCTCTTTCTGAATTTATATCCTTTCTCCATCTGCACTACCTACCTCCTTGAGGATTTCAGTCATTTTATGATGAGGCCATCTTTTGATTCGGAAGAAAAATTAAGAGCTTCCAAGCCTCAGCAGTATTGACATTTTGGGACAGATAATTCTTTGTCATAGAGGTCTTGCCTGGGCACTGACTCATGTTCAGCAGCCTCCCTGGTCTCTTCCCACTGAACACCAGTAGGAAACAACCCCTCTCCCCAGGCTGTGACAATCAAAAATATCTCCAGATATCACCAGTTGTCCCCAGGAGCAAAGTCTCTTATGTTTGAGAACCACTGTGACAAGCTCATTCATACTAAAATGTGAGTGACTTACTCTGTTCTTTCTTCAAAGAGTAGTTCCACTTTGCAAGTGGAACAAAGGAGAAGCAAAGCAGGCAGGCAGAGGGTTGATTTCTCTACTTTTTCTTAACTAATTTAAGCTTCCCAATGGCTGAAATATAATCCATGTAACAAAGAGACTTGGTCATCCTCAGGATTGGATTCGCTCAGTTCAGTTCAGGGTGACTCACTCAGTCTGGGGCATTTGCACGGAACCGTGATGTCTTCTAGGAGCGAGCAGCAGTAGATGCTGGGACTCACCGTGTCATGCATGCATCCTCCCTGGTTCTGTGACGGGATCCCCTCTGCAAGCATCCGCTGGAGTTCTACAATCCCCTCGAACAGGCTATCTCCACACTATCTCTTCCTGGTCCCGACCAATAGGCCCCTGTAAGGACACAGGAAATGCGTGAAAGCTCTCCCTGGCTTTTCTGAGACTAAGACAGCCTTTCTAGGCCTGAGCCCACCTGGCCGTGTTCCTGATCTCCTGCTGTCAATGCATGCTGGTATGATGTCCCTTCGTCACTGGGTCCTTGTGCCCAGGTGGGCTTCTACTCCGTTCACCTTCCTCCGTGGGTAGAGGAGGAAGCAGGCAGTGGTCGCCTCTCTTGCTTTCCCTCTTCCCAACCTTGAATGAGGGACACGGAAAGAGAAGTCTCTTGAACTTAAAATCCAAGAATTTACTGCCTTTGTTTGATTCTGCAAGGCAACCTCCTCCTAAGACAGTGATCAATCATTGCTAGCTGCCTGGACTGGAGGAAGGCCCTTGGGACTAAACAGAGAAATTGACTGGAAAGAGAACATATGGCTTAATATCCTCTTTCCCCTCCTTTCTTGGCATTCCTCCGTCTACAGGTACAACAGCTCTGAATGTACACATGAGGCAGCTTTTTCCAGTCACTTCCTTCAGAAACCAAATGACATTGCGTAGGGCAACTTAATTTATCTAATTCCACCAGGCTCTCTGATGGGTAACCATGGGCCGGAGGTATGGAACCTTAAAAAACCCATTTCTCATCATCTGTCTTCAAAACTAACATTAAAAAATATACACTTTAAAGCAGTGTCTTCTCAACATCTCTATAGACCTGAGGAGTACAATGGAAAATCTGGAAAGGTGTCGATATGAAGACAAATATTGCTGAATGTGTGTGTATGACCTATAGAGAATAATAATATCCTTTATGCTGGGGACATATAAGACACAGTGAAAAATAGCATTGCCTTCCCACATCTACAGTTAAGAATAAATAGCATCAAGCATTTGCCTAGCATGAAAGAATTATCAGGTGGCTTTATAATTACCAAGATAACAATCTCAACATATTCTTTCTTTAAGAATCACCCCCTACCCTCTCCTCACTCACAGTGATGCACTGGCTTCCGATTTCTCTGAGGGAATAGAGGAAGACGGAATGGAACTTACACATACCCCTTTCCCTGCACCTGCACCTGCACCTGCACCTGGGTTTCCTTCCCTGTTTCCCTCCTGGCACTCTGGTCAAGACCAGCGACTCCGCTTCTCACCACACCCCATCCTCTCCCTCCTAAGAATTCCCTCTCGCAATTAATTACCATCCTCCAGGCTATTTCCTGTCCTGTCAAAGTCTGCCTTTCTACATTTTTCCCCCCTCATCAGGAAAGTAAATATACTTTTCCCCCTTTAATATCAAAGAAAAGTAATTCAAAAGCACTCTCTGGACTGTGCTTTCCCTCCACCACGCCCCCCCACTGAAATTTCTCTCCTTCCCATTTCAGTGAACTCCACCGAGCTGTACATGCTCACCTCCCCCATTCTTCTACCAACTCACTCCAGTTACTCCACCTATCTGCAGAAACTGCCTTCATCAAAGGCACCCATAACCCACAGTTGTGAACTTCAAAGTCGGTACTCACTGTTCAAGGTTATGGCCCACTTTCCCTTCTTGACCCACTTGGAACCCGCAGCTCTCCTTTCTCCCATTCCTTCTCAGTCTCCTTTGTAAGTACTTCCTCTTCTCTTCTACTACTGCCCGTTGCAGGGTCTTTGGATATACCCCTTTGTCTCTCCATACTTACTTCCTGGGAGCACCTAGCCAGTTGCATGACTTTAAATGCAACTATATGCTGGTGCCTCCCCAAATTTTTATCTCCAGCCTGGATCCCTCTCTGGGACCTCAGACTTACATGGACATCTACCTACTTGAAATCTCTACCTACAGACATATAAAATGAATCATGTCCAACACGGAGCTCCTGATCTCCCCCGCCCAACCCCCTCGAGTCCCTTCCTTAAGCCTGCTTCCCCCAGTCCTTTTCACTGTAGTGAATGGCATTTCTAGCTTTCTGGTCAATCAGACCAAAACCAGAGTAGTTCTTGACTTTTTCAGATCTACATGTGGTCCATTAGCAATTTCTGTCAGTTTCACCTTCAAAATATATCCAGAATCTAAACACTTCTCAGTTTCTCCACTGCTGCCATCCTGATCAACCCATCATACTATTATTGATACTGTTCCACCAATATCGACTCAACACGTAGGTCCTGTTCAAACCTGTGTTAGACCAGCGGTTCTCACACATTTGGTCACAAAACACTTTATGGCCTTAGCAGTAATCAAGGACCTCAGAAAGCTTTTGCTATATGTGTTATATCTATTGGTATTTACTGTTGTATAAATTAAAGCTGAAAGCTTAAAAACAATTCATTTAAAAATAATAATAAACCCATTGCATGTTAACGTGAGTAAAAAATTTTATGAAAACTCTTTCCTAAAACAAAGTGAGAAAAGTAACAGTGTACATTTGAAAAGTATATTTTGCAAATCTTATTGTCTATCTTAATAGAATATAGATATAAATGGATTCTCTATCTGCTCTTATTTTCACTCTCTTATGTAATGTAGCCTCCAGAAAATCCACTGTATACTCATGAGAAGATGAGAAAGAAAAGATCTCTTGCATTATTATGAAAATGTTTTGAATTCATGATGGTCCCTGGCAAGGTCTCAGAGACCTTTCTGCCCCATGCCTCAGAGACCCAGCAGCCCCCAAACCAAACTTTGAAAAATGCTGAGTTAGACCATATCATGCCTCTGCTTGGAACCTGGCAGTACCTTCCAGCTACAGGGAGAACAATAGGCAAAGTCCTTACAATGGTCTTCAAAGACTCACATCACTGTGCCCCCCCATTTCCTGTCTGGCTTTAGCCCCCCTCACACTTTCCGTTCCTGCCATACAGGTTTCCTTTCCATTCCTAAAATATTCTGGGTACGGTCCTGCCTCAGGACATTTGCACTTTCTGTTTGCTCATTCCAGAACATGTTTCCTCTTGATATTTTGGTGGCTTGCTCCTTCATCTCCTTTGGGATGTTACTCAAATGTCACCTTTTTGGTGAGGTCTTACCTGGCTACCTCTCTAAAATTTCAACACCGGGGCACCTGTGTGGCTCAGTTGGTTAAGTGTCTGACTTCGGCTCAGGTCATGATCTCAGGGTCCTGGGATCAAGCCCCTTGTCTTAGGACTCTGTGCTCAGCAGGGAGTCTTCTTCTCCCTTTTTTCCCCTTGCCTCTCCCCCTGCTCGTGCTCTCTATGTCACAAATAAATAAATAAAATCTTTTTTAAAAATTTAAAAAATAAAATAAAATTGCAACACTGTCCCCTCATTTTCTCACAGCTCCTTTGTTACTCCCTATCTCCTCCCTCCCTTTACTTTTTCCTTAGTATTTATTTCCATCTGACTTACTACTTATTTCACAACTGATTTTTATTTACTTCTCTTCTACCCCCAAACACATCCTATAATTGTATATGATTTTAAAAATATCTAAATGAAGGATAAGTTAAATAAAAGCTCTGACATCTGATCTCTGCCTCCCCATGAGAACACAGGCAGGAACTTTGGTTCTTCTGTTCTCTGCTGTCTTCTTAGCAACTAGCACAGTTGCGTTCAGTTCACTCAGTGAATGAATTGAATACACAAATAGATAAATGAAGAATTTTGGGGCACCTGGGTGACTCGATTGAATGTCTGACTCTTGATTTCAGCTCAGGTCATGATCTCAGGGTCGTGGGAATGAGCCCTGTATCAGGCTCCACGGCCAGCAGGGAGTCTGCTTCTCTCTCTCTCCCCCTCCTTATGCCTCTCCACCCCCTGCTTTCTCTCTCTTTCTCTCTCTCTCTCTCAAAGAAATAAATAAATCTTAAAAAAAAAATAAATGAAGAAGGCTGTGATGCAAGCATTATTATGTCTATGTTCCAGTTGAGGAAGCAGAAACTTAGTGAGAGAAAGACTTTCTCTGAGTCACAGAGTTAGTGAATAATGACTCTTGATCATAGGTCTGCTGACTGAAGCCTGTGTTTTCAACCACACAACCCAAAATGCATACACAGGTGTGAATACTCTATTGCACAATCAAGCTCAGGCCAACTTGGAGAGGGAGCATTTTCTGGTTCTAGCTGTACCTTCCTTACTGGACCACCCTGGAAGATAGCAGAATCCAGTGCCCTCGTTCCACAGGTGAAGACACCAGGTCCAAAGATGTGACATGACTTGCCAAGAGTCACAGACTCCGGAGCAGAAATTAAAACCTGTGTGGTGTTCCACTAAGGAAATGCAAGTCATGGGTGACTCAGTTTAACCAACTATAGTTTGGTTAGACGATCTGTGTTTGGAGTAATTCATAGTGAATTTCGCTATTTGGCTTGGATCGACGATGTCACAGTCACACTGACTGCCTGGCATGGCTTTGCTACATAGACACATAATACTTTCATGGCTTGGTGACAAGTCAGGACATATACAAGTGCTGCAGAGCCACCGTCTTCATGATCAAGGCTTAGCTGCTAGGCTCAGGTGCTCTGCTTGACCAGAGTCTCTGTTTGACCCACTTAGGGGAAAATGATTAACACTGACCACATACTTTTGTGTCCATGCCAGGCACTGTGCTTGTTTTTTTTTACCCACATTCATGATCTCATTCACTTCCCAGTACAATCTTGTGAGCTAGTTGTTATTATAATTCCAACTCTTGGGCTCAGAAGGCTAAGTAACTTGATTAAATTCAGAAAGCCAGTGACTGAGGAAGCCAAGGGCGGAGCATACATGTTTCTGATCCCACAGTTCCTGCAGGTACACAACACACTTGCTGCTTTAACTTTATAAAGAAAAGAAGGGGACAGGCTCAGCTTCCTCCTACCTAGAACCCCTCAGAGAGATGGGCAAGAGAGAGGAGAGGAAGGAAGGAGGTCTTATTTGGTAGTCTTTCCTTATACATCTCTTCAAAAGAACTAGAGTCAGATTTGTTTTAAGTACTCCAGGAAAAAAAGAGAAAGGTGTGTGTGTGTGTGTGTGTGTGCATTGGGAGAAGGGAGATGAATGAAACAAGTTGACAAAGTGTTGATAATTTTGAAGCTAAGTAATGTAGATATGGGGTTTCATTATACTATTCCCCTTATTTTGTGCATGTTTGAAATTTCCCATAACAAAAGGGAATAAAAAATTCAACTGAAAGAATGCTCATCCTTTTATTATTCATGACTACAAAATATAGGAAACATTCTAAATATCAAACAATGAGGGCTATGTTAAATAAATGATATTACATCCGATCTATACATTCACAATGATGTAGACGTAATTCACTGATGTGAAAAATATCCACAGTGTGGAATAAAAATCAATTTCCAGAAAAGATGTATATTACAATTTCATTTTTACTTTTAAGTGTGTACTTATATTTATATTTTAATGCTTGTGTTTATATCTACATTGGAAATGCTCTTTGAAGACTTAACTTCATATATTTAGGTAATATATAAGCTTTCTAAATAAAGATGTATCATCATTGCAATTAAAATTTTTACATTTTTTAGAAGAAGATCATAAAACAACACATATAATATGGTCATATTTTTATTTAAAAAAAGGAAAAAGGAAAGACTCAGAGCTAGAAACCGAATGTAGGATGCACATTCTATCTCAAGCTTACAGGACCAGAGCTGATCAGCCGGAGGGAACGTTTGGTAGGAAAACCTTAGAGCAGATACATTGCTGGTCACACAGACCATAACTCTCAAGACTGAGAAGGGGTCTTTAGTGCCCAAAGCAATGCAGGGCTCAGCTAATGCTTACTGAATTTGAAAGCTCCTCTCTGCTCTGCTCCGGGAAAGTGCATTCCCTAAACGGAGGGAGAGTATTGAGCACATTATTTCTTAGATTGGAAAGTTGTGATGAAAGAAAGTCTCCTTTGAAGAGAGAAGGGCAGCAATGAGCAGAACAGCAGAGGAAGTCATTCCTGAGAGAACTGCAGGCATCTGTCTAGTGACAGCTCTGCTGAGTGTCGCGAAACGAGGTACAGCACCTTCCAGGGGTGAGGAGGAGGGCGCTGCCAATGCACTTTTTACTGGAAGGAAAAGCCAGAGGATAAAATAAACAAGTGCATTAGAATGCTGTGGGCACTCAAGGGGGTTGTAATTGTAGACATAATCGTGGTAGCAGATTCATGTTGTCCGGCTAAATGGAAAATCTGTAATTCAGACCATGAAGTAGGCAGCTGGGTTTGTTGCTTCAGATAACATAAATCTGAGGTCAGAAATCTTAGCCTGGATGCGCTACAGTGCAAGGCTCTCATCCGTATCCTTTTGCCATCAAATACAAAGATAAGCTAATATGTCAATGCAATACTAATGGGACTCCGTGGATTCTATTACTCAAGTGCTCCAATCAGTTAGGAGTTTTAACTTAGTCATCCCAACATAAATATCCTTTAATACCAATTAAGGCCACTGTTCATCATCGTGATGGCTTTATCTTGGTATGTGGGGTTTTTTTCTGCTGAAATTTTAACAGAGAGGGAGACAGGCCATTCGCAACTGAGTAGAAGATTCCCTAGTCCTGTGACCCACACTGGTGTCTGAGAATACAGACCACGTCCATGCAATGGGTTCTCCATATTCAAGGCTCTTCCAGTTCAGGGGAAGGGAGGCATTCACTGGGACACGTATTTTCCAATAACCCATTTTGAGTGAGAAACCCTGCTAGGCTCTGGACTTTTATTTGCTACACTGAATAAATAAATGAATTGAAAGCATATCGTCTTCTGCCAAGGTTCTCAAAATTAACTAACATCAGTAAATGTCTAAATGCTAAAGAAATGCCGATCGGTATTAAACATTAAACCTGTGATTGAGGATTGAACTGCATTAAAGCGAAGAGAAAAAACAATTCTAAGTCATTTTCACATTGTTCCTACTGCCACGTTCCTTTGCCTTCTCCTGCATAGAAATGTGTACAGTGAAGGGGGGTGCTTTTCTGTTCCACTTTGTTGAGCAATGGCATAGTCTTGCTATCCGAACGCTCATCATAATCAATAAATAGTATCTGAAGAACAAGATGCCTTTAAGCACTCTTAATTGCATTCAGTGATAAAAACTTCCCTAAAAATTTCCCCCAATATTTATTTAACCACTGGTTTTTAATCTTTTAGGGGTATGTTCTGTGCAATTTCCAAGGGTTCTCGGAATCCCTGACACTCACGTGGGGACCCCCCGGTTAAAGTAAATATAACCAAGTACTGCAGGTCCATCCATCCCTCCACCTACCCACTCACCTGTTCATCTATGAGTTTCATGTTTACCTTTCTTACCTTAGGAAGAAAAAACTGCCAAGACCGGCAGACCATTGGCAAATCACAACTAATATCATGATATCGTACATGTCTTTAGGTATTTATAAATACTCATTCAGAACTCATACAATTCAGATGCTGAATATAAATATTCAGATCCACACTTCCCAAACATTTGTGTTGTACCCGCCTCCGTAATAAATGTCAAGCATCCTCAATAGATACACATATATCCGATATATTTATATGTACCATTGTGCTAAACTACTATGGACATTATGAAATAAACATGTTTAGGAGCTGACTTTAAATATAGAATCCTTGATCTTTTCTTCCCTCCCCCAGTGATCACGTCGTCTATGTTGGGTGTACCCATGTCCTGGGAGAGGTGGCGGGTGGCCTGTAAGTTTGTGTTGCTGGCTCGCATGAGTGGCAGATCCCAGCTTCCATACTTGAGCAGCTAGAAGAAATAAGCACCGGCAGGCAGCTCCATTTTCTCATGGACTCTTATTGAGGAAATGATGCTTCCTTTGTCCTTTTGTATAAGCTGACAGTGTTTCTCTGAGACAAACAGGCATGTTCAACCTTTTTTTGTGTCCCTAAGTTCAGTTTTATAGTACTGCAAGCATCGCAAGCCAGAGGACAGTATCCCCATACTCCTGGGGCTCTGGGGCTGATCTAGAGGCAGACACAAAGGCTGTGTTTTGTACCCCGAGGGCACAGTTGTAGGTGCTGCAATCTCCATCCTTCCCCCCACCATCACTGGTAAGATCCAAGGCCAACCAATGTGCCTCTATGAACTGTGGCTCTTGGTAAATTTCAGTTAAATCCCAGATTAAACTTCCACACCTGCACTTCTATGTCACATATCCGCTGCGCTATGTTCCTGCAATTCTTCTATACATTCGCCTATTTTCACCAGATGATCAACAGCACACCTCTTTCCACAGTGGACAGCAACAGCTCTATGGCACGATATCCATCCAAAATGAGAAACAGAGACCATCAGTGACTTTTAATAAAGCAGAGCAGTGTGGGAGCGCTCTGTAATCTCCAAGGAGAAAAAGATACTGTGACTCATTTTTATCTCGCCTCACCTAGCACAGGGCCTGGCACATAATGGGATTTCTGCAAACACTGAATGAAGGCATACTAGACATCAGTAGGTCTCCAGGATGCAAATTAGTACAGAAGTGAAAAATTAGGTTGGGGACATCTAGAAATAGCAATTGAGTTTGGATTGGTGCACAGCTGAATGAAGACCTGGAATGGATGGTAAATTTTTGAAGCAAAAGTGGAAAATGACCAAAGTTGCTTTTGAGAAAGAAAATAATAGTAATATTGTCAGCTACCTCTACTGGGCATTCACCATGTCCCAAGCACTGCCTAACTGCTTCACCTCGAGTAGTTCAATCAATCTTCAAAGTAACCTCATTAATGTTCACTGTCGTTACTTTATAGATGAGGAAACCGACGCAGAGAGAGGACCAGTAACTCAGGCACTAATAAAGGGCACGGTGCTCTTCCCTACCAGCCTCCAGACGTTGCCGGTCACATCAACCTTCCTATCTGGGACAGATGAAGTCAGGTAGGACTTATGCATTGGGGAAAACCCAAGCAAACAGATGAGGGAGAGCCACGGGCTCTTAAGCCACCGGGACGGTGGGGAACAGAGAATGCTTGCAGAGGGTGGTAAGAAAACCACAAAAGACACAAAGAATTCCCCCTTGTCCATTTTTGCTGTGTGCTCAAGCAGACTTTGTGCAGATTTTCCTGGATTCTCTGCACATTGTGGGGAAGTCAGGGTAGCGCAGACACACAGCGGATCCCCCTCCACTCAGCCCGCGCGCCGAGGAAACCCTCAGATCTGGGTGGTTGCATGTCCTTGGAATGGTTCAGCCCCAGAACAAAAAACAGGAGGTCTCCCGGAGGGTCTTTTGAATACAAATTGATTTGATTGTATCTAAATATGTTTTATCCAATCTGACCTTAGCAAAGCTCAGTGGTAGAAACATTTGCAGGTGTTAAATGACATAGCAAACAGTGTATTTGGAGAGCAAACAAATCATTCCTTCTCTAGGGAGATTTGATTCTCCTTCAGTTTTTCTGGAATGGACCAACGTGATTTTTGTAGTTGCTAATGGATTGATTTAGAGCTACCTTTGGATGCCAGTTTAAATACCAGTGCTGAGTTGTTGTTGTTTTTTTTGTTTTGTTTTGTTGTTTGAGAAAATGAAAGTAACCTAAATCTGTTTGTTGCCTTTTCAAGGGCTCTTAGGTCTGAAACCCAGCTTTTTTTCTGTTTTACTTCTTCACTTTGTGTTCCCAGTGTATGATACAGATGTGATCATCTCAGGCAGTAGAGCCCCGTCTTTCTTCCTCTGGTGAAAAGTGCTCAGCATACAGAGGAATGATCTAGAGGGGCCCGCATCCTGCTTCACCGCCTTTTCAAGCCCACAGAAGCCCCAACACACACTGTTTAGAGAAAAGCTTTGCAGGAACTTTTAAGGAACCCTGTGTATCTGGCCTCCTATAATCCATGTCATCTGCGTTCCTGGGTACTGGCAGAATTCTTCCTTCCTCCTGTAGTTCCCTATCCGCCCCCCCTTCACCCCCTATACCCCTCTGTTCCCTCCAACCACCAGTTTTCCAGGTGGTATAATTTGCCTGCAGAGCAGATGTGATTTGATGGGGCAGAGGGAGGTGCTGAGAGTTGTCTGGGGGGAGTCAGAAGGCCGTGGTGTTGAGAGCAGGGGCTATGGGCAAACACGGGGTCCCATTCCAGCTCTGACCCATCTTTAGTACTTCGTCTCTCTGAGCTTTAGTGTCTTCATCTGCAAAATGGACAAACTAATAACAGTTCTGTGTACTAGCTGGGTTCCCTTCTGTTGCAAGCGACATAGACCCTGTTCAGGTTGGCTTAAACAGACATGGGGCGCTGGCTCACATGCTGTAAGGCAAAGACGTGACTGAGGACGCGTGAACCAGGGCTTGAATCTCTGGCCTTTCTGCTCCCTCTTCATGTCGTCTCATGCTCTCCCACTGGGCCTTGCACACTTGGCGGGGCCAAGGCCCGGGGAGCTCACATCCTACCGGCTCCGGGCCTGAGAGGCAGAACAGAGGGGTCTGCCAGCACCATCCCCAAGTGCCCAAAGGGAGGCTCTCATCAGGTTGGCTTGTACCCCAAGCCCACCCCTGAACCAAGCTGGGGCATAATTTGATGGTCTCAAACTCTGTTAGGTTGCCCCAGTCAGGATCAGGGGGCTGCGGAAAGAAGGCGTGCTAGGCTGGCGGAAATGATAGCCATTATATTACCTTCCCAGTGAGGTAGAAACAAGTATAGAAGGACCTGTTATCTGGAACAGTGTGCTCAGCCAGGGTAGGTCATGGTTGTTAAAGGGGCGGGTGCGAAGAGCCCCACCAAACCCACAGGGAGTGCGTCAAGGAACAGGAGCCTCTCCCGACAGTCCCAGAGATCCGATGGGCATTCTACAAGCTATTTCTCAGCACCTCAGACCCGCAGCTAGCTCAGGAGACTGCTCACCCCTACCACCCTGCAACTGGGGTCGGGGTCAGGGCTTGTCCTAACTCCACCCACCCAGGAGGCAGCCTGGGGGCCCTGGCAGCTGCCAAGGCTTAGAGGTTTGAGACCCACTGTGCTGGAATCCTCCTCTGCCGTGTGACTTTGGGTAAGCCAACTAACTTTAGGAGCTCATTTTCTTCTCCATGATGAGGATCATCCTACCTCCTGGGATTATTATAGGGGGTTAGATAGCAGGTATGGCTCCCAGTGCTAGTAGGTGTTCAATGTGTAGCAATTATCATTAGGTTTAATGGGAAGAGTTGCTTGCCTAGTAAAAAGGTAACCGGGGCACAAGTCTAAGGGCACTTCGGCTCTGGGGTCCCAGATGGGCCAGGTTTGGCCACTTGCCGATAGTAAATCCAAAGGCAGAGAGACGAGTAGTGACAGAACAAGAAAGGAATTGATTTCAGGGAGGCCAGCATCAGGAAGACAGCAGACTAGTGTCCCAAAGGCCATCTCCAAAGTGCTGAAAATATTTAAAGTTTATATAAGGAAAACATGGCACACGAGTGGGTGGGTGCGCAGAGCTGGGCAGGCAGAGGTCACATCAGTCATTGTTTTGGGGTCAACCACGCAGGGTCTTGCTGGCTTCAGGGCAGTCCTTGTTGCTTGAGGGGTAGTTTTGGTCTCCTTCACGACAAACGGTCTTTTGCTTGAGTTGAAAGATAGGCTGATGAAGAACTTAATCAGAAAGTAGAGTCAGGTCAACATGGAGGTAAAGGCAATAACTGGGTCCTCTTTCAAGTACATGTTGGACATTTTTATAACTTCAAGGATGCAGAGAAACCTTCCTCTGTGGCCTAATGCGTGTCAGCTTCCACTTCCCGTTTTGACTGGAGAGGCAGCGCCTTATCAGGAGTGCCTGAAGCTCACCAGACTAGCGCGGAGTCCCAGTCCGCTCCTGGGTGAGTTACAGGGAGACACTAGCGGGAGCTGTCGCACAAAGGGAACTGTATCTATAGCAAAGATCACAGGGAATACTTCTCAAAGCCCAACTCCCTGAGCAGGGGTGAGTGGGCTCCTGTTAGGGAGGGTTAGGCTGAATATTCAGAAAGGGGAGTTTTGTCATCCCAGGTAAAGGCTGGCTAGCCCTAAGGTTGTGCAAGCACACCGAGAAAATAGCCTAGCCAGGCATCCTATGTTATGTAAATGAAGCTGGTGCTCCTCCTTGGGCGGAGATTTTGACACTATAATGAGGCAGAGGTAACTGTCAAGCAAGCCAGAGGGGCTCTGGGCCGGCTCCAGGAGCCTGGATAAACTGGATGGGGTCTCCGGCTCCTTTTCTCAGGTGAGGAATGCCGGGCTTTGCTTATTCATTAGGCTGGAACCACATCAGTTGACCTTGAGGCCAGGCTTCTGCAGAGCCAGCTGGTAGATTTGTTAGAGGGGTCTGAAAAGACACAATAGCTGATTAGGGGAAAACAGTTCTCTGACAAACAAACTAGTTTTAACCTCATAACCCTTTGGGGCGCAGTTTCGAAACCATCCCGCTAACTTTATTTGTTCCTATTTCTACCAGGCATACAAAATTCTTTGGTGCTTTTGTGTCCAGCATGCAGAGAGTAACGTAAATATTTCTACCTCCATAGAGAATCACGTGATCATAGACTTTGAGAGCTGAAAGGAATGCTAGAGACTGTTTTTTTTGCAGTCTCCCAGTTTGCAAAACAGAAACGGGCTGATAGGGGTTGAAGGTGGAGGAAGATTGTGCAGGGCAATACCTGTTCTCTCCTGCCCTCCAGGCTCAAAGCCTCCCCTGCCAGACCTCTTCATGGCCACAGCTCCCCTGGAACGTTCCCTCGGGGCACAGGGGCTCCACTCCTAACTAACCTTCAGAATTATCTAGGAACTTTATTAAAGATCCTTGAGCCCACCTGAGAGGATTTGGATTCTCTAGATCCGGGGTCCAGCCTGGGAAGCTGGATTTAGAACAACGCATAAACCACCATAGGATGCACATTTAGGACATGGAAGAATGATGTCTACATAGGATAATGGGATGGATACCCAGATCCTTATTGATTCAAAGCAGACTGGCTGGCTTCTCAGATGGCTTTTATGTTTTAGCGTCTTTTCCTGGTCCAAATTGAGGGCATTTGGGTACCTGTTTCATGCGCTTCACATCACTTTCCAGCATTCTTTGGTTTGACTGTCAGCCTTTTCCAGGAGAATGTCCTGGGCCAGTTGTCTATCAAGATCAGTTGTGGCTTCATGACTTTGGCATAAACTAGAGGTTGTTACTCTGCATTATGGCTTTAGGCTATTGCTATGGGATACACGGTTTAGGAGATGATGCCGTCATTCTTCAACTCAGTACTTCTGCCCTCTTTGGAGAAGTTGGAAGATTTTCTCCTTTTCCAACTTGTGTTAAACCCACCTTTTTCCTTGTACCTAACAGGGAAATAACCTGGAGCACATCACTCTAGCCCCTCCCTCCTCCTCCCCTATAAGCTGTTCTTCTTCTGTTCCATTCTGGGGAATGAGTGTTGAGTATCCTTTTTTTTTTTTTTTTTTAAATGCAAATCAGATGGTATGATTCCCCTGCATAAATCCTGGGATAGCTTCCCCTACAATTTCCTAAAATATTTGCCCTCTAAATTCCCCTCCCCTCCCTGCCCCCTCTGCAGTTTGGGCTTCTTTCTGCTTCTTGAACTTGCCAACTGTTCTTTTGCCTAGAGCAGAGATTGCATCAACTCTTCAACATTGGTTCTCCGGGGGATTATTCCAGACTGTTCTTGGTAATTGTATTCCCCTTGTCAGGGATTGGCTTGGATGGACAAGCCTAAACCAAATTGGACTAATAAGAAGGGAGGGGAATTCAGCAGAGGGGCATCTGGGAAGGTCCTCGCTTCTAAGAGGCAGCCAGGGGAGGAGGTGGGTGTGGCTAAGGCTGCCGGCAGCTGTTTTTACAGTCCTATAGGATGGCAGGCTGGGGATGAAACCAATGCTGAACATGGCCAAGTAGAGAGAGGAAGGATCTCATCATATTGCTAAACTGCTGAATCAACCAATCCCAGTGTTGGACATTTCTCTAGACTGGCTCCTTATTACTGAAGGCTTTTTTTTTTTTTTTTTCCTGAGTAGAGATGTTTGCTTATAACCAAAATCATCCTAAATGTTCGATGCTGTTCTCTCTGCCTCAGATCTTCCCATTGCCCATATATTATCATGATTCTGATTCCCCTTTTCAGACAGATCATCCCCAGCTGTCTTATTTAAAAATAGTAGCTACTACCCCACGTAGGAATTGCTCTGTGACTTCTCTTTATGCCCTTCATAAGGGGCACCTATTACCATCTTAAAGTATGTTATTTGTTGTTTACTTAGTGTCTGTTTTCTCCACTAGATGTAAAACTCCGTAAGGGTAGACACTGTCTCCTGTTCACCGCCATGCCACACCCAATAGAACAGTGCTTGGCACATAGTAGGTGCTCAGTAAATATATGATCGGTCTTTTCCAAACAAACACTCTTATGTGAGCAGAGCCTTCTGCCCAGTGCTCCACGTAGGCCAGGGCAAGAAGGAATACAGCAAGTGTGGGAGGTGTTCCTTCCTATTCTGGAGTGTATTCAGGAAGTTGATTGGATTTTTAATAAATATCTGTTGAAAAAATAAAAATCCAGAGCAGTGGGCTATAAAATGTTGTCATTGTATATATTAATTAGTGTTTCTCAACCTTGAAAAGCATGCTTCCTTTAATAAATATAGAAATATCCTAGCAGTACCCTCTCTGGGACACATCACACGCGCACACACACACACACACACACACACACACATATGCAACATACACACACTGGGGGTGGGGAGGGGGTCCTTCCTGGGAACCCCAGAACCTCAAGAAGAGTCACCTGAGGTTCGTCTTTCGTTGTTTACATTACAAATCTAATAGAGATGCCCTTCTCTCTTTCCCTTTCCTGCTTCAGATACATAGTGTGGTTGAGAATCACTGGTTTTCAAGCTAGCCAAGGTTTGGGGGCACATTAGGAACAAATATCTTTCCATTTTGCTTCAGGAGCAAGACTGTCTTAGCTTGGCAGAGAACTTGGCCTTTAAGTGCCAGAATGACAGTGACTGCCTATGGGTCCCTTATGACAGGCCAGGCACTGTGCTTGGCTCTCTAACTGCTTGATCTGATTTCATCCTCATACAAAATCAAATGGGGTGGGTAACAGTAATATTCTAGATGCAGATATCAGGCTTAGACAAGATGGTAAGTAACTCAGCCAAAGCCAGGCCTGCATCAGTCCTCAACCTGCCCCGTGAGCCATTTCTCTGTTGCTCAAGTGTCCTATTGGAACACGGGTGGCAGAGCAGAAGCATTCTCTGGAGGGGAAGGAGTGACAGGTTGTCTGCTGCGCATCTCGCCCCTGATGCACAGTCCATCTCAGGAGGCGGCCGCAGGCGGCTGGCCTCACAGCCTTGCTGGGGAAGGTCTCCAGGGAGCCTTTCAACAGGCCCGCTTGGAGAGTGACAGCAGTGTAGTTGAGATAAGAATAATGCAATTCTCCAGGCAGAGCTGCAGTCTTCCAGCCCATATAAATGATTCCTTTAGTAATTTTGCCAAGGATTATGTGTTATGTGTGCTTGGGGAACCAACACAGCCTGAGAATCCATCAATATTTCTAGAGCAGGGTGCATGCAATCAGTCAAGCATTCCCCAAAAAAATGTACTCAATGATTTTAACAGCAAGTGGTTTTGAGTATGAAAAGATTCAACTATAGTTTTCACTCCAAGCCCCCCCACCCCACCCCACCTTCCAAGATTCACCCTGAGCAATTTCTTAGAGAATTAAAATGAAATGTTTCTGGGGTAACAAATCACCCAGTCTTATGGCTTGGAGCTTTATCACTTTCCAGCTAATGAGTCTGAAGAGAGATTTCAGAAGATTCTCGAGACTGCCATAGAGACCCTGCAGAAAGAACACAGGGAGCTGCTGTCAGAATATAATTGTTTGGGTTACAAGTTAGCCTCTTCGGACCGTGCTGGGAACAGCAAGGAGAGGGCTGGCAGGGAGGAGGGCATTTGGGGAAGGGGCAGTTCAGTCCAAGGGGGGGTAGAAGGGCTGAGGTCTCTAGGGCAGAGCTCGGTGAGGAGGGGTTGGCATTCACTAACCAGGGGCTGGCTGGTAACTTACTAATCTCTCCCTCGGTTATGCATCAAGATCTGGCTGTGTTTATGTAATGGCTGTCTTAGCATGGGGCCATTCATCATTTTGCAAAGAACCAAAAGTGGATATCTATCCCGGAAGTGGCATTTTCTTTGGAAAAGAGGGTATGATGATTTATTACCAGGTTACTGTATTTTGGAGCCTATATTTTTGTATTTGCAGTCCTACAGGAAACATTACTGACAGAGCCTTACCAGTTTCTGGAAAGTGTCCATTAACGCCTTTGCTACCAGAATTATCTTTGATGGGGAAAGAGGAGAAGTGTAAGTGAAGGCTGAGAACAGAGCCACATGTTGCCATTAGGGACCAAGATGAGGTTATAACAAACCCACCAACTTTTGAAAAGAGGCACAGAGAGCTTTGATCTTGACTGAATGTCTCAGGCATCTCTGAGAATGTCACCCACTGTGAGCCCTGTTGGGAGTGGGTTCTGCCTTCCATGGCTTCTCAGCGACCTGTGCCTCTTCTCCATCCTGGGTCTTGTCATACCTGTCACAACTCACATCAGAAATCAATCCTCAGGTTCAAATTCCTATCCTGCCAGGGAGCCCAGGCCTTCATGCACTAAACATTCAGTCTCCTGGGCGCCTTCGATCCTTCCTCCTGATTCCTTCCTTCTCTAGCCTGGACCCCATGGCTCATTATATAGCCACTTGTTCATCAGGTCCCACCATCTGCTTTCCCTATGGGACCAGTTGAGATTGCCCTTAGTTGTATGTAATAGAATCTGACATCAGTGGCTTAATTAGAGGTTTCACTTTTTTCCTCCAAAAAAAAATCCACAGGCTGATATGTATATGAACAGTCCTCCCAACAGGCAACTTCCTCCTCCTCATTCAGTCATGGTTAACATGCGGCTTTTGTCCTCATGCTTGTTGCCTCATGGTCACAAGATGGCTGCTCTACTTCTAGGATGGTGTCTGCTTTCCAAGCAGGAAAAGGGGAGAGATGTAGGGCAAAGGGCAGGTGCGATTTGGCTGTGCCCACCAACAAACAAAATTATAAAAAGCTCTTTCTTAAAAGGATGACTCAGGGATTTCAGCCAATCTCACTGGCCAGTTACAGCCCTCTTCCCTTTCTTCCCCCCAGATACAAGGGAGATTGATTCATGTATACGCTTTCACTAGTCACGTTGCCTCTCTAAACAGAGTAGGGCCAGTAAGGAGAGTGAGGAGTAGATCGGGGCTGGTCAACCAGCTGTCTCTGTGCCCCTGCGCCCTCAGGCTGCTCCAGAGGGGAGCCTTTGCACGCACAGGGTCTCCTGCTCAGCCTCTCCCTCTCTATCCTCAGAGGCTGCCCCATACCTCAGCTCTCTCCTCAGGCCCTCCGCTCAAGCCCTCTGGCCAATCCCACCTCCCATGTTGATCCTCTTCTGACAGGGACATGCCAACCATCAGGCAAGTCCCCACATGTGTAAACATGCAGACATCTTTCTCTTATTAAATATCTGCAGATGAGCTCTCCTCACCACACCCTCTATCTGTGCTTCTATATCCCACCTCCTTGTCCACATGGCCCCACTAAGCTCTTCAACTTCTTCCTCTCTCCTGGCTGTCTTCCCACGCCTCTCAACCTGACAGTACTTTCTGTATCTTGTATGAGGCCCACCTAAGTTAATATGTGTGAAGCACTTAGAGTAGTGGCTGACCCATAGAAATAGCTCTACAAGGCTTAGCTATTATGATGATGATTCTAAAAAATTGAAAAAAAAGAAACAAAACTATACAAACATTCTTCTTTCTTCCATCTCTCTCTTTATGTGCATTTGTATGTGTGTGTATGCGTGTATGATTATGGAACCCAGGCACTTGAATATCCTAGAAATACCAGCTTCAGTATGTCCTAAGCCAAGATCACCTTCCCTCTCGGCTTGTTCACTGTCTCAATAAATGGGACCAACACCCAGTTACTCAAACTAGAACCCAGGGGCCATCCTTAGTTTCTTTCTCCCACTTTGCCCCAAGCCCATAAATCGTGAAGTCAGTCAACTAAACCTTCTAAATATTTTGGAGTTTGCTCCTTCCCCTCCATGCTATGTTCACAGCCTAGGTGAACCCAGCAGCAGCCTGGTCGGTCTGCCTTAGCTTGGAGCATAGTCCCCTCGAAGCTCTCCTCCAAGCACAACCTGTGCACCACATAGAATGCAGGCCTGCTCGTAGCAGTCTACATAGCAGTGCTGATGGCTCACAGGCTCACAGGAGCAGGGCTAATGAGGATTCTGCCTTAAAAGCTTACCTTGATGGCAGTTAAGCAAAATTTAAGTAAAAATTTTCTTTTTAAATATGGACTTTTCCTAATGAAAAAATAAAAGTAGAATGCGTTTCTCCCATGAGGTTCTTTTTTTTATATATAGGATTTTATTTATTTGAGAGAGAGAGAAAGAGAGTACACCAACAGGGGGAGAGGGAGAAGCAGACTCCCCACTAAGCAGGGAGCCTGGCATGGGGGTTGATCCCAGTACCCTGAGATCATGACCTGAGCTGAAGGCAGACACTTAACTGACTGAGCCACCAAAGCACTCTGTTCCCATGAGGTTCTTTTTTTTTCTTTAATTTATTTATTTATTTTAAGTTTTTTGTCAGCTTCTTGTTAGCCCCAACTGCTAACACTGCTACAGGAAGCTGCCATGTTAAACAATTGTTGTTCATTGTTTTCAGCAATTTACCTAAAGATATTGCTGTTCATACATAGGAAATTCTGAGTCATGTGAAATAAAGTCAAGTAGTGAGAATGGAGTTTTTCAGTGACTGACCATGTAGGTCAAATAGTAACCTTACACCAGTTAGAATGGCATAAACCAATAAATCAATAAATAAAATCTTAAAAAAAAAAAAGAAATTCAGAAATAATTGAAATGAAAATTTCACTATTGCATTCAATAGTAGATTTGAACTGGCAGAGAAAAAATCAATGACCTTAAAGACAGGTCAATTGAGATTATCCAATCTGAGAAACAGAAAGAAAAAGGAATAAAGATAAATGAACAGCCCGAGAGACCTGTCAGACACCATCAAGTGTACCAGCATATGCATAATGGAAGTCCCAGAAGGATAGGAGAGAAAAGAGACAGAAAGACTATTTGAAGAAATAATGACTGAAAACTTCTCAAATTTGATGGAAAACATCAAGCTACACATTCAAGAATTTTAATGAATTCCAACTAGAAAAACCAAAGAGATCCACACCTGGTCATATCAAAGTGTCAAAAACCAAGGCATCATATAATATTCATATCAGCACTATTCACAGTAGCTGAAAGGTGGAAAAATCCAAATGTTCATTGATGAATGAATGGATAAGTAAAATGTATATATAAAAATGGAAAAATTTTTAGCTTTAAAAGGAATGAAATTCTGACACATGCTATGGCATGGGTAAGTCCTGAGAACATTATGCTAAGTGAAATAAGCCAGACAAGAAAACAACAAATATTATGCAATTCCACTTACATGTGATACCTAGAACAGTCAACTTTACAGAGACAGAAAGTAGAATGGAGGTTTCTAGGGGCTGGGGAGATGGGGAAGTTGGGAATTATTGTTTAATGGGTACAGAGTTTCAGTTCAGGAAAATGAAGAGTTCTGGAAATGTATGGTAGTGATGGTAGCACAACAATGTGAATGTACCTAACACCACAGAACTACACATTTAAATGTATAAATTGTATGTTATGTATATTTCACCACAGTTGTAAAAAAAAAAAAAAAAAGACAAAGAGAGAATCTTGAATCCAGCAAGAAAGAGATGATTCATCACCTACAAGGGATTTTCGAAAGTTTAAAAGCTGACTTCTCTTTAGAAACCATGGAGACCAAAAGTCAATGAGATGATATACTCAGGTACTGAAAAGAAAAAAAAAAAAAAATTCTTGTTGACCAAGAATTCTAGATCCAGCATAACTATCATTCAAAAAACAAGTGCGAAATTAAGACATTCCCAGAAAACAAAAACAGAACACTTGTCTTTAACTGACCTGTTCTGGAAGAAATTCTAAAGGAATTCTTTAAGCTGATATGAAAGAATGCTAGAGAGAAAACCAAATCTGTACAAAGAAAGAAAAAACATTGGTAAACATAAAAATATAGTTAAATGTAAAAGACAGTATAAATGTATTTTTGTTTGTAACTCTTTTTTCTCCTAGTTGATGTAAAAGAAAACTACTTAAACCAATCAATAATAATAAAATTGAATTGGTTTATAAGGTTTAAAGATGTAATTTGATGACAATAATAATAAAAAGTAGGGAAAGGCATGGAGCTATATTGAAGCAAATTTTGTATATTATTGAAATTAAGTTGGTATTAATCTGAGTTGTGCTGTCTTAAGATGTTAATTTAATCCTTAGTGCAATCACTAATAAAATAATTCAAAAGTAGATAGTAAAATAAACAGCAAGGGAATCAAAATAATATACTAGAAAATATCTATTTAACACAAAAGTAGGCAGTAATGGAAAATTAAAAAGACAAAAAACACACAGAAACCAAAGAGTAAAATGACAGATATAATCTTATTTTATAATTACATTAAATGTAAATGGTGGAAACACTCTAATCAAATAGCAAAGATTGGCAAAATGGAAATAAAAAAAACCTTATCCAACCATATGGCATCTCTAAGAGACACACTTTAAATTAAAAATCACAAATGGTGATTTTGGGAAGTAAAAGGTTGAGAAAATATACCATCAGACAGGTCCCAAAAGAGAGCTAGAGTGGAGCTACTATCCTGCAAAGTAGACTTTAAGACAAAAATTATGACATAGAGAAAAAGGAAGACATTTTTAAATAATAAAAAGGTCAATTCATCAGGAAGGTAGAACAAGTATACCTAAATAACTAGAAAGTACACCCCATGTTTATGAATTGGAAGGCTTAATTTTGAAAAGATGATAAACCCCCCCAAATGACCTAAGCTACAAGCTATCCCAATCAAAATTCCCACTGGCTTTCTGCAGAAATCAATAAGCTGATCCTAAAATTCATATGGAATTGCAAGGAACCCAGAATGACCAAAGCAATCTCTACAGGTCCTGCTTCCTGCCCTCCATGCAAACCTTCTTGCTCTGGGATTGCCTTGCTCCTCTCGGTCTGGGATCGCCATGCCACATACCCTGCAGCCTTCTGGGCATTCTATCTCTCTGCCTAGTCTGTCACCTGGGGTCTGGTTTCATGTCTGGCTGCTGCTGGTCGCACATCCTGTTTTTCTTGGAAGGAGTCACCCTTGCTTTCTCAGCCAGCCCAGACCCCTAAATCCCAAACATGAGCCTGGAGTGGGAAGCAATGGGATTGTGAGGGGCAAGCGATGCAGATATAAGAATCCTAATGACTCTGTTGGGGGAGGGACCTTCAGGGGGATGAGAATGTAAGAATGCTTGCCATGTATCTGGCATGATGTTAGGCATGTTCTGTGAATTTCTCAGTTAATTCTTGTAACACCCCTATAAGATAGGGGCAATTGTATTACCGTTTTTCAAGATGAGGAAATTGAGGCTGAGAAAGGTTAAGTGACTAGTGACTCAACTACTAGATACAGAGCTGGGAGATACAGACCGAGGGCCACTCCAGAAGGGAGGAATCTTCTCAGAGGCCAGCAACGGAGAGTGCCTGTCTTGACCTGAGAAGTGTGGGTGTACGTGAGGGACATACGTAAACAGGGATGCAGCACACTTACTTCTGCGTCTCCATTAGTTTGGATTTTGAGTCTCAGGCTTTCCAGCCTCAAGCTCTGGATTTGCTAGGGGCAGAGAAAGCAGAGTTGGAGCGGGTGTGGCACCAAAGGAGTATTTTGTTTTGCTGTGATTAGCACAGAAAAGAATAGCCTGTAAGAAGTCTGTTTTGAAAAGACAAAGTTCTTGCCTTCTCCAGAAAGACTGAGCTTTGGAATTCAAAACAACAGGTTGAATTAAATGTCTTAGAGCCAAAATGGAGAAAATTAATCAGCTTATAATACAATATATATCAAGGCACCTGCAATCTAAAGAGGAAGGAAAAAAACCCACAGATAGAGTTGACCCTGCATTCCCTGTGTGATTCTGATAGATGTGTATTGTCTGAAATGCATTATTTGGGGTCTGTTTTGCCTTTTTGCCTTTTTTGCTGAGAGAGAGAGAGAGGGAGAAAGAGAGGGAGAAAGGAACCATGGTCATATACGTGTCAAAGCTGGTTTGGGATGAGGGAGTCAGGGACCCATTTTCCTTGTGCTCTTGTGTTTATCTCCCCAAAGCCTACATGGGTGACGGAACAGGAGCTGGAGGAGATCGTGATGCTTAAGAGATTTCTTTATAATCTTTCCCAAAGCACATATCACTGTTCATGATATCAAAGTAAAAGCATGTAATCCGTTCTGTACTGATATTTGTGTTAAAGGCATCACGATTGGGGGACTAATGTAGAGAGGATACATAACTTGATGATTAAATGATACAGATTTCACAGTGGGGAATTTATTTCCAGATTCTAATTAGGACCAAAATGAGCTGTGTGGATTCTTGTTAATTCATGTGCATTACCTTGCACGTTATAATATTAATAAAACTCTATTTTCACATCATTTCCAAAGGAGTCAGGGAGTTCAGGCTGGTAACCAGAGAGATTGGCTTTCTCCTGTGAGCCCCAGGGCCTGAGGATAGACCTGTGCCTATAGACACAGCTCGGGAACCCTCATGGCAGCCACCAAAGATGCCCACAGGAGGCTGGGGGCAGGCATCATGGGGCAGCTGGACAGGCAAGCTGAAACTCCCTTCCCCGCTCCATGAAGGTTCTTGAAGATGTTGTTCTATGACCCTCCTCCCAGGACCGCTCCGTGCTCTGTGAGATAGGGGAGAGACAGGACTTGCTGTTTTGGCCTAGGGAGAGGATGCTTGCTTGGCTCTGCACATATGCAATCATCAGAACTGTTATTTACTTAGGTAATCTTCTGCCCGGCCACAGAGAGTTTCTGGCTTACCATTTGCACCCTTTTACCTAAGCCCTTACCATACATTTCCCTGTGCCAAAACACAACAGTGCCTCAGCCAACTGAGCGAGTAGATTTGACCAGTTCACCAGAGTCACTAGCACTAAACAGTCTCAGCACCTCTCAGCAGGACATAAATCTTTACTTCACCCAGGGAAAAAAGAAGAAGGAAGTACTTTTTTTTTGTTGACTCGCTAGGCCCTGCACCACATGTACATGTGTCTTCTTACCTAATTCTCCTGAAATCCCACCAGATGGACATTGCCGCCCCCACTTAACAGATGACGAAACTGAGCCCAGAGAGGTGAAGCGGTGGGCCCATGATCCCACAGCTCTCACGCAGAGTCAATTCAGAGGACTGACGTCCATTCCATATAGGCCATCAGCAACGTGATGTGGCTCTCCATAGCCGGCGCCTTCTCCCATCTGTCCTGAGAAAAACAGCTCCCCAAGTCTTGAAGCGGGGACCACTCAGGCTGTGCTGGAGGCAAACTCCAGCCCAAAGCACCAATCATGGGCCCCCAGGAACTGGGAAGCTGGCAAGGCCTGTAATGTGGACCTTCCCTGTCCCCCGCCCCCTCCTCTACCCCCTTCTCTTTGTCCACTGCATGGAGATGGGAGTAAACAACTGAGAAAACAAACATGTTTCCTGAAGTTTCCTTCCTCTCCTGTCCCAGCAGACTATGCATTGTTCTCTGCGGAGGACAGGTTTCATATAAATAAGGGATTCAGTGTGACTCCTTTCACAAATGTTAAAATTCCATTTAAAAGTAAATTGACTTCCTGAAATATATGTATTGGCAGCAGTGGCCACCACGGCTGGGATTACATTTTACATTTAACATAGTGCTGTTTGCCTTGACAGATTCCATATTTTTTCATTCATAAATCAATAGAGTGATGTTTGAAGAGCTCGAATTTATCTTTCATCGTTCCCCACCCCCTCCAACCCTGCATTCTGAAACCCATAAAGAAGTAACTTTCTAGCAGGTGTCATTTAGTTGGAGACTATTATTTATGGCATTGGACTGTAACACCATCCACTGTGCACTCAAACAGGAAATGCTACCAGGGAGAGCCAGGAATTTGCTTCTGGAAGGAAGCATCCTAAAGGTGTTTTCTAAATCATATTTCTCTGTGTGTATGTGTGTGTGCACCTATATGTGCATGTGTTGTAAGACCATTATGGGTAGTTTTTTCTGACCCTCTGCCCTGACCTGTAGATGTAGGTATGCAAGGAGCGGCCAGCCAAGGCAAGACGCATCAGGCTGGAAAGACTAGGAGAAGCAGGGGATGAGCGATGGTGGGAAATGGGTGGGTGCATGGGAGTCAGAGTACCTGTGATGGGAAATGAGGGCATAGGTGGAAGCTCAGAGAAGGTATGAATCTGCCCTTTCCTTATCCAGCAGCACGTTTTGAGATTGGCACTTAGCCTTGGAAAGGAAGAAACCACTTAGACATCTAGCCTCCACGAAGCTCCTTCACTCAGCACTCGAGGTGGGCGGTACTGATCAGACACTCCCAATTCCAGGCTGGAGATCAGGCTTATTTTCTAGTTGGTGGAGCTTGGGGATATCCAGAAGCTGTGCAGAAAAATGCAAGTCTTGCTGGCTCCATTTTTTTTTTTAATGTAGCAAGAAAATAAAATTTTGCTAGAATCTTTTTTTTAAAGACTAATGACCCATAATTTGTTGTTACCATAGGATGACATGATTTGTAGCCTTATTTTCTAGAATTGGTTGATCAATTTAAAACAAAAAGTAAGTCAGGAATTCTCTGGGACCTTCTACTATTTAACATTTTAGACAAAGCAGAGATGCTGAGTCATAGAAGTGGTGGATGAGGGCTGTAACTAAAGGGAGGACACAAGGAGTAGGGAGGAGGCCTTTTGAGCTAAGAGCTGACCCAGTTGTCCATATTTGCATGGCCCAGAGGACAAAGCCAAGTACAGAGCTGGTTGTAATGATTCTGCTGTTTCCGGAGGTCTCTGCTATTCCTCTCTCCAACTTGCTTCTAAAGAAAAGAGTTTTCTATTTTATTTTAACCCGAGACATTCTGATTGTTTACATATATGAAAATTCACAGAATATTTTAGGTCTTTCCCTGGTCTTTGTAGTGCCTAGATTTTTGAATCATCCATTCTTTAGAATAAATGATATTCATTTGAAAGAGAATCCTATGTGCTTTAACTTTTATTCCTTTGCCAGTCCATTATTCTGATTTTGGCATCAGAAATGAGGGTCACTTCTAGGACTCTCTCAGGGAAAGCTGTCTCTGTACCCTTGTCTCCACTGTCAAGAAGGAAACCTACTGGCCCAATGGATAAGTCCCCTTTTTCAGGTGGGTTGAACTTGAAGACAGGAAAAAGCTTTTACTAGGAAATGGGAACTCTCTGTTTCAGTTCCTTTCTGTCAGAAATGTATATATTTGCCCTTTCTTTTGGAAGCAGTATGATCTGAAATTTAGGTTTAAGCTAGAGAGAAAAGTGGCTCCATAGACCTCAGTCCTGGACAAATGAGTGTTTGCCAGGATCCAGCCCAGCCCCATTGGAGTTCTGCACTGGGATTTAGGCCACAGCCCTAGGCAACACAAATATTCCTCAGCCCTCGATTTGCTAATCATTGTCCTTGATTCTCAGAGACTCAGGAGGGAGTTGTGATCAAGGGCAGGATTTTCCTGGCCCCTTGAGCAAGTGCTCTCACAGTACCATCTGATAGCTTCCAATCTGACTGTCTAAGAGCTCTACCCAGAGGTCCCATGATATCAATGGAGCATAAAGACAATTCAGTCAGCCAGGATGCATGGCTAAGAATGGAATCAGAAGAACCCTATTTAGATTCCCTGGCAAGAACATTGTAGACAGAAGCTTGGTGGAGGCAGAGAAAACTAAATCAGTCTACTAACTGGTCCTTCGTCCATTCAGTTGCATTCCCTGGTGGAGGTGGGGGAAGTGGGTAAGCAGTCGGCTGGCTCCAGGGAGATCTCTGATGAGTTTCTGCATAGAATGCTGTATTCTTCCCCTGCTGGTGGAGCACAGGACCCCCCCCCCCACCACCACCACCAGTGTCCTGATCCTGCCTGTACCACTAGGCCCAGGTCAAGTCCAAAGCCTCTGCTTTGGTGCCAGGCCCTACGGATTCTTTCAGAGCCACTTGGAACACAACATGACTACTTGTTATGATTTTTAAGTTTTTATTGTTACTCAATAAATGATGATTTCTCAACTCAGTTACAGACATCTTAAGGGCTTTCACCATATTTTATATTTCTCTGTACCCTCCACAGAACCTAGCACAGTGACTGTATATACTATATGCTCAGATGCTATTAATGGATTTTTGTATGGATTGTCTAAAAGGCCCAAGAATGGGAAAACCTTGGACTTCTGATTAAAAAAAAAAATCTTCATCTGCAAGGCTACTCCTGAGTTGCAATGAGAATTTTCCTTTGACGCCTTCTTGGCATGTTATGACTCCTACCTACGTACTTATTATAAACTGCAGTTAGTAACAAAATAATCTAATTTTGGAAAGGATGTGCATACAGTATTCCATCAATTCATTTTGAGCACTGATGGCTCTTGTAATTGGCAGTATTTTTTCCTTTTCTTAGTGTTCTATAAAATAATAGTGCTTCTTATAATGGATGATGACTTAAAGCTAATAGAATATGGTGTATTTGTATCTATCATTTGTCATGTGTCTATCCAGTAATTCATCTATAACTCCACGCAGTGGCCTTTATTTGATGAATGAGTCTGGACGGAGTTCATAACTTACATCAAATGTGATAGTCCCCTACCTTGCTGCCACTCTCATGCATGTTCTTAGGTGTCCCCTTAGAGCTTTTAGGGTGTGAATAGACCCAGAACTGGGGAAAGGGAAAGTTGCATAAATAGAAGACACAATAAAGCCTGTATATGCAGAGGAAGACACTGAGTCATGGCGGTCTGCTTGTCATCTCTACTTCCATTTTATCCTCCCTTTACTATTTCTTTATGCTTCTTGGGCCTGAAATTTCACCAGTCCATGTTTAATTGTTAAGCTGAGGGTAGAAAGAAGCATCTAAAAACACAAAAGTCTGAGTCATTGGTCTTATCAGTCTTAGTGTGCCTTCATCTATGTCTCTCCTTCTTGCAAGTCAACTGGGAAGAGCAACACCCATGTGGGGGGTTGTAGGAGAGAGGAATGCATGAGGAGGTGAGGTGTGAGAAACTCGGGGGACTTGGATGGCTTATTCTGCTCTAGTCTTCAAAACACTGGTTTTGATGTGGACTTTGTGAAAGCCTGGGTGTGATGGACACAAGGATACAGGGAGGACGAAGTGGAAGGTTTAGAAGCTGTCCTTCTAAAGAAAATGGAGAGAACACATTGCCTACTCTTGCTTCAGTCTGTAGCACATTTGTGGTGAATAGAGGTGTTGTACTCGGCTGTCCAGACCCCAACCTCCCTTCCTTCTCCTTTTTTATTGAGGTCCTGGCCCTTCTGCCTTTCAGCCTGGGAGTTTCAGGGACACCTTCCTCCACCCCATCACTTGAGTGGCTGAAGTCAATGAATACATCTCATCCCAGAAAAAGTGTCTAAAAACGGACACATGACCCAATTGGGAGCAATGAGATGTGTGTGTCTGAGAAAGAATCTTCCACTTACTTTGGACAGGAAGGTGTAAGGCTGTGATATCCCATCTGGTTTAGCGCTATATAGATTTTCGTAGGTTGACCTGGAAACCTCACCATCATATATATCATTTTTACAATAAGAATTTTTTTTCATCTTGGGAGAAATAGCTGACTTCAAACAAGCTTTTAGAAACCAACCTGTTTATTAGTTCTAGAGTAATACTGGCAATTTAAAAATAATAAGTCATTGATATGTAATGTACCAAAGAAGTGAAGAATCTTTTCTATAATATTTCAAAAA
Source organism: Potos flavus (assembly GCA_028534135.1). Lineage (NCBI taxonomy): Eukaryota > Metazoa > Chordata > Mammalia > Carnivora > Procyonidae > Potos > Potos flavus. The sequence goes on along the minus strand of CM052889.1, from coordinate 50,373,465 downwards.
TTTGAGAGTGACATTGTATCCTGAAGTGATAAATTAGATTAAAAGGGAATATGACACCCTGATATATAAAAATGCAAGACACTGAAGTAATTTATGAAGTGCTAGCCGCTAGCTTCATGTTAAATCTCACTGTGTAGGCACTAAATTACTTTGGACACTGTGATGAGATGTTTCAGTACGATGTGTTATGAAAGCACCAGGTTCAAGGTCCAATAGTCAGAAGTGGCCTCCAGCCCAGTTCTGGGTTTGCCCAGTGTATGTGGAGAGTGAGTCTATTTCAGCCCAATCTGGTCTGAGGAGGGGGCCCCAGGACATCCAAAGGTTAAGATCCATTTGGATCCAGGATGGTCCTAAAGGACCCATGGGTAGTCTTCACACTCACATAATAAAAAAATAAAATAACAATGGCAGCCAATGATTTTAGAGAATTTTCCAGTTTCAAGATGCTTTTAAAAACATATTTCAGTTGTGCTCTTGGGAGGTGGCATTCCTGTTCTAGAGAAGCAAACAGGTAAGGGTCTCACAACAGACCTGGGACTCCAATAGCTTTTCTGACTCTCAAAGATAAAACTCGAGTTTATTAACTAATCCAGATATTTCTAGCACATTTTGCCTTGAACTTTACCAAGAAAATTGAGACCACTAGGGGTGAGTTCCCTTGTTTTCCATCCTCTATATTTTAATGGCTCTCTGGAATCATCTGTGCTCTCTCCATTTTCTCTTGTCTTAACCAAAAGGGAAAGATATCCTCTGCAGTATCTAGAGTTAATTCTTTGCTTGTGTTAATCCCTCTGCTCTGCCTCCCTAGATCATCTTTGGCTTCTTTGTCTCCCTCCTCCTTCCCCTCTGTCTCCAAATGTGCTGAACTCTGCTCTATACAAAAATCAAAACTTTATCTGAAGTCACTATCCTATTTTTTCTCTTCCTTTCCTTCCATCCCTTATCTTTTAAAAGATGCAGTCTCTCCCAAGCATCCTTCTTCCTTCTGCACACACCCAACTTCTCATCAAGTGTTGTTAGTTGTACTTCCCTTATGGTTCTAGATTTATTTCTCCTTCCTCGTGTCCAAGGAAGCCAACCTAATTCCAGCCTCTATTGCCTATGTTATGAGCTGAATATGAATTCCAATTCATATGGTAAAATCCTAACTCCCAATTCTGAAGAATGTGACTATATTGGGAGATAGGGCTTCTAAAAGGGTAATTCAGGTAAAATGAAGTCATTTAAGGGGGGCCTTAGCCCAGTATGATTCTTCCGTATAAGAAGAGATTAGGACACAGACACAGAGAGGGAAGACCACACAGAGACAGAGGGAGAAGACGACCATCTACAAGCCTAGGAGAAAGGCTTCATAAGAAACCAACCCTGCTGACACTGTGATCTCAGATTTGCAGTCTCCAAAACTGAGAGAAAATAAGTATCTGTTGTTTAAGCCCTCCAATCTGTGGTAATTTGTACAGCAGTCCTGGCAAAGTAATACCACCCCCAAGTTCTAATCAGTTCACTAACCACTTCCCATGCACCCAGATTCTTCCCTTCCATGACAATGTCCTTCTGTATGGCCAAGAATAATTTTCCTAAATCACTCTGTTGACTACAGAACTTCCCTTCTCAACAAATTCCAATGGCCCCCTCCTACCTGTAGAGTAAGTTTGAAAATCATCCTAACATTCAGGCTTCCACAATTTTACCATCTTCCATTCTAGCTCTGTCTTCTTTAACTTCCCACCTGAATTTTCTCCTTCTTTATACTCAATTGTTTGCCATACCCTACCATGCTTTTTCCTGTGCTAGGCCTCCCCTGCTGCCCCTTCATCTCTCCATTAAGAGAATCCCCATTTCAAGGCCACGGCCAATTGGGCCCTCCAGAAAGTCACTCCTTAATTTCATTTTCTTCTAAATCACAGAGGACAATGGTTTCTCTTCTATTTATATAACACAGAACCCACCTCACCCAGTCTTATAATTACACATACACTGGACACAACCTCACTCCTCAACTAGACTCTACTCTCCTGGAAGACAAGGATTCATGTTTCATGCTTTTTTTTTTTTAATTTTTTATTCTTTATACCTCTTTCCAGAATGTTTTATACATAGCAAGTGATCAGTAACTGTTAGTAATAAATTAACAAGTCAAAGTACAGGTTATAGTGAGTACCTATTGTTTCTCATTCCTAGGTAACAGAAGTAATATTTCGAGGGGTAGAGAAATGTGGGATGTGGCTCAATGTTCTACAGTGAAACTCATTTATTTTTATGTACTTACTGTCTTGGTTTTTATTTCTCTATCTCTTGTGTCTTACCTATGGATTGTTTTGTTTTTTAATCTGGCTGTGAAGAAGCATTGGTAGAGAATACCACTCTACTTCACTTGGGTTCTCACTTAATTACTTCTGTAATGCATTCATTGCATTATTTGCAGTAAGCAGTTTCTGTATAACATTCCATGATTGAGTGGATTCATTTCATGAAGATTAAAAATGGATAGCAAACCATTTTTATTATTACATATGTTATTAAGGAAAGTATGCTATTGCTTTGAAACTTTTGATTCAGAGAGAATTTCCTTTTGTTTACTGTACTGCTGAATAATTCCCCTGTTACCCACCCTGACTCCTCTCCAGAATAGCTATGGCTTTGGCAGTGCTTGCTGGCTAGGCAAATATATCACTGCGATTGGAAAAATATCACAAGAGGGACAGTTCCAGGTTTGAAAATAGGGCAATTAGCTCTCAGCATGAAAAGGTATGTCAGATGTTCCTGAAACTGAGTGACAGATAATGTTGGCTTCAATCAGGCATAATACCAGGGGCTAAAATGGCCATGTAGGATGCCTTCCTGTGTGTTTCTGTCAAAGACGATGACTTCTGAACTGACTTCCACTACTCAGACAGAATTTGCCAGTAGGTAATTGGGCAGAGGGGTATATATGTATGTATATACACACATCCATATGTATACATATATACATATATGGGGTCAAATATTCATTCTCCTCACCAGTTCCTTTATTAGTAGGAGGAATTCTGCTACGCAAATGATATGTTGACATTTCAGAGAAATCACCATAGTAGACACTTGGTGTAGGCATCAACCGCAGCCTCTTCCTTTGGAGAACTGCTTTGCCTCAGTTGTACTTCTGGCGGGGGCTACCTATCGTGGTTCCTCCCAGCCTGCCTGGAGAATCCCAGCACCAGCTCTGTGATTGGTCATAGCAGTGAGAGTGACCCCACACCGGGCCAATGAGAGAGCTCCTCTGAGAACCATAACATCGTCACCGTAGGAGAGGCTCCCTTCCTCTGGGCGTTGCTACGCTGACCTGACGTAAGCCTTGCCAAGTGCACATAATCTGTTTCGATTAGAAAAGGAAGAAGACGTCAATTTACCAAGATAAGCAAGGACAAGCTGGAGAGAGAGAGAGAGAGAGAGAGAGAGAAAAGAGAGAAGGAGAGAAAGAGAGAGAGAGCATTATTATCCAACCTTCCTTCAGGCCATTTCTCCTCTTGTCTTCCCAGGTCCAGGAGGAAACAATCCTCTTCTCCTTCACGTGCGTGTTAGGTTGGAGAGGGTGGTCATTGTGCGTGTGGAAACAGGGGACACTGCCTCACAGGGAGATGGCCTCTTTGCCTTCCCTGAGCAGGAGTTGTCTTAGATATGCCAAGGAAGCTGGAAAAGGTCCAAAGTGGCCACTAGGTGTCCTGAGTCAGCCTCTCGGGAGCTGGGCTGCCAGGCCGGATCGCCACGGTGGTTGTGTGTGGCTCTCCAGCATATATCTGTCCAAGCCTATTTCATCTCAGTCAAGGAAGTGAGACAAGACACTCTGAAAAATAGGGAACCATTTGGAGCACCCTGCATCAGCCCACCAACATTCATGGCATGCTGGTTGGTGCTGTAGGGCTGTGGAGAGGGGCAGAAAGTTAGGGCCTGTCACCCAGGGTTCTTGGCAGCTGTGGTCCTTGATCAGGGGCTTGGAAGGCTGGGTAGAGATTATAGTTAAATAACTTTTCAAGCGCCGGGATAAAATTCTTCTTTTCACTTTTTGGACTTTTAGAGTTTTGGGGAAATGTTTGATCCCTGCTTCTCTTGAAGGCTTTAGGTTTTTCTTTTTTGTCTTACCCGACTTGTCCCAAGGATGATCTGGGCCATGCTGAAAGTGCGGGGCAGACTCTACGTTTTCTCTGGTCTTCACCTAACTGACACACCTAGCTCTCATGGCTGCAGAGAAGTGTGACTCTTTCCAATGTGGTCAAATGGGGGCATGTTATGACTTGTTCTAACTACCTCACAGTATTATCGTGACCAACCAATAAGATAACCTGGTGATAACACTTAAGAAAAGCAGACAGTAGGTATGATCAATCAATACTTCTCGGCTCTGACACCAAATCTGTTACCCAAATGAATGGACCATAGCCTTGCAGCTTTGGTCTGCCTGGTTCAGCATGGTTCTTGCTCCAGAAATGCCATAACCAGATAGACTAGGTGGCCTCCATCCGGACTGTTATTCTGGTGAACGACGCTAACAGATCCTTTTACTTTTCAGTATTCATAAGGGAAGAACTCGTTCAAGAAATGGTGAATAGGAAATAACAAGAAAGTACCCATTTATCCATCTGCAATTTAAAAAATTATCTTATATTTATAAATTCATACAATGATGCATATTTAAGACAGATTAAAGCCTTTTTAAAAAAGGATAAAGAGTGGGAAGTAGAGAAAAGAGAACAGGTCCATTTGTGACAAGTACTGTTCAAAGCAATTTAAAGTTTCAGGGACTAAATTCTTTTCCTACAGATCAAGGGCCCCTGGGAAGACAGAATGGATGTAGCCATCTCAATCCATCCCATGTGAGTACTAACACCTTGAGTGAGATAGTGAACAGCTTTTAAAGAGATGAATCTTCATTCCAGGGGTGAATATTAAATTTCACATTTCATAAAGGACTTGAGTCAGATCTACTGCATAAAAAGTGACTCTCAGTTAATGTCATCTGCAGGCAAGAAGCAGCCTCTCCTTGCTTCTGACTTGGATGGCCCGGCTCACATGAGCAGAAAAGGGTACTCGTTTCTGCCTCATCTTCACCTCAGCTGTATATTAAAGATATCATAAAGACATTTTATTTCCGTACCAGAATCAAGAGGTTTCTGAATCTCAAACTTATCTGAACCTAAATTTGGTTATCAAGAAATATAGAGAATATCATCTCATGAGACTTTTGAAACTTGAATAGCTGGTAAATATGGTGAGATAAGACTAACATGTCGGAGAAAATGACTTCATGGTAGGACGTGCCTAATGACGGATTGGTGCTCCCCCCACACCTCTGAACCAGTATGTGTCTGCTCAGGAAAGCAGAGCGCGCTCTACTAGGGCAAGCAGGAAGGTTCGGAGAGAGGGAAGTAGGTGCTTATAAAACCAGCAGAATCCAAAGGAGACGAAATCCAGGGACTACCATGACTGTCAGGCTTGCTGCCAGAGAGTTAAAAGCTGATGTTTCCTTGAGTCAAGAAGCTACAGACAACTGCTACGGGTCTCATAGGTGATCCTTCATAGATCTGAGGCAAAAACGATGTCAGGGCTGAAAGCTGCTACGAATGCATGTTGGGCAAAACCAGAACCATGACTTCCAAAGGAAGAAATGAAATGGCTCCTGTCACCCTTCCACTTTCCAAATACCAAGTGACTTCATCTTACTGGTGGAAAGTATATGGAGGGGGTCCTGGGTGGCACAGTTGGTTTTGGCTCAGGTTGTGATCTCAGAGTCCTGGAATCGAGTCCGACCAGGCTCCAAGCTCTGCACGAGGTCTGCTTGGAATTCTCTTTCCCTCTTCCTCTGCCCCCCCTCCCAAATAAGTAAATAAATCTTTAAAGTGTATGGAGAGAGACACGTGCGTGGCTCATTCAGTTGAATGTCTGACTCTTGGTTTTGGGTCAGGTCATGATCTCAGGGTTGGAATCAGGCTCCGAGTTGGGCTCTGTGCTGGGCATGGAGTCTACTTGAGATTCTCTCTCTCCTTCTCCCTCTGTTCCTTCCCCCACTCTTGCTCTGTAAATAGATAGATGATAGATAGATAGATAGATAGATAGATAGATAGATAGATAGATAGGGTATATGGAGAACACTCTTAGCAAGGGAGAAGGGGGACTGTAGTTTCCAAGTTTCTGGCCTGTGAAACATAAGGAAGAACACAGGAGGAGACAGACATATTGCCAACAGTTATACCCAGCCCAACCTCCATCTTAAGTATTTCTAGTTTGGTATCTTTCCTTCACCAACCAGCCTCCTTCCCAACTTCCAGCCACTGCACAGTTCTGATTCGTGCTTGCCCACTGAAGCTTATTGTCCTAAATAAGTGCGTTTCCGAGATGAAAAGCAGTGACCGGGGCACCTGGGTGGCTCAGTGGGTTAAAGCCTCTGCCTTTGGCTCAGGTCATGACTTCAGGGTCCTGGGATCGAGCCCCACATCGGGCTCTCTGCTAGTGGGGAGCCTGCTTCCCCCTCTCTCTCTGCCTGCCTCTGCCTGCTTGTGATCTCTCTCTCTCTGTCAAATAAATAAAATCTTTAAAAAAAAGAAAAAAAGCAGTGACCAACTCTTCAGATTAATTCTCCATTCACTTCTATTTTCTCTCTTTTGGACCCAAATCTCCCTCGTCTCTTCCACCTCTACTATTCTTGATTTTAAAAAGAAAAAATTGCATAAGTCAACATTCTAACAAAGAATGCCAGTGTGTGTCAAATTTATTGGATCTGACAACAGAGACGTTACCATCATAATGAAAGCTGTTGAAAGTGTAGTAGCTATGTCTAGTTTTAAAGTGCATTAATTCAATTCAGCATTTCCATTTCCATTTAACAAAAGACCCACGATGACATTTTGACACACTTTTCCTACTCTTGTATCTGATTTTCATGAAAAGTGAAATCATCCTAAGAAACACAGAGGATGTAACCGTGGGGGCGGGGTGGAGGGAAAAGACAGATTGAGGAAATTTTCCTTGATTCACCAAGCAAAGGAGAGTTATGCTACTTTTTGTGAAATTTTATGTCATGTTAGAGCAATAGGAAGAAATGAGTCAACTGACCGCATTCTCCCCTCGAGGCTGGAGCCACAGGACAGAGAATCAATACCTCAGTCCCATGGCGTCCTTTCATCCTGCTCACACCTGCTGAGCCCCTGGGATCGTGAGTGTGCCAGCAACTCAGCTGTCCTCTCTATACCCTGCCCAGTGGGAAAGGGACTGGAACTGCAAGTCCCTTCATACCCCACTCCCAACCATACTCTTGCAGTGGGTGGTGCTTGAGGGAGCCGGCAAGGAGGGACTAGAGCATCCTGTCTGCCCCCTTCCTCTGAGTGTTCTGAAGCTACCCTTCACCCCAGGTGGCAAGTCTCTGTTGCAGTGTCTGAATCCAGTTTTTGGTTCTTCCTTTTTTTTTTTTTTTTTGCTGCTTTTTAAGATTTTATTCATTTATTTGAGAGGGAGCGCATGAGAGAGAGAGAGAGCACAAGCAGGGGGAGAGGCAAAGGGAGACGGAGAAGCAGACTCTCCGCTGAGCCCAACGTGGGGTTCGATCCCAGGATAAGCCTGTCACCCCAGCCCCACCCAGGCTTCTGGGAACTCTTCTCTGGCTCCCTCCTCTCGGCTTCCTTGCCTCAGCCTGGGACACTGGCTATCTCTGCACCCAGTGTAAACATGCCCTCGGACAAGGAGGTGCCTGCTCGAGGCCACTTGGAGCGATTAGCAGGAACAACCTGCTTTGCATGTGCACACAGCATTTCTGTCGTCTGCCAGACCTGCACTTTCAACTCCCAGACTCTGGAAAATCTCTACCATCATACTCTGCTCTAGGAAAGAACATAGCTGGGGGAAATGTCGAGTTGACTATTACCCAATTGAAGTAACACAGTAGGAAGCAAATAAACCTGATTAAAGAAAATGGAGTATGTTTCTGGCTTGGCAGACAAAAAATATATATAAATAAAATTTTAAATGTACCTGAAATTTTCCCTTGTTACTGCCTTGCTTGGGAGCCGGAATCCTAAATCGAGAGCACCACCTGCTGTCCATTGTCAGACCTGAACGTTGTGGGTATTCGGAAGCGGACAGATGATGCCCAGAGTGGTACAGCTGTGGACAACTATCGTATGTTAATGTTGTGTGAAGGCATATAGTATGACTGCCCAAGTCTGAGTTCTCACAGGGCTTCTGGCCCTGCTCAGAACAGGTGAACTTCCCACACATCCACAGTGATGCCAGGGGTGGTGTACTCTCAAGCATCCAGGTCTTTGAAAAAGTGCCTCTTCCGAGGATCAGAAGTATGCCACACTTTCCAGCGAAATCCTTGGCAGAGGAAACTGAAACTGAAGAGTTCATGTATGGAAATAAGTAGTTATGGTTGTGCACTAGATAGAATGAGATTGCAGGAAACTGTTCCATGGAATTGATGAACCGCAGGATGTTGGAACAAAGAGGGATCTTGGAATATTTTTTACAAGAGCCATACCAAGCCTCAAAAGTAGGTGAAGTGGTTGACAGCTTCTAGATGCCATCTTAGGCTATTGGGAAGGTGGTGCCTATGAAGGAGCTTTGAAAGTACATAGTGGTGATGATGATGATGACGATGACAGGTTATTTGTTAACCCCCTCCATGGATGAGGAGAAAAGACCACCTTTCCCAATTAATTTCTGAAAACCCTTAACAAGAGACATAGCTCTTCTACACAAAATGAAAGCTGGGGATTGAAACGCAAATACCCCAGAAAATAAGAAAACAGACTCACCCATGTTACTCCAAAGAGCAAAAGGTTTAAAAAAAAAAAAAAGAGCAAAAGGTTTTAAATTGAGTTCTTTCCTGAAACATGTTTTGGAGGGCGCATGGATGTGAGGGGATGCGTCTAGCATGTGGGAACTAGAGACAAACAAACAAACAAAGAGGATTGGCCACAGCAATAAAGTCAAGGGGGCAGAAGGAAAGGCAAAAGATTGAGACGGCAACAGACCAAGCTCATCTCACTGTGATGTGATCAGGACAGGTCATCTCGGATAGGCACAATCGGAAGGGGACATGCCTCTTGGCTTTCCTGCCAGCTCAACCCCTCTGCACCCTAGGCCAGGAAAATGCGAGGAGGGGACCATCGTAGCTCCAATCCTGCTTACACAGCCAACGATGTCCGTAACCCCCAGGCTAACTTGATACTATGGTAAGAAGGTAGTTCTTCTGTTGTCCCTTTTCAACTTTTTACTGCTTCATTTTTATTTCACGTGGAACTGATTTCACAACTTTGGGTAGATATGTGATGTATCCCCTGCCCTACCACCAATAAAATTCCCTGCTATGGTTCACATGGATTCATGGCTTTTCTGTGCTACCTGCCACGTAATTCGTCATGACTTTCTACTCACGGGCACACGAGTGGAATCGAGGGATCGTCAAGGAGAGACACCACAAGACCCTAAGGTGCTTCTGAATCATCAATGAGGAGATTGTGCTCAGTGAATTTTTTTTGAAGGGTCAGGTGTATTTCCATATGATCCAGTGTCCTAACAGCGAACACCGACATTGCTGAATGTGACGGTGGGTGACACTGCTAACCGGGATTCCCCTGCCAAGTGTGGGTATACATCCTTTGCAGTAGAAGCCAATAAAGTCAAATTAGTTTCTGCGCTGATAAAACATTTTCATTACCATGATAATTGGAGGTTTTCTAGGTGAGAGGAATATACCTTAAGGTAAATTTCCAAAAATTATTAAGGAATAGCAAAGCGTGCCAGTCATAATAGATATTTTCATGGCAGTGATAACATTGACTTCGTGAAACTATTTGCAGAGCCTGCAGCACCACCCACTTTGTCCTCAGCACCGTGGGGATTTCGGAAAGAGCAAGAAAGATGTGACCTGGTCTCCTCTGAATACTTAGCCAAAAATTGCCGCCTTCTGCAGCCACTCCATCCCATATTACTAGCTATACCATTAACCTGGATTTATTTTTCTTCATAGCAGTGAATACTATCTGGAATAATATTTGGTGGATATACAGCAAAATAATGTAATGAACACACCATTATTATGCCATTCTTTCCTTGTTAGTTCTGTCTCTGTCCCAGGAGGAGGTGAGGTCCGTTGAGGGGAAGACTTGGTCTCATTTTTTTTTCCAAGATTTTATTTATTTATTTGACCAAGAGAGACACAGCGAGAGAGGGAACACAAGCAGGGGGAGTGGGAGAGGGAGAAGCAGGCTTCCCACTGAGCAGGGAGCCCGATGTGGGGCTCGATCTCAGGAACCTGGAGTCATGACCTGAGTTGAAGGCAGACGCTTAACAACTGAGCCACCCAGGAGCCCCAGACTTGGTCTCATTTGCTACCGAATCCTCAGTGACTAGTAGCACAAATATAGTGTCCAATACTTGTTTGTTGATCCAGAAATGATGATCAAACAAGCCTATATCAATATATGTTTTGGGTTTTTTTTTTCATATACTGGCTTCTTTTTTCTGTTTTAAGTAAATCCAGGTGTTTCTGGCTTATACAAAATGGGGATTGTAATTTAGTAGGTGCTGTAATTGCTATGCATGATTTCTTTATGAAAATGAAACATTTTAAGCCATATATATGTTCCTAACTCATTCATTTTCTGCCAAATTATGTGTCTCACGTTATTGAACACATCCTTTGAACAAGTGCCTTTTACCTACTAGTCTCAGCAGCCTTTCACATTAAAATACATAAACTCCAGAAATATGATTAATTTGGAACAGGTCAGGTCCTGGACGTATATGTTCCTCATGTTCTCTGTGGCCCTTTACTGAGTGAATACTGTATGCAGGGGAGAGCCAGTACCTTGTAGATGTCTCATCTTAACATACAAAAACTCTAAAATAACTATTATCCTCTTTTTGCAGATAAAAATAACCGAGGCGAGTTTAGTAATAAGCTTAAGCCTTTGTTTCTTGTTTTTGTCCTTTTTTTTTAAATTCACTTAAGAGAGAAAGAGAGCATAGGGAAGGGGCAGATGGAGAGAGAGAATCCTAAGCAGACTCCCCATTGAGCATGGAGTCCAATGCAGGGTTCGATCCCACAACCCTGACATCATGACCTGAGCCAAAATCGTGAGTTGGAAGCTTCACCAACTGAGCTACCCAGACTGAAGTTTTAACGTCTAATAAAATGCTAGGTGCTGGGTCAAACTCTCCGAGTCACTGTTTTGTGGATGAAAGATGTGTCCATGTCCACACACATAGTAAGTGTTAGGGCTGAGCTTCAGGTGCACGTCTGTGACCCAGAAGCCCATGCTCTTAACCCCCTTGCTGCACTTCCTTTTTTTCCTGCCAGTCCTACGTTTTTCCTACCAGTCCCAGTTTTCATGTGTGATTTCCTTTTCTCCCGGTTCTGGGAGAGCATCTCAGGTGTGTCCCCCTCACTACCGATCTGCTTCCAAGGTGCCATGTGTGCTCTTGACCACATCTGGGTGGATTAATCCAGCATTGAATTCTTAGTTCTCTGTACTAGCAATACTTCCTTCTTTCATCGTCTTCCTTTTCATTCCATTCTGTCTTGGCTCCATGGCTGTTCATCTCCCTTTGACATTATGTTCTTGTTTTAAAAAGACAACATGGTCCTAGGAAGGATGATAACTTTCTTTCTTTTTTCTTTCTTTCTTTCTTCCTTCCTTCCTTTCTTTCTTTCTTTCTTTCTTCCTTCCTTCCTTCCTCCTTCCTTCCTTCCTTCCTTCCTTCCTTCCTTCCTTCCTTCCTTCCTTTCCTCCTTCCTTCCTTCTTTCCTTCCTTCCTTCCTTCCTTCTTTCCTCCTTCCTTCCTTCTTTCCTTCCTTCCTTCCTTCATTTCTTTCCTTCTTTCTTTGCCTACAAATCTTATTTTATTTTTATTATTTAAATCCAATTAATCAACATATAGTATATCATTAGTTTCAGATGTAGTGTTCAATAATTGTTTGTGAAAATATTTTAGTGGTTTAGAAAAATACTGCTTCCAGTGAAATTTTAGCATGAGGTTCACTTCCTTTGGTCTGTAAGATTTTTTTCAGACACCTCCCTCCCCTTTTCCTGTTTCCATGTCTAAGAACACAGAGCTCCCACCAGCACAGGAGGAGAACAAGCACGCCACATGCCCCATCACCTCTTTGTCTTGAAAGAGCAAAGGACATGCACATTCTTCTCAGTTCCCAGTGTCCATGGAGCTCACATCTGCTATACACTTCCTAGCATCCTTGCCTGACGTTTCTGACCTCTTGTAAAATATGAGGACCTAAAGAGAAACAGTCCTCAGGATACGTAGCCACCAGGACTCTTCTGGACTCTGTTAGCGCTAATTATGCTGAAACCGTACTTTATCTATGCTCTCTCTCCAGAATGTAGCGTGCTCCCTTAGATGCCCCAGAATTGTCCAACTGGATCTAATAATGGAAGTAGTTCCTTGGGGAGGAGGAAGACAGATTTTGATTGTGTCAGCGAGGACCATCAGAGAGTCAGGGCATTACACTTCCTGTTTGTGGCAGACACAGGGCATCTGAACCAGGGGGCATGTTGGGGGAGGGATGAACGGGATGCCTACTCCCCCCAGCAGCAGGATGACTCATTCCTGGGGGCCCCCTTGTGATGGGCCAGCTTCTGCCTTCTCCACTGAGTCACATTAGTGCTATGGTCTGTGGAAAGTCTTTCCAAACTCTCGAAACAGGGGGTTGTGAATATTTTTATTTTCTTTTAAAGTGATAATTATTTTAAGACAAGCTTAGGGGGATGGTATCAGGCCTGCTGGACAGATGACCTTTGACAATTAGAAACCTTGGCCTTTCACTCCCCCCAGTATAAAAATTACTGCACCACTGACTAACTCCAAAAGAACGGGACATTGAAAATTTTAAGTATCTAATCAACAAATAGATAAAAGGGAATGAATGATAATATTGGGATAAAGTGCTCACTGCCCCATAAGAATATTTCATCCCAGCCTGTCTGTGGTCGGGGTGCCTCTTTGGAGAGCAGATCCAGAGGGAACTTGATGCTGTGCCTCCCTTGGTCCTGATCCCTCATGGGAGTCCAGGGTGATGCCTGGTTAATGAGAAGACACCCCCTCCCCATCCCCACCATCATCAGCAGCAGCAACCACATCAAATGCTTTCCCAGACACCCACACCATGATGCCATGGAAAGGCCGGCCCTAGGGGCCCTGAGGCCTGGCACACTCAGTCCTCTAGGACTCTAGGGTTAGCACCTGCCTGCAACAGCTTGGAGATTCCTTTTATCCCCTCATGTAATTTGAAATTTTTGAAATTTGAAATATTTGAAATTTCTGGGTTTTAGGTGAGAAGGGAGATTAAATGAAGTAGCAAAAAACACTCACACTATTTGTAATTTCAATTAAACACATTATTTTAACAATGACAATGAAACAAAACCTTTTGATGCTGAGGGGTGCTTGGGTGGTTCAATCCATTAAGCTCCTGACTCTTAATTTTGGCTTAGGTCATGATCTCAGGGTCCTGAGATTGAGCCTTTCATTGGGCTCCACACTCAGCGGGGAGTCTGCTTAAGAATCTCTCTCTAGCTCTTCCTCTGTCCCTCCCCCCTGCGCTCTCTATCTCCAAAATAAATACATGGGTCTTTAAAAAAAAAAAGATTCTCTCTCTCCCTCTTCCCCCCCAACTCACCTGCTCTCTCTCTTTAAAAAAAAAAAAAACTTTCAATGCTGAGAGGATCAGTCATGACAATGAATTGCTACTCAGAAATCCAGATTTTATCATCAGCTCTTATTGAACTTTCTGGATCCTTAAAGAAAAATAACGTGGCCTGTCCAGTGGGCCTTAGCTTCTGCCTGAGCCTGCTTTCTTCCCTGGCTGGGGTCAGGGCTCCCTGCAGCCCAGAGGCCTGCCCCTGTGGGAGAGCACGAGGGAGTGGGGGTGGGTGGAGAGGACCTTCACCTCAGCAATTTTAGGTCCATCTGTGGGCGTGAGATGGTCCCTCCCAAGTCAGCCACAAACCCTTCTGAGGGACAGACTTGAAACCCCACATGGGGGCCAACGTCTCTCTTACTGTGCGCTGTGCCCTTGGGACCTGGATTCTGGACATGTCGGGCTCCACCTGTTACTGGAAGGAAAGATGGGGCCTTTGGGAGTAAGAAGTCCTGGGTTAAAACTCGTAGCTCTGGCCTTTACTCATAGCTTAATTGTGACAGCATGGCGAGGATATATAGGTACAGCACCGAAGAGCTTTGCACAGAGTAGACATGTCAGGTTTGCTGCTTGTCCTCTCTGCTTGGCTTTTAGCATAAGAACTAGGCCAACAAGTCCAGCCAAATGGCCAAAGGGGTAGGAATTATGACTGTAATCTTCTGGCAGAAGAAAACCTATCAACAAGACCTCCAGTAACAAACCCCTGATCCTTTACTTGCCTCAGTGTCTTTGGTGACCTGGAAGGCTTGGGAAATAAGGGGATATAACTGTGCCTTCAGGAGAGCTCCATTCCAAAGATCTTGGGGAGCAGGCCTCTGCTGGCCTTCAGGGATGACTTCTTTAATAAAGACCTTTGGGGGGGGGTGCGTCCCAGGATTTTGGATCTGGTAACAGTTTTTTCTGATTGGCCCTTGGAGCAAACCAAGGATGCCCCCCATCCCTTCCCTGCCCCTCAGCTTCACTTCCACAGACCGGCTGCCAGGGAGAAGAGCCCGGTGGGTCCTGTACCTTTAGGAGACATGGTCCTCTCAAAAAGTCAAGGCTCCATCCTTCTCATGCAGAGATGAAGAATATTTACTGACCTTTTTCTCTGCTAGTTACTAGCAGTATGTCACTATTTAGAAATATATCAAACTTACGATTTTTTCTGTTAGACTGTTCCTTAATTGTTTTCTATGGGTGAGATGTGATTGAGAAGAGATCAAATATTGGAGGAGATATAAAGGGGAAACCACTAAAAAGACAGAGAATAAGGTCATTGGGAACTGGGAACTCAGAAACAGGGCAGGAGGTCCTGCTCCCAGAAGGAGCCAATGGTGAGGAGCCAAAGTGAGAGATTAGGAGAAATTGTAGCCTAAGAAACAGGAAAACACGGCACTTCACTGGGTTGTTGAATCAGGGATAAATTGTGTATCAGAAATAAAAATGTTCCAGAATTCTGTGAATAACGTATCAGGATTGTCCTAAGAGATATGTGACCAGAGAACCTTCTTTATTTTGTCCTGGCGATTTTGAAATAAACCAACAGATACGCAAATAAGCAAGTGTCCAAGGGAACAAGGACGTACCTATGGGCTCATTTCACAGCCGTCCCAGTGCCAGCATGCCTTGAGGGTCCCAGAAGCCAGGAGGCAGCTGATAGTTTGTCATTATCTGCCATTCCAGAAGAACATCTTAAAACAGCTGTTTTAGCCACTTCTGCAAAGTAAGGGAATATAGTTCTTGCCAGCTCCTTGTCTAAATAGAAACATTTCAGGGATGCAGCCAGTAAAATCGGTAGCCTTTGACTTCCGGAGGCTGGGACAAAACCTGCTTTGCTTGCAAATAACAGAGCTGATTTTTGTCCAGCTTCTGATGGGTATTTGGCCACTGCCCCAAACTGTACAATTGGCATCCTCTACCTCGATCAGCCAGAAATACTACAGACGATGGGCAGGAACTACCCCACAGGGAGGCGTATGCTATCAGGATCTGGCTAATTAGGTAATTTTCATATCCTAAATGCATTGACCAATAACCCAAATATTCACCCCAGGCTTGAAAGAATTCATCAATGTATTGTTTGTGCCAAGAGCCACGTCTCTGGCCTCTCATTCGGTTTCCAGCTTTCCTTTGTAAGTGGGAGCCATCGATGGTGAATTCAGAGCAGAGGTGGGGAGGGCCGGGCAGAGGAATCCCAGAGTGACTGGCAGGTGGCGGAAGCAGCACCTGTCCCGGTCACAGGCAGTAATCTGGCCCTCAGTGATTTCGCAATTGTACCGTGGAAATACTTATCAGCCAGCAAAGGGGGCCACTGGGACATAGTGACAATTCAATTGTCTCTGTCTCCCTTAGAGGAAATGTTTAATTAACAAATGAAAATAATCCAGAAATGGATACCCACTACTTAATACATAAATTAATAACAGTGCCCGTGAGTTGATTATCTAGGCAGTTTGGTCTTGAAATAACAGCTCTATTTTATGTGAGCCTGGGAATTCTAAACAAAGGCTTCTTTTTTCTTTTTCTTTCTCTTTTTTTCTTTTATGCCATTAAATAGAAATCTGAAAGCTGACAAAGCCTCTGCAGATCCCAGGTTTGTGAACAAGCAAACTGACCACCAGGTTGGGGTATGCCTAGTGTATATCTCCTCTGCTCAGAGCAGGTAACAAGTTCCGGGGTAGGAGATAAGCAGAGGCACTTCTATGAGACTCCCCACCCTGAGAAGGGAGCATGTAAGAGGCATGCGCAAATTCTGTTCACGAGGGAGAGAGCAAGAGAGGAATTTTCTAGGTGTCCTTAAGCTCATTATTTGCTAATTAGAAGAAAGGATGCTGCCTTGAGGGATAAATCCCACCACCCTGAGAGGACCAGGAAAGCTGACATCCCCTCTCTGACTCTAGGGGATCCCATGATTTAGAGAGAAGCCTTCCAGCATGTTCACCATTCAGCCGGCTCATCGGGGAGTGCTTTAGATTAACAAATGCAAACATTCTAACATTACTAGAGGGATTATTACATCGTGTTAAATATTTCATTTGTCTGACATCACCCTACTGACTCACTGCTATAATTTATTAAATCTGCCTCTTCGTAAAACTATTTGATCGTTTTTCGCGGTGGGGCTCAACTTTCAATGTCCTCTCCCGCCACACCTGCAAGCGTGTCTCTTCCCTT
Source organism: Potos flavus (assembly GCA_028534135.1). Classification (NCBI taxonomy): domain Eukaryota; kingdom Metazoa; phylum Chordata; class Mammalia; order Carnivora; family Procyonidae; genus Potos; species Potos flavus. The sequence goes on along the minus strand of CM052889.1, from coordinate 50,356,622 downwards.
TTGTTCCATCAAGGTTCTTATTTCCCACAAGTGGCATGAATCCTGGCTACATGAGTAGAGCAGCTGGACAGGTTGAGAAGTCAATGGGAAGGGGAAAAGGGGGGTGAGGGTACATCAGAGCTGGTATGGGTGGACATCTGGTCTCCATTGGACAGAGTTAGGACTCAGGCAATAAGCATGGAACTAAGGGGCCGCCCACAGGTCCAGATGTCTGGGGCTGCAGCAGGCATAGAATGGATAAATTTTATCCTTGGAGCTTTGGGGACATCCCAGTCAAAAGTCATCAATGAGGTCAGTGCCAAGAAAGCTTCTTGGCAGGACAGTAATGCACCTTTTACCTTTGTCCTCCAAGATCATTCATTCTATACCTGAGTACTTTGCCCATTCATTTGATGACTCTTTGGAGAACACCTACTATATGCTAGCTACTCTAGAAGATATAATGATCAAGGAATGGTCCAGAACTCATGGACTTACACGGCCAGGTGAAATCTCCACCTTGTACCTTGTGGCAGGTTCATTACAGAGATCATTTTCAATCCTTCCAGCAACCCCGCAATGATAGATATTATCATCAGTATGTTATGGATGAGATGTTAAATCCCCCTTGTGAGTTCACCCGGTCAGGAAGCTGTTGGCCTAGCATTTAGACTCAGATCTTTGTGACACCAGAGTCCTTGCTTTTTGTCATGGAAGGAGCTCCTACCCACCCGAGGGAAAGTGTAATGACTGTTATCCTTCACTTGGCTCCACAGAGTCAAAGGACCGTGTAGATTCGCCTAGGACTTCTTGTTGAAGGAATTTAAAAATGGCTTCATCTTTTGTGCTTATCAAGGTCTCAGGATGGTGTTTGGGGCTCCGTTGGCCTTGCTCACATCTATGTCCTTGGGTTCCTCAGGTGGAATCCAATTCCACGGTGTTCTGTACCCCTTGCACCTCCACCAGTCAGGAAACATGGGGTCCATGTTCACTCTAGGAGGCTCTTTTCCGGACTTCGGTAAAAAGGAGAGCCTGGTTATAGAGCAAATTATTTCAGATCAATGGCAGATTTTTGTCCTTTTCAGAGTTTTTTAGTAACTTGGATAAAAAGCCCCTATCTCGCACCAGAAATGCAGATGGGCATGTTCAGGCCTTTGCATGGGGCATGAGATGGGAGCAATTTCATCTGTGTTTCAGAGACAGGCCCGCAGAGGTCTGAGCTCATATGAAACTTCTGTGACTATCACTGCATTATTATACTGAAGCATCTTTATTTGTAAAGTACAAATGATCCTTTCAATCCCACTTGCAATTTCATCGTACAACCCTTTCTGTTAATGGAGCTCAAACACAGCCTGCAGCAGCGTGTAGAACTTGGCCACGCCACTTCTGCGTGGCCTTGGTCCTCTGTAGCTGGGCACTTACTGCCCCTCCCCCAGTGGCACTGTTTCTTCCATTACTGCTCCCTCATGGTTTCCTGAGTGGATTCTTTTGATTAGATCCACCAGGATAGATTACGCAGAGCAATGTAGTATATCTTACGAACCGTTAACTGATCCACTGTGACCTTAGACTAGGCGGGGAGAGAAATAATGCTGTCGGAATGATCATCTTCCAAATAAACAAATCCATTTAAAGTAATGTGTCCCCAACTATTTAAAAATAGGAGAACATATCAAAAGCTGGACAAAAGTAGATCTAACAAAACATGAACAGTTACTACTTGTGGATGGTGAGATCAGGGGTAATATCAAGTTTCTCATTGATACTTTGCCATCTCATTCAGGGTCTGTCATAAGCAGGTAAAGATATAATCAGAACAAACACAATAAACATTTTGGTAAGTCTTATTTATGAAATTTTACCAAAAACATTCACACTTAAAATGTATGTTATATACACAGGAAGTCACTTGAGAGCTCCAGCTATAAGTTGACTTTTCCATAAAGTCTCAATTTCAGGCTTTTGACACAAGTATTCATGACAAAGCCTGAGTGATGATACCATATAAAACAAATAAAAATTCTGGGCATCATATCTTAAAAAATTGTTTTTGGATGCAGCACTGACCTGGGAGTGGGAATTCAGAGAGGGAAAGGAATCACTGAGGCAGGCATTTCAAACCAACGTATTTGCCAAACCTAGAGGAACCTGATCTTCAATTTCCATAGTTTTTAGGGCAATAGGAAAAGGAGACAAAGCCTGGGGTCTGCCCAAAGTAAGAGGTCTTCCCACTGCCCTGCAAAAAATGTCAACTCCAACCAAATGGCTGACCTTCAAGAAAGGCGAGCTGGGAGTAAACCTATATTCCTCTGCGAGGGGATAGCTGTAGAGATATCGTGTCCTAAAGATTTGGGCAGAGAAGTGACAAAATATGTCCACTTTGGATTCATAACAACATGCCAGGTCTCCAGCAGGTATGCAGCCCAAGTCTGCACAGTATGGGTAAAGCTCTAATCACGAACATGAGCAGAAAGCCATCCCAGGCAGGTGAGGCACTCAAGAACCAGCAAAAGCAAATGCAGATCCCTTCTGGAGGAATCTCTTCCCCACCTCCAACCTTGGTTTCAAAGGAGTCCTCCAGTTCCTTCAGATGAAGCTCCGCAGTCAAAAATCATAATGATGATGATCATTTCTGTTGCCCTTGGCAGAAATTAGCAGAACTGGAACAAGACATTAGGTGTTAAAGTGATCAGATGATGGATTAAAAATAAAAAAGTATGTTTAATATGTTAAGTGACATGGAAAGGAAAAGGATCAAAAATAGTAGTAAGGAAGAGATTAGAAAGAAAGACCTCGAAGATTGGACTAAGAACCAAGGAGAGTGGTGCCTGGGTGGCTCGGTGGGTTAAAGCCTCTGCCTTTGGCTCAGGTCATGATCTCAGGGTCCTGGGATCAAGCCCCGCATCGGGCTCTCTGCTCAGCAGGGAGCTTGCTTCCCCCTCTCTCTCTGCCCGCCTCTCTGCCTACTTGTGATCTCTCTCTCTGTCAAATAAATAAATAAAAAATCTTTAAAAAAATTTTTTCATGCAATCAGCCATAAATAAAAGATGAATTGCCTTAAAAAAACAGCAATTAGACTGACAGCTGACTTTTCAAAACAAAATAAAACAAAGAATGGAAGCCAATATTACAGTGGGAAAAAAAGACTCCAACGTGCTAAAAGAAAATAACAATCAGCATGGAGTTATATACCTGGTAAAAAATGTCACTCAGTAATAAGGACAAAACAAATATATTTTTAGATAAATAAAAACTAATAGCATTTTCCAATTATGACTAACATACTCTAACCAAAGGAAGTTTGTACATCACTTAAAGAAGAAATGTGATTGCCAGGTCGGAGATCTAAGCTGGACAACAAGATGATTAAAAAGGGGGGAGGGGCTAAAATGGGGGCAACACTAAAGATAAACTGTATTAAGCAATAATAAAAATGTCTTATGTGATTTATTTTAAAAAGAGAGAAAACTAAAATACACAATGTGAAAAACAGTGCATAATAAGCACATACAGAGGTTATCGGAATTATATTAAAGACTTTGTATAAAACAGTAGAGACATAGATTAACTATAGACTTTGATAAGTATTAATTAGAAAAATATATTACATAACAACTAGTAGAGGGGAAAGTGAAATGAGGGGGAAAAATTAAATTAAAAGAAAGCAATAAAGAAAAGAAGAAATTTCTTTTTTCTTCTTTTAGATGGCAGGACAAATAGAATCATCCATCAGAGATATTGTGGGTTCAGTTCCAGACCACTGTAATAAAGGGGGTATTGTAATAAAGTGAGACAAATGAAGTTCTTGATTTCCCAGTGCATATAAAAGTAATTTTACACTATTCTGTGGTTACTAAGTGTGCAATAACATTATGTCTAAAAAACAACGTACATACCTTAATTAAAATACCTTATTACCAAAAAACGTTAGCCATCATCTGGACTTTGAGTGAATTTTACCCTTTTTGATGTTGGAGGGTCTTGCTTTGATGTTGTGGTTGCCGACTGAGCAGGTCGATGGCTGCTGATGGTTGGAGGGGCCATGGCAAATTCTTAAGATAAGACAACAATAAACTCCCCCATATTGATTGGCTCTTTCTCTCCTGGACAATTTCTCTGTAGCGTACAATGCTGTTTGATAGCATTTTACTCAGAATAGAACTTCTTTCAGAACTGGAGTCAATACTCTCAAACCCTGCTGCTGCTTTACCAACTACGTTTATAGAATATTCTAAATCCTTTGTTGTCATTTCAACCATCTTCGTGGCATCTTCAGCAAGTCTAAATTCCATCTCAAGAAGTCACCTTCTTTGTTCATCCGTAAGAAGCAACTCCTCGTCCATGAGTGTTATCATGAGATCACAGCAACTCGGTCACATCTGCAGGCTTCACTTCTATTTCTGGTTTTCTTTCTATTTCCACCATATCTGCAGTGACTTCCTCCACTGAAGTCTGGAACCCCTCAACGTCATCCATGAGAGTTAGAAACAACTTCCAAACTCCTGACAATGTTGATATTTTGACCTCTTCCCATGAATCACAAGTGTTCTTAATGGCATCTAGAACGGTGAACCCTTTCCATAAGGTTTTCCATTGACTTTGCTCAGATCCATCAGAGGAATGAGTCCATGGCAGTTGTAGCCTTATAGAATGTCTTTCTTAAATAGCAAGGCTAGAAAGCCAAAATGATCCAGGGGCTGCAGAATGGATGTTGTGTTTGCAGGCAGGAAAACAACATTCATCTCAAACACCTCCATCAGAGCTCGTGGGTGACCAGGTGCATTGTCAGTGAGCTGTCATACTTTTAAAAGAATCTTTTTTTTCCAGAGCAGCAGGTCTCAACAGTGGACTTAAAATATTCAGTAAACCATCTTGTAAACAGATGTACTGTCATCCAGACTCTTTTTCCCTTTACAGAGCATAAGCAGAGTCAATTTAGCATAATTCTCCAGGGCCCTGGAATTTTCAGAATGGCCAATGAGCACTGGCTTCAGCTTAAAGCCACCAGCTGTAGTAGCCCCCTAACAAGAGAGTCAGCCTGTCACTTGGAGCTTTGAAGCCAGGCATTGACTTCTCCTATCTAACTATGAGAGTCCTAGATGTAATCTTCTTTAAGCAGAAGGCTGTTTCTTCTGCATTCAAAGTCTGTTGTTCAGTGTAGCCACTTTCATGAATTATCTAAGCTAGGTCTTCTGAATCACTAGATGCAGCTTCTCCATTAACACCTGCTGCTTCCCCTTGCACTTTGATGTCATGGGTATGGCTTCTTTCCTTAAACCTCATGAACCACCTTGTGCCAGCTTCAGACTTCTCTCCTGCAGCTTCCTCACCTCTCTCAGCCTTCACAGAATGGAAGAGAGTCGGGGCCTGGCTCTGGTTTAGGCTTTGTTTGGCTCAAGGGAATGTTGTGGCTGGTTTCATCTTCTATCCAGACCACTCAAACTTTCTCTATATCAGCAATAAGTCTGTTTTGCTTTCTCATCATGCATGTGTTCACTGGAGTAGCATTTTCAATTTCCTTCAAGAACTTTTCCTTTGCATTCACAACGTGGCTAACCGTTTGGCCCAAGAGGCCTAACTTTCAGCCTATCTCAGTTTTTGACATGCCTTCCTCACCTAAGCTCAATCATTTCTAGCTTTTGACTTACAATGAGAGACTTGTGACTTTTCCTTTCATTTAAACACTTGGAGGCCATTTTATGGTTATTAATTGGCCTCATTTCAATATTGTTGTGTTCTAAGGAATAGGGAGGCCTGAAGAGAGGGAGGGAGACAGAGAAACAGCTGGTGGAGCAGTCACAACACACACAACATTTATCGATTACGTTCACCTTCTTACATGTGCATGGTTCATGGTGCCCCACAATTACAAGAGTAATACCAAAGATCACTGAACATAGAGCACCATAACAAGTATAATAACAATGAAAATGTTTGAAACATTGTGAGAATCTCCAAAATGTGACACGGAGACGCAAAGGAAGAGCAAAGACTGTTGAGAAAAAGGGCACAGTTAGACTTGCTCAACACAGGGTCGCCACAAACCTTCAATTTGTGAAAAAAAAAAATGCAATATCTGTGAAGCTCCATAAAAGGAAGCACAATGAAATACAGTACAGGACCAAATAGATAGTAGAAAAAGATAATCTCAATTCCACATAGAATTTAGAGCATCCGTTTGGAAGCACCGTGATTATTAACCTTAGATGTGCAAGTAAATGGAAAAATCAGAAGTCGATTAGCTTCTTTCCACAAGCCATTCCTGGATAGTTGATAGATGGAATGTCCATCTCTTTGGGACAGATTAATCTTCTTCACAACCATCCTACCAAAAAAATTCTACTGAAGCAAAGATCGAATCCTGTGAATGCATTCACAACATTGTAGGAATCCGGTGTTCACCGAGGACCAAACCTCAATGACACAGTCCAGAGGTCTATGTTGCAACTGCTCAACTCTGCTGTTCTAATGTGAATGCAGCCAGAGCCAATAAAGAAAGAAATAGATGTGCTCTGTCCCAATAAACCTTTATTTACACAAATAGGCAGTGAGTTAGATTTGATGCATGCTTTACTTCATCTCCCAGAATTAATTCCAGCTTTTAAAGACTTGGCAAGTCCCTTCTGTAACATGGTGTCTATGGCAACCGAGGCTGCTGACCTCATGTAAGGACTACTTTAGACAGGTGGGGGCTGTGCCAGGTAATTCACACATTGCCCTCTGGGACTCACAGTGCCACAAAGCTACTGTCACCAAGAGAAGGCAGAGAAGGATCTGGTCACTGAGTTAGGTGCCATCTTTACCACGTGTATCTCACAGACTCTTACCCACAACCGTGCTAAGGTGATGCTGTGATGTCAGCGCTGGAGGCTATAGACACCCCCTGGGTGCTGTCCCAGTACAGGGAGGGATTAACCCTGTCTAAATATATGGATTAATACAGTGGGCGACGGGTGGCTCCACCTCACGACTCTTGAAATTAGAAGCACAGCAGGATGCCAGTGATGCTAATCTCCTTCAACCACTAACAAGGAATTCCAGAGCCGCATTTCAAATGTGCAGCTTGTGGAGATGTATTAGCCCAGAACTATGGGTACAGCTCAGAAAAGGGGAAGAGGGATCCCATAGAATGTCCTGGGATCAGAGAAGGCAATGGTTTACTTGGACCTCAACAAAAAATGCACCCGGCAGAGAAAAGTAAGAGGAATCTGAATGGAAAGCAGGGACAGATAGGAACTGGAAGAGGCTAGAGTGGGCAGAGAAGCAAAGCCCTAATACATGGAGACCTTTAGGGAACAGGAGGGTAAGCCCTGGAGGAAAGTGCCTTGGGCTTCAGGAGACAGGAAGGGGCTGAGAGTTGGGGCTGGCACATGGGATTCTGCAGCAGGCCACGCCCTCCCCAGGTGCCCGTTGGAGACCTTGACCTCTTTCTCCTTCACTGTTGCTCTCTCCCAGAGAGGGGCAAACTGGAGAATAGCATGCCTGGATTTGCACCTCTCCCAACAGTATCCCGGGCCATCAAAGTTCCCATGGGATGACACTAAACTGTGCCCTACATTTAATTTTTTTTTTCCTTTAACTTAGAACACATAGTGCAAAAAGCATGCTCTCTGTCAGCAGCCAAAGCAACTCATCTGGGACGTGCAAGCACCATCCAACCCATTCGACATTTTGATCCAGTGTTCCGACTGAGGCTTGAAATGACAGAGCTGCCACCGTATGTGAGATCTGCCTTCGCTCTGTTTACTGTTTCATTTCATCCTTGGTTTGCTGTCACTTTTAGAGGTATTGAACACATTATTGAAGGGCTGAGTTGATGTCTAAAACACTCCTTAACCTGTCTTCAATTTCCACAGCCAAATATTATAAGAGTTGCTACAACTGAAGTCAGAGTGTAAAAATATTTGTATGCATTTATTGGAAAAAGTAACCAGTAAAATACTTACTACAATGTTTGAAGACCTGTTTGAATCGGAAGTGATAGACTTATTATATGGGGACAGGTTGGCGTGTTTGGAGATCTGGGGTCGGGGACGCAGTTAACCACAATGGGCAGCCTGGAGTGTGGTCTGGCAGCGTGTCAGGGACAACGTTCAGCCCAGAGTCACACGAAAGACGCCTGTGGGGAGAGAGGGGGACGAGGAGAGGACCGGCTGCCTGGACAATGACAGCATGCATCCCACATGAGAATCCCCTTCCCAGCAAACACCAAGGGACTTTGGGAATGTGCCCACAAGAGCCGTGGACCCTTTGGAGCCTGCAGTGGAAGGTACAGGTTCGAATCACCCTGACTCCTGAGCGGTACCAGTGTGAGCATCAGCTGCTAGAACTCAAAGATCATCGCTGGGAGAAATGTGACCAGGGGATGCTCCATACAGCTGAAGTGCAAAGTCTGTCCTTGGAGGATTTAACAGTAAGCCATCATTGCCCAAATGCTCGCGGCTGTCTTAGAGGAATGCACGGGTTTTATTACAGGCTAGGGCTGCTCTAACGGTGACAGCAGGGACAGGGCAGGAGAGAAGGGAAGGAGCAGAATGTCAAAGGAGGAGGACTTCCCAGAAGCAGGACAGAGACTGCCCGGAAGCTCCTGGCTGGACAGCTGGGGGAACAAGAATGGGCAGGGGTCAGCCCACCTGTCCCAGCTCCTTAGAGACCTTTACCCACCCCCCAACCCCACCAGCACCTGTTCTGGAAGCTTGTGAAATCCAACCTGAGTCTGGTTTCCTCTGCTCCCACCCATCTCTCCTTTCTCTTATCTTCTCCAGCTTCAACTTACATTGACTTCCAATTCTCCCCACAAGGGTCCCTGCCTCAATGGCCTTAAACAACGCCTCCTGTTCAAGCTGATCCTAATATCTCCCTGTGGTAGCACTCACTGAACACAGCCCAGGCTAGGCAAGGCATCAGCCTCCTCCAGGCTTGCTGCCCCTGAGGACATGACGGTGGGCATGCTCTGCACCCCACTTTCCTCATTTATGGAAAAAAACCAGTTAACAGGGTTGTCATAGAAATTATTTAGGAGAGATGCATCACTACATAGCAACTCTCAATGTAGATCAGTTTCTAGATGAGGCTTTACCAGTACCCATATTTTGGGAATTGTTAGTAATACCAAAAACTATCATAGACATCCTAGTATATTAATGATATCTTTCTTAAATACACACTCGGGTTACAAACAAATGTAATTGTCAGTAAGCTGCAGAGCTCCCTTGAATTCAGTCTGTTCTTATAAAGGTGTAAGTTAAGAACTCTTTTGTGTGCTAGTAAGGGGAGATATCCAAGCACCAAGGAAGGGGGTCCCCTGCCGACAAGATCCCGATGCTCTCCGTGGACAGATCAGGGGAACACGGCTGGGAGACGATACAGTACAACAGTTACATGCAAGGTGACTGGCGTCAGACACACCTGGAGTCAGTTGTCCCGCTCCCTCAATGACTAGACTGACGAGCAATTTATGTTCCCCAAGTCTCGGTCCCCCAACCTGTAAAATGGGGTAATAAGAGTACCTACGTCATAGAGAGGCATCTTGTCAGAATTAAATAGACCTGACTTGTGCTAAGTACTCCATAAACGTTACTTACACTGTGTCACGATCATACTTAATCTTTATTATTATTTGTTCCACGTACCACCAAGAAACCTATGTAGCTAAACTGCAGCAACCGGGTAATGTCCTCTGTCAAACATACAGTGAAGGACATGATCCTGCCAATGGTGGCCATTCTGTCCCCAAGCTCATCATTTATTTATTTAACTCATGACTGCGAGTTTAATTATGCATGCATGTTAAAGTTATCTAAGTTAAGTGATAAGCATGTCATATATTTATTTTTTACTTCTCAAGTACAATATTTCTTAATGAGCATAACTTTGCTTTATAGGAAAAGGCACTTCTTAATCAGTGATACACATATATCCTTTGGTTGGTTAACAAATTTCAACTAAGACACAATTTCTAAATTAATGATTTCTAATAAATAGGTGTGAATATATTCTAGACAATGTAGTGGGTGCTTAAGGTGGGCCAGGAAGAAAGTTGAACGTGGAGTAATTCAACAGTGAAATAAGGCGGATATGCTGCCCACTGTCCTGGGATGGGAGATATTATATACGTCCCACATCAGTGCGTGTCTATGTGTAATTACATATATGTTACGTGTGCACACAATCACACACACATGCATGTGTTTTCAATTGTGGTGAGCACTATGAAGAAAAAGTTATGGGGGCGCCGGGGTGGCTCAGTGAGTTAAAGCCTCTGCCTTCGGCTCAGGTCATGATCTCAGGGTCCTGAGATCAAGCCCCGCATCGGGCTCTCTGCTCAGCTGGGAGCCTGCTTCCCCCTCTCTCTCTGCCTGCCTCTCTGCCTACTTGTGATCTCTCTCTGTCAAATAAATAAATAAAATCTTAAAAAAAAAAAAAAAAAGTTATGAAGGAAGAGGTTAAGGAAAGCTTTTCTGAGAAAGTGTATCTGAGCTAAAATCTGAAGGGTGAGCAGTCGGGTAAGACCGTTCCCAAGGGAGGGAACAATGTGTTCGAAAGCCCTATGATAGGGCAGCGTTTGGCTCCTTCGGGAACTAAAGAAGACCAGCATGGGTGCACATTCGTGAGAGAACAGAGGGCGGGCGATGAGTCTGAAGAAATAGCTGGAGTTAGAGTTTGCAGAGCCTTGTAGATCATATTAAAGCATTTGGATTTTATTGCAAATACATATTGAAGGACTTTAAGCGGTGGCCTCCCATGATCCTGTTTACATTTTTAAATATCCCTCTTAGTGCTTGAGTAGAGGATGCATGAAATAGGGGCCAAGAGAAGGAAAAAGGGAGATCAGAATGAGGCATGATGATGGCGTGGACAGAAGGATAGAAACAGAGACTTGGAGAAGGGTTTGGGGGTGAACTCTCAGGACTGGGTGGTAGATTAAATAAGAGGATTAAGACAGTCCGATGGCTAGAATGAATCTTGGGCTGCTGGTGGATGGAGGCACCATTTACTGAGATGGAGAACAAGGCATGAGGATCATATTTAAGAGAAAAATATCAAGAGATCAATAGACTGACTGTTTGCATATGGGTGAGCCCCCAGTTCCTGGATGTGTTTGAGCACAAATGTTTCTTAAAATAATGTGTGGGGAAGAAGTTCAGATTAGATGAATTTTAAATTCTATTTGTTCTTTGTCTAGAGTTTGCAACTACTGGATAGATGTTAGCCTGGGAAGATCTATGTCTAGAGTTTGCAACTACTGGATAGATGTTAGCCTGGGAAGATTAAGAAGAGAATGCAGACAAAGTTTTGGCCATCCCTTGAACTGTGGAATTGGGTACAATGTACAGTTTTTATTGCCTTTTATAGCAAACGAACTGACACTTCTCTGCATTATACGATATTGTTACATTATATGAAAATGCAAATTTTAAAGATTCGAAATAATGTAACATTATTAAGAAAGCCTTACTATTGTACAAAATTCAAAATAACGTCAATTCTTTAAGTTAAAAAAAAATCAAGAACTGTGATTTCAAAGCTGACAAATCTATGAATTTTGAAGTGTGTTTATGTTGCTTTCCTATGGCTGGTAGACAGAAACACTGATCCTTCTTTTCTAGAATTAGTGGTGAACTACGAAGTTTTGAATTAAGATATAGAGGAAGGCATCTCCACCTGCAGTGAGACTTTCTACGTAGCAGAATTATAGGATTTTAGCTTAGAAATGATCTCTTTCCCCTCCATTGATGGGCTTTATAGGATGCTATTCACTCATTGAATTAGTGAACCATCTTTCCTTCCAAATATTTCACACATATTCTCAAATGTATTCTTTTAAAAAGGATCTTTCTTGTCTTCCCCTTTGTTTCTCATTTTCCCAGAGTGTAGATTTAAAGTAGGTTGTTAGCAAGTTCGTAGACAGTGTTTAAACCTCGGTGATACGTGGGGAGAACAGCAAGTATCAAATCAGAAGTTATTCCTTACATTTCTATTCCCCTGAGGAGGAGGAACTGTGAGATGGAAAAAGGCCTGTCATCATCAAAACACATTGGAGAAAATAATTTCCCAGTGAGAAGATAAAATCCTGTGGGCTGTCTCCGCGGTTTGAGCTAGGAGGGTAGGATCTGTTCAAAAGAGCTTGTATTAGCAAGATATAAATGACAATCAGATTATTTAACCAATGTGGGGGAAAAAAATCATGCATCCATGCCAGGAGAACTTTTCCTTTGTTTTTCAAAATTGTTCAGCCGCTTTATTTTCTTTCAATATCCTACGCAGAAAAAAAAGAGGAAATAATAGATCACAACCTGCATTGATCCCAAAGTTCTCATCTCTCTGTGACTTGTGTAAAAATAGATGAGAACGCATGGAACAATTTTTCTGCCCCGCATGCAAGAATAAAAATCTAAAGCTTCATAATTCCTCCTTGTGCATGACTTTATGGTGTTTCCATGCCTATAGAGATAATATGAGATGAGGCTAAATAGAAGATGGTATTTAGTTGGTGTCCAAAACAAGGCTGTTTGCTTCTACTTAAAACTGGAGAGACATTAGTAATTCGGACCAAGGAAAGCAGAAGAGCACACAATACAATGGGGAGTAATAGAGAGGCCTTCTGGGCCCTTGTCCTGGGGTACCATCAAGAGGCCCTGGGGATGAATTGGGTGTGTAAGTAGGAGAAACTGCAGGGGCAACCTCCAAAGTTCAAAGAGAAAATCTAATGTGAATGTGGATTTGCTATCCCTCATTCTGGTTTTAAACATGTAGCTTGCAAACGTGCTGAGGTTCCCTCAGATCAAAACAAATTAAAACACATGGAGAAGGAAAAAAGGGGAGGGGAGATGAATTGAGACTCGTCCAGCTGTATTTCAGGGGAACTCGAGTGATACCAGCACATATCATTCCTCGGTGATGGATTGAAATCACCTGTCAATTAGGAAGTAGACAAAGGCAGATGGGGCATAAGTGTCCCCTCAGGACATTTGCCCTTCTATGATCTAATTTCTATGTGATTAGAGAATGCCTCTCTTCCTATCAACCAATAATTTCAGGGATTTTCACAAACACAAGTCTGAAATCTAGAAGTAGTAATATCCCATTTATCCAACATCTGGAAAAAAAGCCAGCATTACCACCCATAGGAATTTTCCAGATGACTAAGCATCACACTTAGATTACTAAAAGTTAAAGGAGAAGAATTGCCAGTTTTGTTTTTTTTAATTTTTGTTTTAGAATTGCCAGTTTTGACCAAGACCCTTCACAATGCACGCATCTTTTCCTGACTTCTTTCCATATATTCTGCTGTGGATTCCCAAATGTATATCCTCAATGACAGCTCTCCCGTGAACCCCAGATTTTCTATCCTAGTGTCTCTTTGGCAGACCCATCTGAAAATCTATTTATCATCTCAAACGTAGCATGTTGATCCTCTCCCCTGAACCCTTTCTTTCTCAATAAATGACAACTTTAAACTTCCAGCTGCTCAGGTCAAGCACACTGAATTTATTCTGGATCTCTCTCTTTCTCTCTGATTCTGTGTCTCCTCTCTCCCCCTACCCTTCATAGTCAACCCTTCAGCAACTTCTACTGGAGCTATCATCAAAATATCTCCACAATTGGATCACCTCCTCCATCACCATCCTTGTACAAGCCACCATCATCTGTCACTTGAAATATTGGAGGAAAAAAAATATTGGAGAAAAAAAGGAATATTGGAAGAGATTTCTTTTCCTTTTTTTTCTTCCTTTTTTTGAGAAGGAGAAGGAGTGAGGGGAGGGACAGAGGGAAAGGGAGAGAGAAATTCTTAAGAGGGCTCCACATCCAGCATGGAGTCTGACTTGGCCTCAGTCTCACAATCCTGGAGATCATGATCTGAGCCAAAATCGAGAGTTGGACACTTAATCAAATGAGCCACCCAGAGGCCCAGAAGAGATTTCTAACTACTCTTTACTTTTGTCTCTGTGGTCTATTCTCAATCTAGCAATCGAAATTAACTCTTCTAAAATGTTAAATTAGGGGTGCCTAGGTGACTATGTTGGTTAAGCATCTGCCTTCGGCTCAGGTCATGAACCCAGGGTCCTGGGATTGAGCCCCGAGTCAGGCTCCCTGCTCAGCGGGGAGCCTGCTTCTCCCTCTCCCTCTCCCTCTGCTCTTCCCCACCCCACTCATATTCTTTCTCACTCACTCTGTTCTCTTGCTCAAATAAATAAAAAGTCTTTAAAAATTAATTAAAAAAATAAAATGTTTAGTATGTGTTTCTTCTCCATTTAAAACCTCCAATGGCTTCCCACTTCACTCAGAACAAAAGCCAAAGTTCTTCCAATGGGCCTTCCGTGAGCCAGCAACGTCAGCAGTATGACTCCAGTGTGCTCCCAGCCCCCACTCCATTCATGGACACACCAGGAACACTTCTGTCTTTCCACATACCTTCTCTCCCATCTGGAATATTTTCTCCTGAAATACATACCTGCCTTACTGTCTACAAGTTTGCATTCCATGATTTTCTCTGCAACTTACCTGACATCCTGATCACAATCACCTTTCCAGCCCTATTACTTCTCACTGCTTTTTCTCCACACATTTATCACTGTCTAACACAGTGTGTGTGTGTGTGTGTGTGTGTGTGTGTGTGTCTATGCAGGCATTCATTCATTATCTGATGGTTAAGGTCTCACCCATGAATAAATTAATAAAATATATGATACTAACTCTGTGGTGAGTAACTGAGATTGACCAATAAATGGCCTCCTAACAGAGTAGCATTATTCCACTTGGGAGGACATGGTGATACGCCTAATATCTTGTCAAAGGGTGAGGAGCAAGCATGTTTAAAAATTACTTGGGGTGGGGGGGTACCTGGGTGGCTCAGTCTGTTAAGTATCCAACTCTTGATTTCAGCTCAGGTCATGATCTCAGGGTCGTGGGATCGAGCCCCGCATCCTCTGTGCTGAGGATAGAGTCTGCTCGGGATTCTCTCTCTCTCCCGCTGCTCCTCCCCCACTCATCTCTCTCCCTCTCTCTCTCTCTCCCTCCCTCTCTGTCTTTCTCTCCCTTTAAAAAAAAAAAAAAAAAAAAATATGTGGCCTGAACGCATCCTGACTGACCTGGACAATGAGTTCGTGAGACCAGGGCTTCACCTTTTCCCAGTGGAGGGAGTGGTACTCTAGATTGTCTTCTCTGTGACCAGGAAGCTCCATCCCTGTGGCATATCCATGATGGCCAAGGATTTCTGATGCTCTGTTGCTGGTTTTCTTAGACAACTCCTAGCATCAAAAACAGAGAGACAGGACCTAAGAGTCTGATTATTGTGCTCAAGATTTCCCTATAAAAAGGGAGAACAATCAGGGAGGTGAATTCTCTCCCCGAAAGGCATACCCTGCCACGGGTGGCCAGCAGGGAGGTGGCATCTGAGAGCCCATGGCTTCTCTTCTCTGGCTTTCCTCATAAAAATCTCTCTAACCCATGCTTTGGGGGCACCCCCAAGACCACCTTTGGGTTCAACGATTTGCTAGAAGGGCTCACAAAATTCCAAAAATCTGTTATACTTGTGGTTATCGTTTATTCTAGCAAAGAGACACAAGTCGAAATCAGCAAAGATAAGGGAGCATCTGGCAGAAGCCAGGAAAGACCAGACACAAGGTCCCCATTGTCCTCTCCTAATGCAGTTGTTTGAATTCTGAATTCAGAATTCAGTGCTGCATTCTCTCGGCAAAGACACGTGACACATCCAGAGTAACTGCAACCCAGGGAGCTCACCTGAGCCTTGGTGATTGGTTGATTTTTAGTGGGAGTTGTCATGTAGGCATGGAGCTCCCGTGTGGCTGACTTAGCTCCTGTCTCTGGCCTCTCCAGAGGTCACAGTGACACCATGTTGCCAAGGACCACACCATAAATCACACCGTGAGCACAGACCGTCTGGTGTGGCCCAGGTATGTACAAAGACGCTAGTCAGACAGGGTACTCCGAGGGCTTAGAGGTTATTTCCCAGGAACTGGTCAAAGGCCAGGCTTTTCTTTAACGTGCAGAGTTTCAGCACCCTAGCCCTGCTGAGTGGACGCTTTGCTGTACAGAAACCAGGTGCCTTTGTCAAATTCATCCTTGGCCTTTGCACAGTGGACGATGACTGTGAAGCAACTGGCCTCATGGGGCATAAAAAAATGCATCTGTTCATTCTGACCGATCAGAAACAAAGGGAGTCTCCTCCTTTGGCCATATGAGAGAGTCCTCTAAAATGCTATTTGTAGTAGTGAATTAATAAGAGCCTGGCAAATTCATTTACAAACCAAGTGATTAAACTCAATTTTCTAAAGCCAGCATCCTACATGTTCAGATGAACAATGGAAGTTTTCTGTAACAAACATATTATATACATTTCTGGGAGATTAAACAGATTTCTAGATTATTTACAATAGACATTTAAATCATGAGAATAAGATAATATAAAATATAAAAACATAAAGAAGACTTGTATCCTTTTCTGCTAGATTCTTTGTTTAGACTACTTAGGTGATTTCCAGAATGAAAACATTCCTTAACCTTGTCTTCTGTATCTTGGCCCGGGAGGATAAAACCAAATCTGCCCTTTGAATTCTCTAAGTACTTATGGCAACAAAATTATTCCAGAATTCTTATTGGGGGTGCCTGGGTGGTTCAGAGGGTTAAGCATCTGCCTCTGGCTCAGGGCATGATCCTGGGGTCCTGAGATCGACCCCCACATCGGGCTCCTTGCTCAGTGGGGAGCCTGCTTCTCCCTCTCCAGCTCCCTCTGCCTGTGCTCTCTCCCTCTCTCTCTCTCTCTGTCAAATAAATAAATAAAATCTTAAAAAAAAAAAAAAAAGGAATTCTTATCAAACACAACCATAACTTAGCCTTTTATAAGGAAGGTTAGTGAAAAACAAATTCAGGTTGTTAATTTCCAGTTTCCACAGTGTAGATATTATCCATTGGTGGTTTTGACTAAAGCAGTGGAGGCAGAGAGAGGACTATTATGAAGAATCAGAGAAACCAAGGGGAGAACTATTTTGCAGCCTTATGTGGGTTCATTTGCAGAAATTGCTTTTGAAAATTTATACCGAAATTCAAGTTTGACTCATCTGCGTATGTGGATAGGGAAGTGTTGGGAGGAGGCATGCATTTTATCACAAGAGTTCAACTCAGACTTTGAAACACATAATGCTTTTTTTGTAAAGAGGAAAGATTTCCACTCTAAGTGCCCAAATCATGTTATTGAACCAAATCCAATGAGCTTTTTGTTTTTAATGGAAAATGGATAATTATGAATTCTTTTCTCTACCAGAGAAACAGAAGGGGTTTTGAATCAACCAATCAACAAAGCCAAACTAGACTATCTTTTCTGAGCCTTCAATCCAATAAAAAGTTAGAGGTGGAATCCAGACAATTTGGAGGTCTACAAACTGGCATCAAAATTAAATGATATTTTCTACAGTGCTGCAGGGAGATATTAAAACACTCATAATGATCTTGACCAGGCTCCTCAATGGTTTTTTTTTTGTTTGTTTGTTTGTTTTTTTGCTTTTCTTGAGTAATCACAATGATTATAAGCTCAGCTGTCTATTCACTGAGACATTTGATAAGGGGAAGACAAAGCAAAAAACAAAACAAAATAGAGTTAGAATTTTAAAACTGAAGGAAGCCTGAAGTAAGTTCATGTTAAAATAAGTTTAATTACCTCACTTCATAGGAAACGGAGGCCTGGTGAGGGTAAATCATCTGTGTGTATGGGTTCACTTCCTTAGTTGCTATTCCTTAATTCATTCAATGATAATTCATTGCGTCTCTTCGATATCCTGGATGCAAAGATAAGAGTCAGCAAAGAGTTCAAAATCTGATGGCAGAGCCAATCAGGAAAATCAGCAGCACCCAGGTCGTAGCTGAGTCTGGAACACAGGGCCTTTCCCATTTTCCAGTGGGACACATTCTGCTAGCCCTCATCTTCTCCAGTCTGCCATGGGAGAGGAAGCACGGGGAGTGCTTGTCAGACCTACCCATGCCAAGCCCTGCCCTGGATCTCCTGAATCTGAAGGTCCACCAACGGGACCTGGGATTCTAAATGTTTAACAAGTGCCCAGATAAACCGAATCACAGTCCACCAGCAGGATTTCTGTATGCCAGCCAGGGTCAAGGATCTCTCACCTCTTACTGCCCTCTCTCAGTGGGTGGCTTCCACCACTGGCTTAACAGTTCCACATCACGCGGTTCAGGGAAGAGCCTACATCAGCATTTCTCAGCACAGAGTCAGCAACAGAATTACCGACTGAGCTTTAAAAAAAAAATACCTAAAACCGAGAAGCCCAGGCCCCACTTAACCCAGCTCTATCAGAATCTTTGAAATTGAAGGTTTCTTTTTTGAAGTTCTGCAGGGGATTCTGATGAGCGGTCAGTGTTGAGGACCACTGCCAACCTGGGTGCTTTCAGCACCCTCCTTGCCCATAATGAGGTGGGAGAGAGGCTTGCAAGTATCTCTGGAACCCATGGTAGGTGATGCCGCCATTGTCACGATATGTCCTCTCTTGGGCCATGTGCACGCCCTGCATCTTAGATTCAGGTAGGAAAAAAAAAAAATGCCACAAAGGTGTTACAAAGCAGAATGCTCCTGGATGGTGAGATTCACAAATTTTCCAAAAGACAAAGCAAAACAAAGCTCAATAACTGTCAAGTCAGATTGTGTGTACCTCACAATACTGTAATCACATCACACCTCTCCCCCTCCTATAATCTCACCCACACCTCTTTGTATTCACTTATGCGTCTGCTAAGGCAGTTTTCCTCCCATTTACCTGTTTAGCTGAGCTTGGCCCTGGACATGGGAGCCCCTGGAATGTGGCAATCTTGTTCCTTTGTCATGGCCCCAACACCTGCATAGTCTAGGATGCAGTGGTGCTCATTTAGTGCTGTGCAACTGACCCATCCGGCTCTGGGTGCAGAGCTCTTCCTACCCCCTGCAGGGCCTTTCCCTTGGGCGTGCACAAGAGTGATCGGCGTGACATTCAGGAGACAGAAGAACACAGGCTTCTCCTAAATGGCATGTCCTGGCACACTGGCTTCTGGGGAACTCCAGAAACCAAAGAACATGGGTGATGATACAATGTTTCATTGGCAGCCAGCAGTCTTGTAGCTTTCACAATGTCTGTTTCTCTCTGGAGCATTAGGAAATACTTACACACTTGGGGGATGGACCCCGGTTCATCTTTTATTTTCTGTCTTGTGCTGAAATAAGGGGTGAGTCTAAAAGCAGCAGAAAATAAGCCCTCTCCTTGATAGTAGATTCCTTGGACACTACTTTAAAAAGCTGCGTCATGCTAATCACTTTCAGTGATGTTTGCCTAATGACGCCCAAGCTCTTACACATTCATTATGAGCCCTCTCTGCTTCCCTTTTATTACTACGCTGTCCTTTTCTTTTTAATTAGTAATGCTCGGGATTCAACGCATAACTTGACAGGTAACTTAAAAGGAACATTTGTAAAAGTTCTTTTCTCCACAAGGTCAAGATTGTTCCCATTATTGTTTATAATAGCTTTCATGTTCTCTGAATTTTATTATGTTTTCTTAAAATATTTGAAGGTGTTGTATTTTGGTGTTCTTGGGTGAATTATAATTATCAGGTACTGGTATTTAGTTGCAGCATTTCATCCAGGCTGTGTATTTTGTGTTTCTCAAGTAGATCTCACACAGTACTGAAAGTAATTCCTTGGTGGAGTAATAAGATAGAGCACACATAGGTACTTAAATAGTCATTGATGGAACAATTGAGTAGGACTGTCACTTAAGCTAAATCTAGCAGGTGAAATTTCTGCCTTTTTTGGTTTTTACACCATTTTCTGAACTTACCTCCTATCTTTCATCATTTGTAACAGCATCTCAGTGACTCTGTCCAGACTCTCCCTAGCCCATCCATATTACTGAAGAGAAGCACCCCAGCCCAGCCTCACACACCTGGTAATCTCGGGAGGCTGATACCTGCCTTCGTCTTCCAGAGACCAAGCCCAGGGTCCTTTAATCTTCCTCTGTTTGGAATGCATATCTACTAAAATGCATATTCAGTATGTGCTTTGAGGCATGTGAAATGGAATCCTAAAAAGCAATAATCCATCACCACAAGAAAGGGGCTTAGTTTAATGCGTCCCTGCAAATAACAAGAGCATTCCCTCTTTCCCTTTCCATCGCCAGCATGACTCCATTGTGAGATACAGGTGCACCACTCCAAAGCTGCTCTATCTTAGGTAACTACAGAAAAGCAGTCTATTAACTAAAGCCCAAAAATGGAGCACAATTCTTCTATTAACCATTTATTAAGTCAACAAACTGAGAAATGACTCCATTTTTCCTTCTCATGTGCAGCAGTTTTATGCATTTAGCAGTATTATTCCTCGAACAGATGTGTCTTTTCAAAGTCGTTTTACTTTCCCACGAACGTAGGATTTTTTCTTAATTGTATGCTTGTAGTCTGCAGCAGCTTCAAGAGGTGTTTCTGAACACACCACTGAGAATGCCCCGTACCGAGAGCCAAGTGACTTGAGAACCACAATATCATCCGGAATGCGGGCCGCCAGCTCCCCACATCAAACGCCCAATTAGTGCGTATTCTTTGGCTAAATACACTCGGCAGCCAGTGCAGCCATCGTCAGCGCTTTGATTTCCAAAGCCTTAGAAATACCTGGGAGTTATTTGAATGTGGCAGTATTAGAACTACAAAAGAGAAGCAAGAAGCATTCACAGTCAGCAAACTGCAGAATTTGACAGCAAAGACACTGAAGGTGGTATCAAATTCTCTCCACGTTAATGTTTTGAATAACTAAGCACGTTTACCTTTTTTTTTTTGCTCGACACTTCCCTTTATCAATAAAAAGGAGCATTCACAAAGAATCAATATCTAAAGCATACCAGGCAACTACGATGACTTTTATGATTTCCTCCATGCCGAGCATTAACAAAGCAAACCTTGGCACTATACTTTTGAAAGGTACCAACAGCAGCATGGCAGTGGACAACCAAATCAATACCAATTTTTTTCCTCTAAGAAGATATAATCAGCTCTTGGGTCACCTTCAAAATATGGTCCCGTGCTTTCCCTGGAGTCAAGTTACTGTGGGATCAAATGACTGAAAAAGCGAGGAGAGGAAATAAATGGATGGTTCAGCGGGAAAAGTGCGGTGCCTCATCCTGGCCCACTGCTCTGCCCAGTGCAAGGTCATGGAAATTCAGCGTGAGCCCGAGTGGTTCTTCAGCAGCAGACAGCAATGGGCGTGATGCTGGCACAAGCCGGCATTTGTCTGACAGCTGCATGCGCTCCAGCCAAAAAGCTGCAGTAAGCGATCTGCCCCGTTCTGCTCTGCGGAGGAAGGCTCACCCTACAATGTCCCACTGAGTCATGAGGTCAAGGAAGAATTCCACTGAAGTCTTTAAATAGCCTTGGCTCCAGCAAGCCAACTACTGGAGTGTGCCCGTGTGTGCCTGGCAGGGACACGCAGATCTCAGGGCTGCAGGTGGGGGTGTTTAGAGGGGACTTCTTCGGCTGCCTCCCAGCGACACGGGTAAGATCTGTTTGCAGTGGTTCAACAGAAGAGCTCATGCACGAATGTGCTAATGGAATTCTAGTATCTGATGCTAACAGCAGGGATTGGCTTCCCTCTTTTATGGATGGGAAGATGGACTTGGGGGTCCATTGGGAAAATCACTTTTCCTATGGATAAGTGATGTGGACCCCTTTGAGCAGCTCCACGCTAAAGTTGCCTAAGCTCAGAACCTGAGAGGGTGCTCCCCGCTGGCCCAGTGCTTTGCCACTCATTCCCGAGTGGGGTGGGGGGTGGGAGATGGGGACGAGACGGCTGGAGTGAACAGAGGGTGTGACTGGCTCACCCCAGTCATGTCCTTCAGTCATTGTTCTTTGCTTACTGAGGCTTCGGGGCTCAATCTAGTCTACACTGTCCAGTGTGTCATCCTTGCTTGGCCTTTGCTTACGTTTCCCTTCAGCAGGGATCACGACCTGCCATATATTGTAGAAACCCACATGGGTCTGTCTCTTTCACCAGACCATGAGTTTCTTGGTAGAAGCGGTAGGGTGTTATTCCTCTTGAGCTCCCAGCCCAGTGTCCAGCCTACAGAAGGTGCTAAGAAATACAAGTTTAACTAAATTAAACTAAGGGTATTAAGAAATTAGGCAAGTCTTGCAGCAACCGCAAATCCCAAGTCTTGATATCGTTTGCTACATTCTGTAGAGAAATCAGCCTCCAAACCTGAGCAATTGGATCTCCATTGATCTGAAGGGACTGCACTTTCTTCACTGCCACCTTTTCTTTGGAATTTCTTTACCTCTGAATAAATGGCCATGTCCTAGGGGCTCTTGGCTGCTATGACAGCAGTAAGATCCAATGACCCTGGTGGCAGGAATTCTGTAATTGCTCATCCTAATGTCTACGTTTAACTAACAGCTGTGTACTCTTAGAATTAAAAGCAAAACAAACTTAATATTTTTACAGAGCCTTTTGTCCAAAGAGCTTTTAAATGTCACCAAACTCATTTTTTAAATGTCCACATGTAAAAGCCAAGTGGCAGATATTACTCTCCTTTGAATGTGAAAAGGGTAATTACTTTTTTGTGTGTGACTTGCCTGTGCCTTACCTCCTCCTTCCTGCCATTTGGCCATTTTCTCCCCCAATTATTAGCCTCACCCCTGAGAGGGCAAATCTAGTAAGGAAGGAGAAGAGAAAATAGAATCAGCTGATTTAACCATCAGCTGGTGTCTCTAGAAAAGTTCAGGGACATGACGGTGGGTACCCGAGGACTGGGAAAGAAGGTTGAAACTGTGCATTTAAATCGGTTTGTATTTATTATCCGAAAGCCATTGTGCTATTCCCGTCACTCACCAGCAGACGTAAACATGAGCAGCTGGAGTGTTACTCTACAGTCATTTTAGAGACAGATTTCTTATGATCGTTTCTCCCAGAACTTGGGGTGAGGAATCTCTGCCCGACCCGGTCATTGCCAGCAGAGCAGTCCTCCAGCTTGCTCTTTGGTCCCTGGTCACATCTGATCGGGGCTGACGTAGGAGCACGTCTCGCTGCAGCTCTCCGATGGCTGGCTGCCAGTTCAAGGGTTGAAACCAGATGGTGTCAGTGTCTCATACCATACTTGGCCCACAGCACATCCTTAGCAAATACCTGACTTCTGAGTTCCATTGATCAGACCTGCTGCCTACTTTTGCAAGGGCTGAAACCCACTGCTCCTCGGAAGATGCAGAAGGGTTTCTCTTCGGAGAAAACCGAAGACCTATTTCCATTTATGTTTGGGATGAGATGAACATCACATCAGGGGGCTTCTTAGGCACACACACAGGTAAAAGCAAACACCTCCATAGAATGAGGGTTCCATACCATTGGGCAAATCTGAATGCAAGCGCTAACCGACATGAACAGTAAGAGCAGAAAGCTGAGACCGGAGCAGTACCCAGCTGACAGGTGTCCACAAGCTGGCGACGGGCCGTGCCTCTGGGGCCCAGTCAGTTGTGCTTTTTGTCCTTCAGGTAACTGAAGAGCATCTCCAGGCCCCCCTCCACCAGCTCCGGCAGAGGCTTGGATAAGGGGTTATGGGAAATGTGGAGCCCTTTGTCCATGGGATTCCAAGCAATCCTCCCCAGTCTCCACAGCAGGTAGAGCTCGTCCGGGAGGGTCTGGATATCATTGTTGTTCAAGTTCAGCAGCTCCAGGCTGGTGAGCAGGCAGAGCGACCGTGGGAAGGAGTGGATGTTGTTGCTCTCAGCGATGAAGATCTGCAGACTGGCCAGGCACTGGATGCTCTCAGCGATGTTTTCCAGGCGATTGGAGCCCACGTGCAGGAAATCCAGCTCCTTCAGCGCAAACACGCAGATGGGGATGTGAGCAAAGTAGTTGTTGCTGAGGTTCAGCTTTCTCAGCCTGGAGAGGTCGGCGAAGCTGGCGGGAAGCTGGGAGAGGCAGTTGTGGGACAAGCTCAGGACCTCCAGGCTTCTGCAAGCGCTCAGCTCAGCAGGCAGCTCGGTGAGGCAGTTCATGTTCAGGAACAGGACCTTGAGGCTCTTGAGGAGGCTGATTTCCCGGGGCAGGCTCCGCAGGCGGTTCCCGCAGAGGTTCAGGACCACTAGCCGGCTCAGCTTCCCCACGTCGGGCGGGAGAGCCCTGAGCTGGTTGTGAGACAGATTGAGCTTCTGGACCTCAGACAAGCCCCACAGAAAGTCGGGGACGTCCGTCATTCCCTTGGTGACCAGGCTGAAGCTGACGTGGCGCATGCCCCGCTTCAGCAGGGCCCGGGGGTCCTTTCCCGAGAGCAGGCTGTCGTCCCACGGGGAGAAGGGCTGCCTCCCGCGCAGCAGGACCATCCCCCTGGGGCCCTTGTCCCTGCAGCGAGCGCTTGACTGCTTGGCCCCCATCTTCCTTCCTTTTCACCCACTGGCCTCTGGGGAGGTTGGGAGGGGGTCCCCCAGCTGCCGAAAGCCGAGCTATCACTGGCAGGGAGCTCACAGAGGGGTCTCAGCAGGGCCTTGCAGAGGCCCGAGCTACTTCGCCGTGGTCCGGCCCCAAGGGTGGGTTTAGGTGGCCTCTCTCGGAGCAGCCGGGCTGTAATGATATACTTGTCCCTGAGACTGCGGAACTGAACCGCTCGAGTCCCTCTGAATGCCACAAGGCAGCTGTCACTGTCATTCGGCCCCAGTTTTATTGGCCTGATGTGTGTGCAAAGAGGTCACGGGGAGGCTGCATCTAACTTAGCCTTCTCAGCTTTTCTTGGGTATCGGAGCTGAGCAGGTGATAAGCCAGCCCATCTCCAAAAAGCAGCAAAGTGGAAAAAGAAAGCCGACCGTGCAAGGGCCAGACTGTGTGCGCCGCTGCAGGAACTCATCTGGACCCCTTTAGAGTGACGGTGAGCTTCATGAACGCTAGTGACAGAGCTAGGTTTCCCAAGCCGGGGATGGTCAGATGATATGATGCGCACCTGTTTTCACACTTCAATGAGTTGCGTGGTTGTGAAAAAGTCATGGGAGGAGCCTGGACACCTGCAGTCCTCCCCCTCTGCCTGGCCAAAGGTTTCCGCACGGTGCTTATCACAGGTGCCTCAGTGAGGAGAGGGTGGAGGGGCCCAGACCGCCCACGTTCATTTCAACCAGAGACGCTCTGCGGTCCTCTGTTTCACTCTGGGCTTCTGGGCGGAGTAAAGCACGCTTTCCGTGTTCTAGTGGCTGCCTTAGTGAGGTTAGCACTGGGTGCCCATTGTCCTTGAAGAACAGTGTAGAGTGCCTCCCTGGAATACACCAACCAGTCAGTCTCTCTCCCCTCCCTCCCTCCCTCCCTCCTTTCCTCCCTCCCTCCCTCCTTCAACACACTCTTTCTTCAATTAAAACAGTTCGTTTATACCCCTAAGTACATAGGATTAATTGTTGGCATCATGAGCTGAAAACTGTGTCCCCCCAAATTTCAAATGTTGAAGTCCTAACCACCCCCCCACCCCCCTGTATTGCAGATGTGACTGTATTTGGAGATAGGGCCATGTGAGGACATAAGGAAGAGACAGCCATCTGTGAGCCAAGGACAAAGGCCTCAGAAGCAATCAATCCTGTTGACACCTTGATCTGGGCCTCATAGCCTCCAGA
The DNA here is from genome assembly GCA_028534135.1 of Potos flavus. NCBI lineage: Eukaryota > Metazoa > Chordata > Mammalia > Carnivora > Procyonidae > Potos > Potos flavus. Next base: position 50,331,014 of record CM052889.1, on the reverse strand, counting down.
AGGATGAGAAAATAAACTTGTGTCGTTGAAGCCTCTCAGTTTGTGGTGCTTAGTTACGGCAGCCCTGGCAAATGGTGGAGGAGGAGGCGAACGCATTTGCATAGGTGAAAACTCCTAAAAATAGGTCGTGATTAAGGAGAGAAGAGATGGCAAGGGTGAGGACCCAGGTTGGGAGAAAGGACTTGCGGTCTGGAGCGAAGGCTGGCTTGGTCCGGAAGCGTGTGGCTTTTGCTGGCAGCCCGTGTGGCACAGCGGTTGTATATCCTGGAGAGCGATGCCAGTCCTATGACCGCGCTCTCAGAGCTGTGACCACCAAGCCAGGAGCTGGAGCTGAGCCCCGGCTGGGTACCACCTGGGGAATCTGCAGTTCCATCCACTCTGGGCAGGGGGGGCAGCAAGAGGTGTGAAACAAGGCAAGGCTATTTCTCCCTCTACTTGGCATTGACCCAGCAAGCCCCTGGGATTCTTGGACAAAGGTGGATACTTTGGACATTTTTTTTAATGGAGTACTTGACTATTCTAGCTATTACCTGGGGCAGGGTGGGGGTAGGGGGAGGTAACGTGCTAAATTTGTACCCTAAGTTTGGGGAGCATATTATGCCTTATATGTGTAGATCTTATCTGACAACAGGGTTCTACTGTTAAAAAAAAATTAAGTATGCATCCTCTTTCCCTCTTTCCTTCCATGAGCCTGAGAAATTATATTAGGGTTCCCTAAATATGGGAGCTGAGATGGTCTAAGCAAGAATCGACAGCTTTCTTCTTTGTGGCAATTCCCCTCTTTCCCATTAACATGTTCTTTTCCAATAAATGCTTTTGAAACACTTATTAATAGCCAACATTTATCACATGTTTACTATGTGAAAGGCACGACACTAGAGGGGCACCTGGTGGCTCCGTTGGTTAAGCCTTCAACTCGGGTCATGATTCCTGAGTCCCAGGATGGAGCCCCGTATCGGGCTCCCTGCTCAGTGAGGAGTCAGCTTCTCCCTCTCCCTCTGCTGCTCCTCCTGCTTGTGCTCTCTCGCTTTCTCTGTCAAATAAAATCTTTTTTTTTTTTTAAAGGCACAATACTAGGTACTGTGCAAGCAGGATGGGCATTAAAATCCCAATTTTACAGATGAGGAAGAAAGGATTGAGAGGCTACTTAGGCACAATCAAGTCACTTGCCCAAATTCAAGGATCTGTTCAAGGTGAGAATCAGAATTCAAACCCGGTTAGTCCGACTCTACAGCCCAGGCTAGAGCAAGGCTACAGTCAACCCTGTAGAAAGATGGACTTACTATGGCCAGGATATGGATTTTTGTTTTCAAGTTGCTAGGACTGAAGGAAACACAGGTAAATAAATGACTACATAATTACATGCATAGAAATAACTACATAAATTGGCATTAACCCTTCTCACTCTAACCCTAGCACAAGAAGGAAAAGCAAAGTTAAAATGTCATTCCAGAAGACTTTGACATAAGGGATTGAATCCCTTCCAAAAATAGGTCATTCTTGTCTAGCAAAGTTCTTATTCATCAAGTGAATGAGCTATGTGAATAGCTGACTGTTTCTTCCAAGTTTTTGAAATGTAGAGACTGCCCAATGGTCACCTCGAGGAGGTCGTTGTGTCTGGATAGTGTCCTCATCTGTGAAATGGGCCACGGTGGGGGGAAGATTTCCCCACAGCTCCTTCTCACTAGGCCAGTGGGATTCTCACTGCAAAGCAGACCACCCTAGGGAACTGAAAGATGTTTAACCTCTTTTCTGGTGAAAGCATGCAAAATTCAAGGCAGGTTTTTGGGCTTTTTTTTCTTGCATTTACTATTGGTCCCTGGAGAATGAACAGTAATGGTGAATGCTGTTGGCTTTAGGATTCGCTATGCAGCTCGCATATCAGACTTGGGCCGAAAGAGATTTCCCAAGGCTCTCTGAATGAAATTCGGTTTGGAATAAGCCTCAGAATGAAGCTTTGTTGGACAGATTTTTGAAATTCCAAATCATGGCAAGTCACATGATAAGGAAGTTATGGAATAATTGAAATGTATTTAGTATGCTCAATGTGTTTACTATGTTTTTGTATATTCTAATTGATTCCTCTTCTGACATATGAAAATCAACATTTATGATATCTCTAGTTTTAAACAAAATAAAATTAAAATGATGAGAGTATAGAATCGTAGGTTACAAAAGCACCTATAGCTCCCCCTTGAATTCACACTAATGGAATATCTACTGAAAACAGTTCTTTTTATTCTTACTGTGGCTTTTCAGCTTATGTCTACACATCGTGTCTGTTAATTTGGAAGAAACTAATGTGTACCTTTAAATAGTATGTTAAAACAACCATTTTGCTAATTTAAAATTTTAATAATAGAAACTATAGAAGAGTATAGATAATCTGGTTAGCCTCTTGCGTGTGGAAACTTAGCTCTTCCTCCTACGAATATTTACTTCCATGTATTTTCTTTTACCAAAAAAAGAAAAAAAAATCTGTCTTAGTGCAGGTTTCCTCAGAAGCCATGCTTGAGGCCAAAGTGATGGGCTAATGTTTTATTGAGGAATACAACTGGGCAAGCAAGTAAGTAAGGGGGAGCTTGGGAAGTAGGACAGGTAGGGAGAGCAAAGTCAAGCCGTGCACGCTGAGCCGGACACACTCGGCATCAACGCAGCCCGTTGCTAAGCTTGCAGACGTCCGTAGAGAGGCTGTGTCTCAGCACAGTCCGTGGTTAAGCATCTGTAAAATGCATGTAATGGGGAAACCCGACGTACATAACACAGTTCCCTAAGTCGTGGTTATTAATGGTCTATGACCCACAGGACGGTGATGGTACAAGGTACGACCTCAGGGTCAATGGCCCCCACACACCCATGCACACCCGTGCCTCTAGATCCATTTAAAGAACAGTCTCCGTGTCTTTGATTTTTATTATGCTCCTGTTCATGAACTTAACACTTGTTTTCGAGGCCAATGAAACTTGTATTCAGGAAGCACCCCTCTTTCATCTTTCACTCACCTTATACTTAGAGTTTTTACTTAGTGTCAGAGGCCATTTTAGACTGGGAGATCATCTATCTGATATTTAAATGACGTGGGAGGGTGATATTGCTAACTTCACATTCAATATGAGACGGCTGAGTTTGGTGAGGTTCGAGGATGCTCCAGGTTAACAAAACCAGTTAGTGGCGGTGACCATCAACACCTGGGTTGTCTCGTCTAAATTCCGTTCTCTTCCTACCATGTGCCTACCCTGCTTGCCTCTGCACGGTCTGTTAGTAAAGCAGCCCGTTACTATTCTGATTAGGACACGTCCCAGCCTACCAGCCCACAGCCAGCTTAGAGGGAGGCAGACAGCCTGGCAGTCAATGTCATGGGCTCTGGTGGCTGTGGCCGACCGCTTTGGGTTATAATCCTGAGTTTATTACTGAAAGGCCGTGTCTGTATTTCCATGTCTTCATATGTGGGCAAACTACTTAGCTTGTCTGTATTTCCATGTCTTCATGTGTGAAGAGGAGACAGTCACAGTACCTACAAGGTTGCTATCGGAATTAAATGTCTGCATACGCATGAGACAGAGAGAGCACGGCTCTGTGCCTGAGAACAGAGGCTCACCAGAACACGGGGAAGACGGCCAATTCCACCGCCTCGTCCAGGGGTTCAAGGGCGAGGAAATTCATCGCGACAGGGCGAGCCTGGTCCCTTTCCTCTCCTGGAAACTTCCCTTGGCCAAAGTTTTTAGCTATCAGCTCTTCCAGAGGAAAACAGGGTTTCCTAGAGAGCGAGAAGTTCCGGGGCAGGTTCTCAGGCACATCTGAATTGAGCTGCTTTTCTTTCGAAGTCAAGCTCCTCTTGCAAAATCGTTTAACCTCAGGTTTCCAGCGCCTTGTCTCCCCCAGAGCCCTGGGGGCAATTCTGAGTATATAGTAGGTGCCCAATAAATGCTTGCTGAAATGAACAGACATCTGGGGCCTGATGGACCTTTGATGTGAGGAAAGAACAATGCAGAAGGCACTTGGCTGTCCTGCTTGTTTTTAGTTGCTTCTCTGTGACTATATACTGACCTGTGTCTGCCTAACGAGTCCCTGGGAGGACTTCCCCCACCTCCTGCGCGCACGGGCTGATCGCAGAAGCATTCATGTCACCTCCGTCACAGCACGAACAAAACTCTGTCAGAAAAGCCGGGCCTATTTCAGCCTGTAGAAGAGGTCCCCATACCTGCTCGCGGAAGGTCCCAGTCCTGCTCTCCCGCCAGATGCTCAGCATGGAGTGGGGAGGCCTGGCCTTTCTATGTCCTTGTCTGTAAGTGGGATCATTGTGCTTCCTTCTCTCAGGCCTGTTGTGAGGACTGACTGGAGTAACTGAAGTGAGTAGTAGCACAGTACCTGGTGCATTCTAGAGCCCACTGTAATCCATCCTTGGCACCATGGCCAGAAGGTTCCAGAAGTCTGTTCCTACCAACCGGCTGCTTACAGGCCTGGCCCCTGGCCCCTGGGCCCACAGGTGCTCCTCACAGCCCACGGTCACACACTTGCTCTGTCATAGTCTCATGTCCTACCATCTACCCTCCAACACACACACCCTTGACTTGCCTGCACTACCGAGGTAGGAGCTGATGGGCCTGGATACCCTCTGTGGGTTCAGGATGCAGTTCCTTTGTTACGTGGGTCCCTTACTGCACATGCTAGCACCACTCATGTTTCCCACGAGACACAGGGTCACTCAGGGGAGCTTTCAGGACCACCCTACTTGACTCCAAGGCTGCCTGGGCATCCTTCCTCCCCTTCTAAAGCATCCTGGCCTTTTCCTCGCCACACACAGTGCTTACCACCCCCCCAGAGCAGTGGTTCTCAACTGGGGCAATTTTGCCCTCGGGGGACACATGGAATGTCTGGGGCTAGGTCTGGCTATCTGCCATGGGGTTGGTGCAGATGCCACCGGAATCTCGTGGGTAGAGGCCAGGGATGCTGCTAACATCCCATAGTGTAGAGAACAGCCCCACCATGAAATTATCTGGCCCCAAATCTCAATAGCGCTGAGGCTTAGAGACCTGCACGAGGATCATCAGCTTCTATGCCAGTCTCCTCTCCCGGACTATAAATATATTTACTAGGGCTGGAGCTAACTCTTATTCCTTCTTGTTTGCTACCCTCGAGGGCAGGAGATTGGCCAATGGAAGGCAACTATTCTGTGAATCCTGTGTCTGCCCCTGCTAAGACTTCTTCTTCATGAATTGAGCCACTCTATTTTGAGAGGGTTACTGCCCCTCTACTACTATGCGACCCACGTGACCAGAAACATAAATACAACCTCCTTGTTTATCAACCAGTCTCTGACTTCTATTTCTACAGAATTACACTGCTCACATTATCCATTCAGAAACAGAGAGCCCACGGCAAGGCCACCTCGCTCCGGAATCTGAACATCAGCTTTAGCCTGTCAGAGAAATCAAGCGTTATGCAATTCTCAGAAAACAGAGTCTACCCTTGCTGGCCAGCTGCGTTTTATTAAATCATCCCAACAAATTAAAACTGAGTTTTTAAAAAAAGGTTGCTTGCAGAAAGAGATATATTTTGTTATTGCACACTTTCTCCTCTCAGGAAATCCCTCCCCTGGGCTTACTAACCCCAGTTCGCCCAGCTCAGTCTTCCCAGCATCTTCCTGTCTCTGCTCACGGAGCTGAGTGACAATGACAGCTTTTACTGTCCTGCTCACTTGGGCCTGATCATCAAAGTATGCTTAAATGGCACTGAAGGAAAGAGAAAATAAAAAGATGTTTTGATTAAAAGTCGAGGGAGTAATCAAACACCAAATCAGCATTCTGCACGTTAAGTTTGTATCAGAAAGCAAGGTCTTGGATTTAAGAGCAATGAGATTCTATATAATATCCTTGGTCCAGAGTAGCAGAGCTCTTTAAAGATCAAATCTCCTTTTAAGAAGTTTCAAATTAGGGGCGCCTGCGTGGCTCAGTGGGTTAAAGCCTCTGTCTTCGGCTCAGGTCGTGATCTCAGGGTCCTGGGATCCAGCCCCTTGTCGGCTTCCCGGCTCAGTGAGGAGTCTGCTTCTCTTTCCCCACTCCTGCTCTCTTTCTCTCTCATTCTCTCCCTCAAATAAATAAATAAAATCTTTAAAAAAAAATAAAAATAAAATCTTGTTTAAAAATCTCCTCCAACAGGGCGCCTGGGTGGCTCAGTTGGTTAAGCATCTGCCTTCTGCTCGGGTCACAATCCCAGGGTCTTGGGATAGAGCCCCATGTTGGGCTGCCTGCTCATTGGGGAGTCTGCTTCTCCCTCTCCCTCTGCCCATCCTCCTTGCTCATGCTCTTACTCTCTCTCTCTTTCTCAAATAAATAAAATCTTAACAAATATCTACCTATCTATATCTATCTATCTCTCTATTCCTCCAATGACCTACTACTGTTTTCATTTCAGACTTTCACCCCCTTCCCTGTCAAGGCGATAGGGTAGAGTGTAAAGGGGCAGAAGACCTGCATTTGAGGGAGTCCACAACCACTTTCAAATCCTTGGTTACAAGTTGGGCTTTGCCATCAGAGAGCTGAGGGTCAATTCCTAGCTCTGCCATTTTCTAGCAGTGTGACGTAGGTTGATCACTTAGGCTCTCGAAACCTCAGTTTCCTCCTCTAGGGGACAGGAGTAATAATAATGTGACATTGCTATGAGGATTAAATGGGATGAAGCAGGTAAACTTAGCTGGGATCATGGCATAGAGTAGAGTAATTGGTAAATATTAGGGGTGACAAGTGTTGTTTCTCTTCTACTGGTGTTGTGACTTTAGACAAGGCTTCAGCCTCACTGAGTTTGTTCTGAGGATTAGAAATAGAATGTGCATGGCAGTGGCCCAGAGTTGGAGCTCTATTAGGTGACAGTCATCACCAACATCGTCATGGACATCATTGTCTTGCGGTCACCTGACTTCCAAGTGATTGCATGGAAGCTGAAAGAAGGAGGGTTATGATAAGATGCCTGTATGCTTGGAAACATCTACATAAATGATTACAACTGCATAAAAATTATATATGCACATGGGCAAGAATTGAAAGAAAGCAGGGAAGAAGAGAACTGATTGGTTGTGGTGTTAGGCACATGGATGAAGTTTTTACCTTTTTCTTTGATTTCTACTAATGTTATAACTGTAATAATAATGCTTTAAAAAAAGTTTATTATATAAAAGCACAATAATATACCTATATACCTATCAGCCACTTTCAACAATTAATAATGCCTTTTTAAATCATGAAGGAAAATTCAAGTCAGCACTGTTGCCAATTGTAACAACTTTCATAAATAAATGAGACAATACAATTGTTCTGCAATAAGCAAATGAGGGATATGGAACAGAAAATAAAAGGGTCTGGCTCAACTGAAAACTTCACTCCAGCTGGCTCAAAGTAATCAAGATCAAGGTCAAGTGTGTTCATGCCACATCATTTCCTGCATTCATTTGATAAGCATTAAGGAAGCGCTTGCTGTCTACCAAGCTGGGTACAAGTCCTAAGAATGCAAAGAAGAGAAAGCCACTGGGGAAACAGCAAAATGAAGCCAGCTCCACTGAGTTCCCACTGAATTTCTGCTCTCGATCTAACTCAGTACTTCAGGGCATGGTTACAAGGGCTGTAACAAATCTGTCTAAGGTGTGATAGGAAGAGACAGAGGGAGGAAGAAGCTGTGTGAGGGATGGGGAAGGTGCAGGAGAGTTCAGGGGAGACAGGAGCCTGGTTTGGCCATGTGTGGGCTGGGCTGAGCTAGGAGAAGAGCTAGCAGGAGCAGAGGGTGCGGGCACTTTGCAGTGGAGGCTCAGAAACAAACAGGCAAGAAGAACAGCAGTGGATGGGACAGAGAAGGGAGGGAGCTGACTAGCACAGAAAAGAAATGGGAAGTACACCCCTGCAGTGTTGCTTTTCTCAGAATAAATCATCTTTAAAGAGTTACTTGACTTAAGAGTTAAAGACCTGTCTTTGTACAATGATTATTCTACTCAATGTAAGTTTGAAGAGAGTTTCATCGTTGCGGTGTCATACTTTAAAAAAAATACATGGCTTTGGCTATCGGTCCCCAAGCATCCAACGAGCATGCATTTGGATATTTGCAAGATTTGATGATGTAATATCGTAATAGATTTTAAACATCTCTTAAAATAATTGAGAGGAATAGAAAGAAGCCTCATTTTTATTTTTTAAATTTGTTTTATTTAAATTCAATAAGCCAACATACAGTACATCATTAGTTTCAGAGGTCAAGTTCAGTTATCCATCAGTTGCATATAACACCCAATGCTCATCACATCATGGGCCCTCCTTAAATGCCCATCAGCCAGTTGCCCCATCTCCTTGCCGCCCCCCCCCCCCCGCCTCCAGCAACCCTTAAGAGTCTCTCATGGTTTGTCTCCCTCTCTAATTTCTTCCCATTCAGTTTTCCCTCCCTTCCCTTATGATCCTCTGCACTGTTTCTTACATTTCACATATGAGTAAAACCATATGATAATTGTCTTTTTCTGAATGACTTACTTTGCTCAGCATAATACCCTCCAGTTCCATCCATGTTGATATAAATGGTAAGATTTCATCCTTTTGATGGCTGAGTAATATTCCATTGTGTGTATATATGACATCTTCTTTATCCATTCATCTGTTGATGGACATCGACTCTTTCCACAGTTTGGCTATTGTGGTCATTGCTACTATAAACATTGGGGTGCAGGTGCCCCTTCAAATCACTACATTTGTATCTTTCAGGTAAATACTCAGTCGTGTGATTGCTGGGTCATAGGGTAGCTATATTTTCAACATCTTGAGGAACCTCCATACTGTTTTCCAGAGTGGTTATACCAGCTTGCATTCCCACCAACAATGTAAGAGGGTTCCCGTTCTTCACATCCTCACCAACATTTGTTGTTTCCAGACTTGTTAATTTTAGCCATTCTGATGGGTGTGAAGTGGTATCTCATTGTGGTTTTGATTTGTATTTCCCTGCTGCTGAGTGATGTTGAGCATTTTTCATGTGTCTGTTGGTCATTTGTATGTCTTCTTTGCAGAAATGTCTGTTCCTGTCTTCTGCCCATTGAAAGAAGTCTCTTTTTTTAAATGATTTTTTATTTATTTGAGAGAAAGAGCGAGAGAGTGTGCGAGTGGGGGGAGGCAGAGGAAAAGAATCTCACACGACTCCTCCCTGAACACAGAGCCTGGGGCTTGATCTTAAGACCCTGAGATCATGACCTGAGCCGATATCAAGAGTCGGCCACTCAACTGACTGAGTCACCCAGGCGCCCCAGAGAAAGAAGTCTTAAGTACTACAAACGCTTCACAAGTTTTGCAGGTATGTATCGTGTCCAACTAAGTAAACTCTGTTTCTACATTAACACCTTTCCTGGGGTGGCATATTCTTGTCTCCTGTGCTTGTCCCCTTGCAAGCTCCACTCAGGCGTGCAGGCTCATGTTCTCACGCTTACCAGGCTGGCCCACATCCAGGCCCATGGGGCACTGCGAGGAGCCCTCATCTTTGCAAATCCCTGTGCAATGCCTGCCGCCCCAGCTCAGTTCCTGAGCGTGGGGTTTGCTTGGGGTACTGAGAATTGATGGAATCATCACCCAGTCCAGACACTGGAAGTACCGAAAGTGGGTGGCCCAGCTTCCGGTCTGGTCGCCCCAGGACGTGGTTAGGTAAGAACTCCAACAGCCAGGTGAGAACCAATCAAGAGGTGGTGAAGGAGAAATTTTAAAACTTCATTGAATTTAAACCAAAAATTACTACAAAATCACTCTCTTAAATTGCGTTTATAGGGATGGGTTCGTGTGAGTTTTCAGTTTCTAGGCAGCTATGAGAGCTTGGGATAGATTTAAGTTTAGTTATAAGAAAACAAGAAAGTTACTTTTTTTTGCACAGCTCAGTTTGGCTGAAAATCATGCATACTATACCTACAGACCTTTTTAAAATTCAAAAACAAAATTAATGAAAACATTATGGGAAAGAAAGCAAAACACTTTTTTTTTTTTTTTAAGGGAAAGAAATCAACCTTTGTTGTGGTTCGTGGCTTTATAAAAATTTGTGTATTTGGATTCAATTTGTTCTGCAGTTCAGTAAATTGGAGCAGTTTACTTTGGCTTTTGGTTCAGGTCACATCCCTGTAACTGTTTTTGCCCTTTTAGAAGCAAATATGCTCCAAAAGGCTAAGTCTAGAATGGTTCCCCATGCGTCTTAAAATCTTTTCTGTGTGTAAGCATGGGAAATACCCAGGTGCGGAGTGTAATTGTCTTTCAGAGGCTTCTGGCTGCTTGTGCATGAACCTGTGGTTAGAAGAGCTGGGTCTCCATCCTCATCCTGTTCTGGTGAATTCTCTGGCCAACGGGGATTTCCTGTGAAGCTGGTACAGCATAGCCTTTCCTCACTTGCCCAGAGTGCCTCCAAAGCACTAGCTGAGACCTAGTGATATTGACACTGTGGCTTTTTAAAAATAAAATGTATAAAAGTAAGGCGTTTTAGCTACATTGACTTGCCCTCCATTGCATTCCCCCCACTTCAAGTGGCGCTAAAGTGCTAACACATTTTTGGGATACAGAAGGGGGATTTGGATAAGGAATACATCTTGCTTGGGTTGAGTGAGAGGTATTTATGTTGTTGTTTAAAGCCATTAGGTTTTGGAGTGGTTTGTTACACAGTAACAGATAACTGATACACACATGTAAAGTTATACCCAGTGGATTTGGTTCCTGTCAGGAATGTAGTCAGTAATGCGGTACTTTATTAAATTATAAATGAGTCATACATTTTCCTTTATTGTTTCCCTTCCTTACTTCCTTCTTTCTCCCTTTTGTTTCATGGGAATTACATATTTGATAAAATTCAAATAAGCCTTTTAAAATACAATTTGGAAAACTGTTCTAGGAAGTTTTAGTGTAACAAGTAAAAATTCACAGACTCATGATTTTAATGTATAGGAAGAGTACCTTCTTTTTTCGTCTTTAACTTATATTCTAGAGAACACAGAGAAAATTCTGATAAATGTAAATGGAATATTGAACCTTAATTCAGCATCATTCTATGATGTAGATGGTCTATACTCTTCAAAAATGTCAAGATCATGAAAGTTACAATAAAAAAAAAGTGAAAAGTAAAAAAAAAAAAAGTGAAAAGTGAGTAAAGAATTGTTTCAGATAAAAGGTGCCTAAAGAGAAATGACAACTAATTGCTGTGTGTGATCCTTGACTGGATCTTGGAACAGAAAAAATTAATTTTCTTGTTTTAATATAAGGACATTAATGGGATAAATCTGAAATTTGAATAAAAGTTTGTAGATTAGATAAAATAGTATTTCACCAATGTTAATTTTATACTTTGAAAATCACATTGTGGTTATATAAGAGAATGTCATTTTTTTTTTTTTAAGATTTATTTATTCCTTTTAGAGAGAGAACATGTGAGCACAAGGGGGAGGGAAGGAAGGAGAGGGAGAGAGAGAGAGGGACAGAATCTCAAGTAGACTCCACACTGACCATGGAGTTGAATGTGAAGCTCGATCTCATGACCCTGAGATCATGACCTGAACTGAAATCAAGAGTTGGACACTCAACCAGTGGAGACCCAAGTGCCCCAAGAGAATGTCATGTTTTTAAAAGAAATGCACACCAACATATTTCAGAGTAAAGGGATATTATGTCTACAACCTACTCTGAAATAGTTAAGAAAATGTGTGTAAATATATATATTAAATAGTTTATATATATAATAGAATTATATGGCAAATAAAGTAAAATATTATCATTTGGAGATTTGGGTTAAGGATATGTAAGAACTCTATGATTTTGCACCTTTTCTCTAAGTCTGAAATTATTTCAATTATGTTTAAAGGTTTTCTTTTAAAGTAACGGAGGGGCATCTGGGCGGCATAGTTGGTTAAGCATCTGACTCTTGATTTCGGCTCAGGTCATGATCTCAGGGTCATGGGATTGAGCCCTTCATTGGGCTCCACACTCAGTGTGGAGTCTGATCGAGATTCTCTCTCTCCCTTTCCCTCCGCCCCTCCCCCACCCCACTTACAGGCTCACTCTCACTCTCTCTCTAAAATAAATAAATGAAATCTTTAAAGAAATTTAAAATAATGGAATGTGAAAGAAAAATGATCCAAGATGAATAATTAAGTAAGTCAAAATTATTCTGTCTATGAGAAACACATTGTGAGAATCACATAGTAACTGGAGGCAAGACAATAGGAAACTGAAACTTAAAGTTGGAGTGGACATTTTTTAATGCCTAAACTGAATAAAAGAGCTGAGGAATTCACCCGAGGTGTTTTTAAGCGACAGGAAAGGGGAAGAAGTATCATTGAAGGCAGCAGTAGGAGAAAATAAAACTATTTCACTTTTGTACCAAGCTCAGATTGTTCAATACATGAATCTCACTTTTGTGAACCAAAGAGACTGAGAATCGGGCCTCTAGAGGCCCTGGGGAAGCAGAGAAGCTACAGAGAAAGAGTACAGGGAAACTGTCTCCTCACAGCATGAAAACTTGCCTTCCTCTCCTTTCCTTGAATGGCCTTTGTTAGTGTTTTTAATTTTATTCTTTTCGAAGAACCTTTCTTCAGGGTGCTATAATCCCCTTTTCGAGGAAATGCACACTCAACTTCAGGGAAGTTTGCTGTCAATTTCTCTCCTGTCCATTATTTTATTTGACAAATCAACCTTTGCCAAGAGAACACTCGGTTTGCCTCATGTCTCCAGGATTCAATCAGAGACCTCAGATGAGGAGGATTTTAAAGCTGGCAGAACTCTTTCTAAGACCCTGGTTCTTTTGAAATAGGTACAAACATGTGTTTTCTTCCTCACCTTTGAGAATTACTTCTTATAAATTGATTCCCAATTTAAAAAAAAATTACTTCTTTTCCAAAAAAGTAGAAGTGAAGCGACTTTGCCCTTGAGGGACTGGCCTTGCATCTGGGGGCCTTGGTTTCTCTCTGCAAATTCGAGAATTTCTGTAAGGACTGGGTCCTCAGCTCAGAGTCTGGGTGGTAGGATGTACCCTTAAGTGACAACTGCTGTCATTTTTAGCGTCTTGCTTTTCCTTTCCTACATACAAATACAGAGGTGGCTTATCTAAGTGAAAATGGGGCAGGTGTAATGGCCAACAGGAAGCCCAGTAGGAAAGTCAGGCAGTCAGCATCAAAGAAAGTGAATCTGGAATCACTGCATTGTCCACCCGAAACTAATAAACCACTGTATATTAGGTATACTGGAATTAAAATAAAAAGCTTAATAAAAAAAAAGAGAGAGAGAGAAAGTAAATCTGCTTCAACTTCCCTTACCCTTCCCTTTCCAATCTGTTTGTGTATATTTACAGGAAATATGTGTGTTTCCGCTTCTCTGTCCCTTATTCAATCCAGCATTACTGCTACATATAGACACTTTGGTATCTGCTATGGGGAAGGCACCAAGGTATGGACACCGACCTTGAGTCATAGCCAGGAGAAAGAAGGGGTGATGGGGGAGGGGTTTTGCAGCTGGAAAGTTGAATAGACTTTCTGCAGTGTAGTGATTTTTTTATTAACTAATTACAAGGTTTACCACAATCCCAAGAATGACATTTTGCAGGTTTAACAGAGTCAGCAGATCTATCAACCAGTTAGATTAGCCCCAATTATACCATAAAACTCTTCTGTTTACTGAAAGTCTATAAGACGTCGAGCTCTAGGCATTTTTCCAAAGAGTACAATAGAGAGTGAGAGTGAATGGAATAGAAAATAGAGAGAGCCTGGGTGGCTCAGTGGGTTAAGCCTCTGCCTTTGGCTCAGGTCATGATCTCGGGGTCCTGGGATCGAGCCCCGCTTCGGGCTCTCTGCTCAGCAGGGAGCCTGCTTCCCCCCCCCTCTCTCTCTGCCTGCCTCTCTGACTACTTGTGATCTCTCTCCTCTCTGTTAAATAAATAAATAAAGTCTTAAAAAAAAAAAAGAAAATAGAGAGAAAAAAGAAATGGAAAGAAGAAAGAACATTCATGGAGAAAATATGAAAAGAACATAGGGTTTAGTGACTGTTGAGAAAAGCTGGGAAGGGTTTGAGAAGGTTACCCTTTCTGAAAGTTATTGTAGGAGAGTGACAGCTCTCAGAATCGAGTTGACACGGTGTCGCCTTTTTCTAAAAGAGTATTCAAGGAAGATTTTGTTTTCAGCAACTTCAACACGTATCATTTGAAGCAGGCAAACCACAGTCAGGCCCTTCCACATAAAGTCCTGCCAAAAAGTTTCATAACTATCCTTTTAGAGCCAAGCAAAGTATTTTTAACCAGTCAACTCTAAAGACTCCCTAAAGTATGTCATCAACAGGAGTCTGTACTCTTCCACTGTTGACTCTAATCTCATAATTCAAAACAGTTGAAAGGTCTAAACATCAACAAAGGACATGCAACAAAACTTAATAATCTACCGTGCTAAAGCTGGGGGGAATCCCAGGTCTCTGGTCTCCTGCCTCTGAGTTATAGATAATTGGACTGAGATCTGGTGCCATTGAGGGATGCTCCCTGGTCCCCACTAACAGCAAAGCCTGGTCTGAACTTGAACCTGTGTCTGGACCCCAGGTTCAGTGGCATCCCACTCTCCTACATGACCCTTTTCCTGAAAACACCTTGAAGTACTACCTTTCCTAGGGACATTGTATTTTAAGCCAGAATCGAATAAAAGGACTGAGACTATAATTGGCTGACTTCCAGCCTTTAGTCAGTAGGTAGACTCATTCTGGTCACCACTGTGGCCTGCTTTGTGCCTCAGTGATCACCCCATGAAGAGAATAGTTGCCTGCTCTCCATATAATTAAGATGAGGGGCGCCTGGGTGGCTCAGTCGGTCAGACGTCCAACTTGTGATTTTTGTCTCAGGTCATGATCCCAGCATCCTGAGATCGAGCCCTGAGTTAGACTTCTCGTTCAGTTGGGGGGAGTCTGCTGAGGATTCTCTCTCCCTCTCCCTATGCCCCTCCCCCTACTCACTCTTGCTCTCTCTCTTCCTCTCTCTAAAATAAATAAATAAATAAGTGTTAAGGGAGAAAATGAGCTTTGGGGGAGGAAAAGGAGGATTTGGGTGGCAAACAGAACAGCTGGTACCAGTGTGGAGCCCCGAAACCTCCCCACCCCTCCCGGAAGACACTGGAGGACATGTGTCATCATGACATTGGGGGCTGGATAGAAAATTCAGTTCGTCGTGGGGAAACTTGGCTTTCAGAATCAGCTCTTCCATGATTTCCTGGGGAACTTGCCTTCTCCCTCAGCCTCTGAACCTCTAGTGGAGACGCCCTCTACATTAGATTATGGAAGTGATCCAGTGGGATAACAGGTGTGATTAACCCATTGTAAACCAGACTATACCGCACAGATTTAAGTTATTATTACGATCATTAATTAGTGCACTTTTTCAAAAATACATCACTCTGATCCCTGCTACTTAGCCAGTTAGGAAATGCTTAGATGGACCTATTCCATTTGACCAGGTTAGTCTCAATTAATAGTTAAGAGAAAGGACTTTGGTGTTTGACAAATCTGGATTTTAATACTGGTCCTACCATCTTTTGTCCTATAGCACATTGGACAAGTTATTTACTCTTTCTCAGCCTTGATTTCGTCCTGTGTGAAATGGAGATGGCCAAGCCACCTACCTCTCAGGTCAATGTGACAGGTAAAGGAGTGAGCACATGCACCATGCTTCATACAAGGCCTCCCATATACTTAACTGCCCTCAAAACACTAACTACATTTATTAGCAAAAGAAGTTAATATTTCTCTTCCCCATGGAACTGATAGAGAGAATTCGGTCCTGAGGAATAAAATACAAAGGAGATGCTTGCTTGAGCTGGTCCTAGGGCCAAGCAGATGGGAGTCCAAAGACACTCACTCATACGCTGTGTGCTGGGCTACTCCAAAGCATCTAGAATAGGATGCTGTTCCATTGTAAACTGAAAGCTGCAAGATTGGAGACACAACCCACCCACGTGCACTGTTCACTCTAGAATCTTCCCTCTTAAGCTCAATTCTCAACACAGGGCAGGGTCTCGTGGACCTCTGTACAGTATAATGAGGAATTCATAAAATGAAGTTAGGAATATAAATTAATCCATATTCATATCATTTGATTGGCTATATACTTTAGCTTGGAGATTTATTACTTGGTGATTTTAATTTAAATGGAAAGACCTCTTTATTTCTTAGACTAGGCAGTATTTAAAGATTAAGCATTATTCAATGATTTTCTGTAAATTAACGCAGTCTCAAAGGGGAGAAGGTGGGGATGCAGACATGGACATGTCAAGCCTTGCTTATAATCTGGCTATTTTAGCCTGAATATTTGGTACCAGGTGGAGAATGGAATTTTTTGAGAAATGTTAACAAGTTGGCACTCTGTAATTTTCTGGGCCACGTGTGTGTGTGTGTGTGTGTGCGCACATATACACATGCATGTTCTTTTGCTTCATATAGAAAAGATGCTAGCACTTTGCTGCGGGATCATGGGAGCAATGGTCGGAGTGTGCTGGGGCAGCTGGACTAGAATGTGAAGTTGTGTTGGCAGCTCAGATGTGCTCATCACAAAGCTGCTCCTGCCTCCAAATCTTAACCATGCCATGAGAATCAAGACAAAAGCCCTTCACCTGGCCCAGCACGAGCTGGTCCTTGCATGTCCCTCCACCCTTTCCCCAACTCTCTCCACCAGTTCCTTCTGTGACCACGCCCTTCCCAACCCCAGCCACCCAGAAAGTTCTCCTCACCATGTCGCCTTGTAGGCTACTCCCACCAAACCTGCAGGTCTCCCCCTGATGGAGAATGTTGGCATTTTCATTTGTAGTCTTAACTGGTAAATTAAGTAGTCTAAATTTGTAGTCTTTTGAAGACCCAAACAGCCAAGTTCGGGTTATCTGTATTTTAGAAATTACCCACCATGTTCTAGTTTGGTTTGGCTCTAAAGTGGTTTGGCTTTTAGTATTTGTTTCATATTTTATGTCATTCTTTGGGAATGTTATTTTTTTAAATATTCCTCACCAGCTTTCTAAAAAAAAGCCAGTTAAGGGCTTTGGGCGTGTGAAACAGAGGTCAGATGTCAAAGTCAGTATTTTAAAAATTTATGAAATGGAAATGAGGAAGGAAGAGCATAAATAAATAGTGGCCGATGGTGCAAGGCTGGAAATCAGAATGATGGACAAGAGGGGAAAGCAGCACCAAGCAAGGAGAAGAACATCTGCAGGGACTTCAGAATGTTAAGTGAATGAATTCACTGGCGTATC
Organism: Potos flavus; assembly: GCA_028534135.1. Classification (NCBI taxonomy): domain Eukaryota; kingdom Metazoa; phylum Chordata; class Mammalia; order Carnivora; family Procyonidae; genus Potos; species Potos flavus. The sequence goes on along the minus strand of CM052889.1, from coordinate 50,313,769 downwards.
AGCCATAAATAAAACAATGGAGGCTAGATGTCCTCAGACTAATGTCATCAGCCATCAGGGAAATGCTAATCAAAGCCACAAGGAGCTATCATCTCACACCTGTTAAAAAAAGACAAGAAGTAACGAGTGTTGGTGAGGATGCCGAAAAGGGACCCCTCGTGCACTGTTGGTGGGAATGTAACCTGGTACAGCCACTGTGGAAAACAGTACGGAGGTTCCTCAAAAAATAAAAATAGAAATACCCTATGATCCAGTAATTCCATTTCTGGGTATTTCTCTGAAGAAAACAAGAAGAGGATCTCAAAGAGATAGCTGCACACCCATGTTCACAGCAGCATTATTCACAATAGCCCAAATATGGAAACAGCC
>CM052889.1:50264284-50312900 GCA_028534135.1 Potos flavus | reverse complement strand
TTTTAACTTTTTAAACCTTTAAATTTTGGATCCAACCGCAAGTTATTTTTTGTTAGGTGTGAGGTAAGGATCCAACTCAGTGTTGTTGTTGTTTTTTTCCCCAAAGAGCTATCTGGTTATCCCAGTGCAATTTAATGAACAGAAAACAATTTCCTCCAGATTCAAAATGATCTGGGATTTTTGCATCTTTTGGTATTCCCCATGGAAGAAATCCATTAAACAGAAATTTCAGATCCCCTTGCCTCATGGGCCTGGTTGATGTGTTACGGTGAAGTGGGATGGGAGATGTTTGTCTTAACTAGACTCGAATGCTCTGACATAATTTCAGGACATTTGTGCCACAGGAGAGTAATGCATGGTAACTAGCTGGTCCCCGTGCTTTGAATTCATGTATTTGATTTCTGCCTTCTTGTATTGCTGTACCAGTGCTGCAGGGAAAATTAGGCATGTTGGACACATTTAGGGTACATTATTAGAGTGTGTGTGTGTATGTCTGAGTAAGTGCAAGTATGTGAGTGTGTGTGTGTGTGTGTGTAATTTTACATTCTTTGGCTATACTTGCATAATTTTTGCCTTGCAGGCTAGCTTTATAATTTGATTCCCATATATAATGTGATTCTACGATATGGTAGGAGAAGTAACGGGTATGTTTAACTTGGTTTCACAAGGTTAAAGAAGGCTTCTGTTGGAAGTGGCAGTGAAGCTGATGTAAGGAATTGAGCTAGATGAGGGGCTGAGGCAGAACTTTCCTGACAAAGCCATGTAAGAACTTGAAATGAGAGAATATGTCATGTTCTAGAAACCCGAAAGGTCTGGGATGGTTGGAATATTTGAATGATAATAATAATTAGTAACAGAATAACTAACGTGTATTTGTTGTTTACTGTGAGCCAAGACCTTTATGCTTTTACCTTTTTAAACCCCTTCTTAAAATACAATAGTCTTTATTTGACCACCAAGGAGACCACGACTTAGAAAAATCAAATAGCTTGTCTTAGGTGGCATAAATATTTACTGCAGAACATTTACCTTTTTAAAGGTGAAATTAAGAATAATTTCATCATCAAAAAAAAGAATAATTTCATCAAACTCTAAAAGAAAATGTGACTTGGTTGTTTGCTCTGTTTTTTCCACAGATTTCTTTATGACCGGGGGCAGGTCACCTCCGTACCCTCTGTGTCTCCTCTTGTGTTTGACAAACAGGTGTTTGACAAAGGTCAGATCCTCCCTCTGTAAGCATGATGCCTGGAGCCTGCTCTGATCATGCAACACAGAGAGCTCTGCTAGCTACTTCAAGAATGTTCCCTTTCTTTCTGAATCACATCTCCTCCCTGGCACATTTCCTATTTTTTGACTTGGCCTCCTGCTACTCCAGACACCATCCTACTTTTTAGCTTCCGTTCCCTAGTAAACCACTGGACTACTTGGCCTATAAGGCTGGATCCAGCTTGTATCACTGGCTTAAAACTCACTTTTACTCCTCCTTTTACTGAGCAGAGCAAATGTGTGGTCAGACACCTCTGGGCTCTCTCAACTCAATAGCCCTCTCTTGAGGCTCATTTTCTTTTGTTTCTATACTATAAATTCTTCCTTCTCCTTAACTCTTGGCTTCCTTTGGCTCCCACAACTATACTGGTTGTCCTCACTCTCCCAGGAACTCATTTTTCAATGGGTTCTGGCTTTTCTCCCACACCCAAGTTGTGGGCTTGGTGGAGCTCTCAATCGCCAGGTAAGAGCTCTTCTCTCCATTTCTCTCTTGGGATTTTACTGTCAGGCATGACTCTGAAAAGATAGCCACCTTCCTGGCCACTCTCTAAAAGTTCAAGAGCACATTTTCAGCTCTCAGTTCTGGATGTCCACTTGGACTTCACAGAAGCATTTTGAGATGAATCTAGTTAATATTGAACTTATTTTCCCTTCTATCTAAACCCAGATTTCTTTATTTTTTAATCATCATTTTACTGGGGATGGAAGCTGAAGCTGGCAAACTATGAACCATTCTTATGTTTTCCATCTTCTTCATCCTTTATTAAGCAATTACTGGAACCTTCTTTCTGTGGATTTTTCCTTCCTTCCCTCTTCTCTCCTTTCTTCTTTTTACTCTTCCATTCTCTCCTCTTTCTCTCTGTCTTTCGGTCTTACTTGTCATTCCCTCAACAAATTGATTCCTACATCCTTATTATCTCATGCCTGGGCCTTAACTATAGTCAACTATCTAATTTCCTTGCCACTAATACTTGAGCTGTTCAATCCATCCTTCGAAGAGCTGCCAAATTAGCATGTATAAATCTCAGAAGCATTACATTAAGCGAAAGAAGGCACAAAAGCCTACATATTGTATGATTCCATTTAACCAGAAGGCAAGACCATAGTGATAGAAAACAGATCAGTGATTGCTGGAAGTGCGTGGGAAGAAGATGGACTGTTGAGGGGCACAAAGGAACATTTTGGGTTCTGGAACTATTTTATATCATGATCACAGTGGTGGTTACATGACCATATATGTTTATCCAAATTCACTGACAATTGGTGAATTTTATTTTATGAAATTTATACCTGATTTATAAATACATGTCTCAGCACAGGACTCTGTGCCTTACACCCCCGGGGGATATTCACGTTTGCCTATGTTACACGTACGTGAGTATGACTGTCTTTACTGCAGTGGCCACTATCATATGACACACACCCATGCCTCCATGCCTTCTCTCCCATGTTCTGTTGTGGGTCCAGATTTGACATCATCCTAAATGAATTAGAAATCATCATAACCAACTTCTGTGTAGAATGTGATGAGAATATCCCGCTCTTTCTGCCATGCTTTTATTTAGAAAGAGTTAACATATGAATAGCTTGGAAGTTCAGGAAATAGGTTGCAATGGTCTCCCTTTTCATCTCCATGCTAAGTCTACTCTTGTGTCAAGGTCCAATTCCTTTTCTAGCTTCTCTTTATAACCTTCACTGATCGTTCTCTCTCTTAGTGATCTGCCCTGGTCCTTTGAACTCTGATGTAAAGTGATGGAGATTTATTCCATCAGAATTCTGTTCGGGAAAATCACTGTATGTGTTTGAAAATAGTACTTTGAAAATCTTCTTGATTAAAAGCAAGACTCAAAGAGAAAGAATAAGTCACAAATAGTGAGTACTAAAATGCCTTCCGAAGAAGCTGGAAGCTGTTACCTGGAGAGCTCATAGTTTGGGGGCAGCAATAGTAATAAGTTCACGTGTGCAAATTTGGAAGGCAGTTGCTGATACAGTGCTGAAGTCCTTTCCATAATAGAAGAGAAAGGCATTTGAAACTCCCTCTGAGAAGAGCTCTCAGAGTGAGGGGAGAAAAGCCAGAGAGGCTGATATGGGTTGGTGGGAAGATGAGAGACAATTCTGCAGCCAACTCTACCACTGAGAGATCGACTTTGGAAAACACCAGTGTCTAGGTGGGATTTTCCAGTTTTTTGCTGAGGAGCAAGTGATCCAACCTGCCCCCTACATCTCCACCACCCAATGTTCACTGAGGCTGATGGTGCTCGCTAGTGCTTGCACCTGAACTCGAAGAAGAGCTGAAATGGGTGTCTGGGTTGGCTCAGCGGATGGAGACAGCACATGTAAAAGGATGCCTAGAAGATGAGAGGATGCCACTTGGGTTGCTTTTGAACAATGCTGTGTGTGAGAGCCACTGCTCTGGTGCCTCACCAGTCACATCAAGCCACATTGTCTTATCTCAGCCTCAAGGAAGAGACAGACAAGGTACATAAACAAAAGGAAAGCAATTAAAGCTCCAGTCTTACCTGTAGCCCAATGTGAACTACATCTCCTAGTGACAGTGAAGGAAAGAATTTTCTTCTTCGTACCTTTGGTCCACACACTTAGGTTCTTCCTAACAGATGGTTGTCTCTACTCCTTCTAAACAATTTCCCTGGTCCCTTCATATGGGATGGCCTGATTGGGCATAGCCTACCCCTCCAGGGAATATATAGCCCTTTCTTTGGCTAGACTTCTATGAAGAAGAAGTTGCTATTTGATTCCATTGGCAGTTTAAAAAATAGACAAGAGTCTAAGAAGTAACTTAGATCAGATTGGGAGTCTGCAGAGATCATCAGTGTCCTGGTAAAAGCTGGTATACCTTCTAGTGAAATATTTATTAGGATTGTGGTTTTGCAAATGACAAATCAATTTAAAGTAATGTTTCTTCCAGAAGATGGAAGAGCACAGCGGAGCTTCACACCCATCACAGGTTGACATTTCCTTGAACCTCCTAGCTTCAGCCTTTCATTGTGTAGCAAATGTGTGACACAAATGTAGCAGAACAGAGTGCTCCTGCAAGGGCACAAACTGCTCTAACAAGGCCAGCACAGCCGTCTGCGTGCCCAACATAAATAAAGCATCAGTGAATTCAGGAAAACAGAACACATAATTGAACCGAGATGAGGACAAGAGTCAGGTTTTGTAAGATCATCCCTAAGTGGATGCAGCTAATGGCTTTATCATTTCTTCTCAAATCAGGGCCAAATGGATGAGTAGGCAGCCTGAGGAAGCCCATAGCAACAGGGAAGGATCACAGACACCCACAGCGTCCAAGCAGCAAACACAGGCTGTCTGGTTGAGGAAGTACTTCTATGAGAGGTTTGGGAAATGAATGGAGGGAGAGGCAAAGAACAAAAGCAATGAAAAGCAGTATCCTCTGTCTCAAAGAAAAATCCTGAAGTCTTTCTATAATTCCCTGTGGGGGACTGTGGCTTATGCAAATGTCTAATACCTGATTGGCACCAAGCACAGTGCCTCACAGGTAGAAGGAACCTAGTGAAGGTGTATTGCACTATTTTTGTGTTTAACTTTATTAACCCCCTGTTCCTTCTTTCGTCCAAGCCCTGGATTCCCATTTAACATGGCTTTGGTTTCATGAAATCCTAACATAGAACTGGAAAGGCAAGCAAAAAAGAATCATGGAAATCAAAATTAGTATAAATAGTAAATTTGAGATTTTCACTTCTGGTCAAGATGGGATATCTGAAAAACAGGACAAGATACATAAACAATGGATTTATTCATAGTAGCCCAACACTAGAAACCCAAATGTCCACTGATAAGTGAACGGAGAAGCAAATTATAGTATATGCATACAATGGAATAATACCAGCAATAAAAATAATTCTCAGCAATAAAAAATAACAAATTATGGATACCCATAACAAGATAGAGACATCTGAAAATAATTCTGCTGAGCAAAAGAAGCCACACACACACAGGACTGCATACTTTTATGATCCCATATATATACAATCATATATACAATTATATATATATATGTATATATATATATATATATACACACACACAGTTGAGTATGCAAATTAATCTATAGTGACAGAAAGTACATGGCTGATGACCCAGAGATGTGGTGGCAGAGAGGAGGAGCAAGAAAGATTACCAAGGGGTATGAAGAAAGCTCAGGGGTTGTCTACATACGGGGTGTGTGTGTGTGTGTATATATAATGCCAAAATTTGTCAAATTGTCTTTTAAACATGCACTTTTATTTCCTATCAATTTACCTCAATAAAACTGAAAAAGTTCACTCATTTTCTAAATTGCTTAATTAGGAAAAAATAATAGTTACATTCTTTGTGAAACCTTTTAGTTTTCAAACAAATATGACTTTCATTTTCTGATTTTCACCAGAGTCCTGCAGAATTGGGAGGTGGAGTGGTGCTATTTCCATTACTTAGAACATGACTCTGACCTCGGAGAGGCGAGGGGTTCTGTTTGAGTGCCCAGGCCCAGGCAGTGCTGGATCCAAGGTACAATTCAGGTTCTCTGACTACTGGGCCACTCACAATACTTGCTCAATTGAGTATCCAAGTCTCGTGGGGAACACTACAATTGGCCTCTAAGAGATTCTGTTTCTATCGGCCCCAATTCAACCAATAAATCCCCCAAATCACGGCACTTTAATAGGTCACTAGAATTAGAATAAAACCAAAGTTGCAAGTGACAGCTTGAGAGGATGTTCAATCACAAAATGCAAAGTACATCGCACTCCAGCCAACCTGGGACAGTTATGGGCCAGTTTACCCATCATGCTGGGTAATCACTGCAAATCCCTGGAAACTCCAGGACTGAGGACTGCCCTTGCAGCACATGTAGTTCCCAACAGAAGAAGGAGTCCATAAAAGAGTGTTCTTTGTCAATGACACACTGTCCGTTGACTCTCAGATTCCCAGTGACAATCTCGTTGTTCCTAGGGATGTGTTTTCTTGCCATACTTATCTTTGACTTTTTCTTTTATCTAAAATACATCTGATAGCCAACGAAGGACAAGGGCTGCTCTGCCAATGCAAAGGTCTATGCTGTAAGGTCGGAAAGCCTACAGAAAACATAACATTCCATGTCCTCCCCAGCCAGAGGTCTTGGGTGAGACTTTCACCAGAGCACCAGCTTTCAAGTTGTAGCTAAAGGCAGGTCACTTGCTCCATGGGGATGTGTAAGGATGGAACAATGTTGGCCTTCCAGTAGAGTCTTGCTAAGGAGTAAATGTGGGGCACCTAGGTGGCTCTGTCCGTTAGGCAGCTGCCTTAGGCTCAGGTCATAATCCCAGGGTCCTGGGATCAAGCCCCACATTGGGCTCCTTGCTCAGCGGGGAGCCTGCTTCTCCCCTGCCTGCCCCTCCCCCTCCTTGTGCTTGCACTCTCCCTCCTTCCCTCTCTGTCTCTCTCTGTGTCAAATAAATAAAATCTTTTAAAAAATAGAAGTAAAGAAATGTATGGAATTACAATTCACAATTGGTGCTGTTATTTTTAATTTCCTACCTTAAACTCTTAGAGTCAAAATTTGAGAACTAGACAATATGTCCATGCCTCCCACGTGTTTTCAGCTGGAATCCCATCTGCAGCGATTGCTGTCTGCCCTTTAACTTCCGGTCCCAGCGCTGACCCTTCCAGGCTCTCCTCACCAGGATTCACCTGCAATCACCGTGCACTCTTCCCCAGGCTCCACCTCCAGGGCCACCCCTTCTACAAACCTTCTCTGAAGGTTCATTTCAATGAACCATTGAATGCACCCCATTCAGCTCTCTGTCCTCCTGCTGTTTGATATGCACGTTTCCCATGTCCTTTTCAGTCTCCGCTTTGTACCTTAATCATCTAAGGACACGTCTATTTCCCTCACTAGACGGCAAGCACCTTGAGGGCACTACTGTATTTTACTCAACTGTCTATGTCACATGAAACCTTCCCCCTGGGTAATCCAACAATATTGAGCAGATACAAAGACAGGTCAGGGAAAAGAATAAGGAGATAATTCTAATTGTGTCCCCAGAGCTTAGACTAAGAAATGGCTCATGACCATGACCTTGGAAGCCCCACATGTGTCCCATTGCCTTCCTTCTTCACTTCAAGGGAGCAGTGATTTTTCATTTTCAACTGATAATTCCTATGCTTTTCTACATAATTTTATTATCTATGTTCATATTCCCAAATACCTTTTTATAGCGTATGTCATATATATATAAATATGTTACATAAATATTATTTATATATATTATACATATATTAAACTGTTTTGAGCTTCAAGTAACATTGGAAACACAGTGCATATATTTTGTTGTGACCCCCTTTTTTGTTCAAAATCATGTCCTTGAGGCTCATGTACGTTGCTGCTCATGGAAACATGCCCGCCGAGAGACAGAGCAGGGATCCCCTTGAACTGTGAGTCATCTGCTGCAGGACGCTTCGGGCTCCTTGTGCCCGGGGACAAGAAGGCAGGTAGAGGAAGGACCTGATTGCCTGGTGGAACTAGAGCCGATCTTCCCCGGTGGGGAGGGAAGGAAACCGTGTAGAACTCAGGTGATCCACGAGTCCTGTCTGGCCATCGGGACTGTGGATAAATAGTCAGCCCCCTAGAACTGAGAAGGGGTGATGGCCAGGGGTGCAGTGTCCTCAGGAGCAAGGCTGGGCTCACACCACCAGATAAGCCGCCCAGTCACAGACGCTTGGATAGACTTGTACACAAGGAAGCAAAGAAGGTTCCTACTCTTACAGATCTTACATTTCAGTGTGTGTGAGACAGAACCCAAGAGAGAAACGATAAACAGTAGATACAATAAATAAGCAAATTAAATAGTATGCTAGAAGTGATGGGTAGGAGGGAAATGGGAACAATGGAACTGGGTAATGAGGTCAGGAGTGAGGGATGACAGGGGAGGGATTTGCAGTGTCAAATAGGGTGGCTCTCATAGACAAGGGGACATCTGAGCAAATCTCGAAGACAGTGAGGGATTAGTCCTGTAGCTGTCTGAGAGAAGAGCATTCAAGGCAGAGGAAACTACCAGTGTATCACAGGAGGCAAGTGTGTGCCTGGAACTCCAGGAAGAGGAGGAAGCCCGGTGGGGAGGATGGGAGATGAAGTTAGAGCAGCGAGGGAAGACAGGAACAGAGCGAGCAGATCATGGGGGGCTTTTGTAAGGATGATCGTGAAGCCCTTGGCTCCTACTCCAGGTGGAAATGGGAAACCATTTCAGGTTTTTAAGCAGAGGACTGTTATGATCTGACTTAATACTTTGAAACAATTACCCTGATGCTGTAGGAGAAACAGAATCTAAATGCCAGTGGTGGGGAGACAGAAGCCGATTGCAGGAATCCAGGTGAGAAGCAATGCGGGCTTAGAGCAGGATGTTAGCAGTGGGAAGTAGAGAAGTGGTCTGGAAACAGCTGATACATTGAAGAAGGGGTGTTTGTCTTAAGCAAGTGGCAGGATGGAGTTGCAATCACAGGAGATGGGAGAGCTTGCAAGCAGAATCGGGGCTGTTTGGGGGTTTCGGGCGGATGCAGAGGACAAGTTACCTTTTGCACATGATAAATTTGGGTTATCTAGTAGACATCCAAGAAGAGATGTCAAATAAGCAGTTTGATGTATGCACCTGGAGTGCTGGGCAGACCAAATATGGGAGCCTTTGGCATATGGGGGGCATATAGTAGTCATGCCAGAAATTTTGATATATTATTTAACTTCACCAAGTTTAAAGTCAGTGGATATCTTTATGGCTTTTTAAACAAACCATACAGGGAATTTGAAACCCTGTAATTTTGATTACTCCTTTTGTAGTGCATTTTTTCCTCATTTTTGTTTAATCCTACAGGGTGTATTGCTATTGTTTTATACAGCTTGCGTAGATGTATCTTTTCTCAGCATCCACTCTTTGCACCTGGGGTCATTTGCCTTTTCCTGAAATGCATCCTTCAGCATCTCCTTAACAAAGGTTGGCTTATATCAGCCTGAAAACAATTTCATATTATATTCATTTCTGATAGATAATTTTTGCCGAGAATACCATTCTAAGTTGACATCTATTTTCTCCGAGCTCGCTAAAAATACCATTCATGTCCCGGGCCTCCCGCTGTTGCCTGTTGGAAAATCAGATCTCAGACGAGACGTCATTCAATTGTAGTTAGTCCGTGTTTTCGCTCTAGCTTTTCCAAAGAAGTGTTCGTCTCACCACAATACAACGAAGTGTGCATATCTTTTTCTTTCTCTCTTAATTGTACTTGGAAATTGTCGGGTTTAGTCTGGGAATTGAAGATTTTTATCAGCTTTGGAGAAATCCACAGCTATTTGCTCATCAAAAATTTCCTGGGAGATTCCTACAGTGGACCTTGACCTTTTAGCCACCAGGTCTCTTAACCTCTCCATCAGATGTGGCTGCAGGTACTGGTCCCAGGTGCTGAACTCTGGATAATGTCTTCAGAATTAGCTTCCATTTTGCTGTCTCTTTAGGTATACAGTGTTGCTAACCCAGTCAACTGTTTTCATGTCAATTAGACATATCTTGTCTAGGAATTATTCAGTTACTTTTAAAACTGCCTTTTTATTATTATTTTAAGCTCTCACTTGTATCTCTTTAAAACATACTAAACATCCTTACGTTATATTCTGTAGCTGATAATTCCAATACTTGCTCTCTGGTGGGTCTGGTTCTGCTGTCTGTGTTTTGGCCAGCTCTTGATCGTGGCACCGTGACACTTTGTGTGTTTGGTGATTTTTAATGTCAAGTCATATTTTCTGGAATTTTCTTTGAGGGAATTCTTGGAGGACTCACTTGAAGGTAAATGCTTCCAGAAATCGCTTTGGTCTGCTTTTGCTAGTTATCTCAGGCCACCAACAGTCCTGGATGTCTATAAAACTAAATGATGGTTCAAAAAAATCTGGACCACCAAAATGGAGTGAATCCAAGGTGCGATCACTTGGTAGCCATCACTCTTCAGGAAGATTTGCTCCCCTCTCTAGCTCTGGATTCAAGCTGGTCAGTTGGCCGTACCATCTCCTGGGGACTGAGGGTCAGTACTTTTAGACCAGACTAACACCTGGTCTAAAAGTAATTTAGAGGTGTAATTGCTTGAGGTTCCTTCTTAATACAAAGGTTCTCCATTTTTCTTCTTGGACCATCCATGAAAACCAAAGACCAAGGCACCAGGTTTGGCAAATGTACTCGGGGTTAGAACCTGCCTCCTTGGGGAGACTGGGTGTCTCAGTGGGTTAAAGCCTCCGCCTTCGACTCAGGTCGTGATCTCAGGGTCCTGGGATCGAGCCCCACATCGTGCTCTCTGCTCAGAGGGGAGCCTGTTTCCCCCTCTCTCTCTACCTGCCTCTCTGCCTACTTGTGATCTCTCTCTCTCTGTCAAATAAATAAATCAATAAATCTTCAAACAAACAAACAAACAAACAAACCTGCCTTCTGTCTACTTTCTATTTCAGGTTCCACTTTCACTTCGTTCTTGGCCTGGATATTTGCCTGAATTGCTTGTGAGCATATCAGTACCTAGAGTTATCTCATAGCCTAGCATTTTTAGCATGCATAAGCAGAAAAATTGGTCAGGGTATCTGTTCCCAGACTGTTGGAATCCCCAAATCACAAACTCTCTACTGTCCTTTCCCCTTATTCTTAACAACTGTCATATTATGTCAACATAGTCTCATTGACAATGATTGAAAAGATGCTAGTTCGGAAAACCCACTTCTTTTTATCATCATTATTATTATTATTATTTTGTCCTCACAGCTATGTTTTTGAGGGCGTATATGTAGGGAGAGGGGAAAAAAAGGAAGCAAAAAAACAAGGTCACTAAGGAGGCACAGACGGTTTTAAAAGCAGGCAAATGGGAGACAGGATCTCCTGCTTCCTAAGCCGGAAGGGGTGAGCTTAGCTCCCGCCCGTGTGGTTCTGTGGTAGGGACAGGTGCACTTGAAGAGGCCTGTGTGGGATAGATCGGCCCAAATAACCACTGCTGGTCAAAACCAGGACTTTAAATTTAGATCCCATTCCAGAAATTATACACATGAAGACATATTGCGTTTTGACTTGTCAGGTTCTGTTAATGAAAACTGATTTCTCTGAAACTCATTTTTCTAGGTATTTATACCAAACACTCTGTAACTGACCATGAACCATTAGATCTGGATTTTCTGCCTGAAAACCCAAACAACTTTTAATGTTTCACTTCCTAGTTCAAAGCTTGATCTTCTCTTTGTTCCTTTTATTAAATACAAAAAAATCATGATGGGTTTCTATTAAATGTTAACCAACTCTATGTGGCTTACATTTTAAAATTTAATTTGATAGTTGCTCGCCTCTAACCCTCAGTGAATGCAATTAGGCTGTGAACAAATACCACCAATATGTGTTCATATTCAATGACGAGGAGAGCCTGAAAGAAGTGATTTCTTCTGAAAGAAGATTTCTCTTCTGTCAAGCCTTTTCCATTAGATTATCAAATCTTATTGATTTGATTTCTCTATGCAATTTGTGGTTCTGTGTGACTTTGGCCTTTGGGTCTCTTCCATTTAATTTTCAAAATCTTCTGGGAATCTCTTCTCTCTCATTGTACATTAACTTAAAATTATGCAGAATAATTTTCCATTTAGCTGAATGAGGCAACTAGAAAAGACAGTAATGAATGTCGCCAATCTCCACTAAGCATTGTTCGCACTTGGAGAAAATTCTGAAAAGAAAAGTTAAATATATATTTCTTTCTTGGCAGTTTCGAATTTTCCCCAAGTTCCCCCAAATTAACCTTAGTCGTTAACTTCTCATGAAAATCCCGTCAAAATATTACAGTCTTAACCAACAATAATGCAATATCTGCTCTTTTTAATAAACCCTTATGATTATGTTTTGATAAGCTAAGATGAATGATTGATCTGAGATAATTAGATTCACTTTTATCTGTGTTTTTCCAGCTTTAAGACTATTTAAACAAATGCATGATATCATAAAGTCTTTGAGTGACAGAAAGAATAATAGATACACTGTTTAACATACTCCTAACTGATAATAAGAATTTTCTCTTTTTTTAAGATTTTATTTATTTATTTTTGAGAGAGAGAGAACAAGCACTGGGGGTAGGGGAGAAGGGGAGGCAGAGGGAGAAGCAGACTCCCCGCTGAGCAGGGAGTCAGATAAGGGATTGATCCCAGGATCCCAAGATCATGACCTGAGCCGAAGGCAGACGCTTAACCGAGTGAGCCACCCAGGCACCCTGATAAATTAGAATTTTCACTTACAGTTTTGGATTCGCCTTGTGAAAATCTGCAATAAAATGAGGCTTGCACCTGCGTTTGGGCAGATTGACTGGAGTTCTGGTTAGCAGGCATAAACATTTAGTAGCCCTGTTATTTCACTAGGGGGAGCTGTTGGTTCTTCCTTACTCAGGAAACCACCTCGGGCATCCACCCTGGTGGTAGAACTCCCTTCTGATTAGGAGTGTTTCATTATCACTTCAAGCTCCGCACAATTTTGAAAGAACTCTCTAATCATTCAGAGAGGCAGTAAAGAAGCTATGAAAGAGCAGCTGATAAACTCAATCAGATACCTTGAAAACTTCTAAAGAATGTTCCGCTGGCTTCGGGCTCAACATCAAATACCGACAACTACTCTAATACAGAAGGTAAAATTATAAAAATTCCACTCAAGAAACACATTTCATTAAAGTTAAAAGGGATCATAGGTCAAAAGTTACATGAAAACTGGTCTCAAAACTGCTGATTTAAGAACAAACGGCCATGAAAATGTTGTTAATTAACCCGGCCTTCCTTTTTCTTTTTTTTTTTTTTCTTTTTTTTCTTTTTCAATCCAGTTTGAAGAATGTGGGTATTCCTAACCCTCATGGCTTGAGGGTACAAAAGAGGTTCTTATCACCAAGATCTGTACGTTTGTCAGCTTGCTAAACCCACTTGGTCACTGCAGAATCTTGGCCCCATTTAGCAGTTGTCCCTTTGTTCTGGGATCTCAGAGCCTCGGGGAGGCTCTCCAGTGGGGAAAAGGCTCCTTCTCTTATAGTTTTGGCTTTTACTGTGTTCCGAACGGTAGGCGAGTCAGGGAGCAAACTCTCTCAGATGGTACAGGGTCTTTCTTCCCTAGGATGTAAAGGCTGAGGACTCAGTCCCATGACTTCCCTGGAGCCCTGGTCAGCCCATTGAGCACACACCCTTCCTTTCTGGGCGCATCCTGGCTCACAGGTGCCTTTGTGGTCCTTCTGCAAGTCGATTTTTTCAACCTCCTTTCCTCGACCAGTTTGCCAGGCTTACCCACAATCTCCACATAAAGGTAACGAAGATAATACTTTGAAAATATTACACTAATGGATTTCTCCTTTCTTTCCCCTGGAAACAGTGTCCCATAGTAGCATTTTTGCTGGGTAAGCATTTTTGGAAGGGGAGAAGTTAGACCAGAAAGAGAAAACAGGAAAATCCCCATCTGGAGAGGAAAAGAAAGCATACAGTTGAGGCTTCTGGCCCCTGGGAATTGCACAGAGAACAGAATGGACCACATGGGACACAGCAGAGAAGGGCCTTGTGATGGACTGAATTGTGTCCCCTCACTTCCCTGTGGCCCCAAATTTCCTATATGGAAGTCCTAACCCCCAGTACCTCAGACTGTGACTATCTTCGGAGAAAGGCCTTTAAAGAAGTAATTAAGGTGAAATGAGGTCACAGAGGTGGGCTCTAATCCAATGTGGTGTTTTTACAAGAAGAGGAGTTTAGCATGCAGACTGGCACAGAGGGAAGACCGTGTAAAGACACAGGCAGAAGCCAGTCATCTGCAAGCCGAAGAGAGAGGCCTCCAGAGAAACCAACCCTACTGACACCTTGGTCTTCAACTTCCAGCCTCTAGAACTATGAGACAAGATATTTCTATTGGTCAAGTCTGCCAGTCTGTGGGGTTTGGCGACAGCAGCCCTGGGCTAACCAGAGAGGACCTGACTCCCCTCTCCGGGTTGGTGTTTTGGAGACAGGTTGATGTGTGAAGAGGTCGAACGGACGCAGAGAGCAGATCTTCAGCCCTACAGCCCACGCAGGATTCTGGGCAAAAAACATCGCAGAGTCCTTGAGCCAGCATGGGGAATCCCATCTGTGTGCAATGAGTAGCAAAGTGGGGCACGGAGAGACAAATGCCTGGGAGGTCACTCACACCTGTGTGGACCTCGTGAGGGTGCAGAAGGTCGCTCACATGTCAGAGGACTCCCTGGGCAGACGGTGGCTGCTGCAGAGGAGAAATCAGGACGTGGCAGGTAAGCCCGCATATTGTGCTCCCTGCAGAGGAGTGAATGGAGGTCACAGTCAGACCCTGTCCCTTGGAGAGAGACATGAGGCAAGGCCAGCAGGCAGCATCCCCAGGCCCAGCTGAAGTGGCCAGCAAGTGGTAGCCCTTGCTGAGAGGCCATGGGTACCCTGAATGCTGCCGGAGGGCTCAGCATTGGCTCACCCAGACACCATCTTGGAAAGGGAACGACAGGTGGGCCGTAGAATCTGAAACACTGAAACTTCTCCTGAAAGGACAATGAAACCGAAAGACCATTCTTTAGCAAATGTAACCTTCCCTTCAACCTGGGGGCTGGGAACCAAGTTTACAACCTACCTACACAGATGGCACGAGAGCTGGGAATTTAACCCTGGCATGACACATAGCTGGTCACTATTTCTCCCACCATACGTGCAAGCCTCATGTACCATGTGGGAGCTGGGCCCAGGAATGTCCTTACTGCTGCCTTGGTGACATTACCTGTCCCTAGGGAATGTCTTTTCTCTTTCATCTTTTTTTTTTTTTTTTTCCTGTTATCCAATTCCGGGTCCCTGAAAATATCACCCAAATAACCTGCTGATGCACAAACGAAGCTGTATTTACCCTGTGCTGAGAGAGGAGACTCCGAGGGAGGACGCCAGAGCCAGGAATCTTCACCAGGATTCCGAAGTCTGGCTTAAGGTTGGTTTTCAAGTGCAAGGGCCTTGATTAGAACGGAGTTACACAATAAGACAACGGTTAGGTCTGGTGGGCACGGCGAGGCAAGGACTTTGAAGCAGAGGTGTAAACCATCTATGATGCCTTCTACTGGAAAGCTGATGGGTCTTTCTGGAAGATTCTGGAATGACAAAGTAATTTGCAACTTTCTGGGCAAGAGTTTTCCGGAAGAGTGCAGCTAGCTCGAGGAAGACAGTGGCGTGGCAAAGTCACGTGAACGCAGACAGCGCGCAGTGCGGCCGTGTCTCTGCCTGGAACAGCAGACATACAGGCAAAGCCCTGCGGTTCCGCGCATGCGCCCTGGCTCCCTGCCGCCGGCAGGAGGGATTTGGTGCGAGAACCTGGGAGAAAGATCTTTCTATTCATATTATCAGAATCTCTCCTCAGCCCTCGGCATTCATAGACATATCAGATATGCACACAAATGGGCATAACATGTCAAATAGAAGCCAGGGCTGGGCCCAGGGATTTCTAACAGCTCTAGGAAGCAATGACCAGTGAGCCGAGCTATACAGAAAGAGAAGGCGGGACATGGTGGGGCATGTCTTCACCCCATTTGGGATTCACCGCTGCCTGCCCCACTATGCCTTCTTTCCTCGATGGCCTATCTGTTAGGCTCCTACGGAGCCCCTGACGGACATATATTTGCAACCCTGCTCCTTGCCAGATGCAGTCACCGGATAAAATAGGAAAAGGAGCACATGCGGAGCGAGAAGCCCTGAGCTCGCCTCCCGGCAGGTCCCGGCATCACAGCTGAGAGCACGTGCCCCTGGGCAAGCAGGGCGTTTACCCTCCAGCCTCTCCTTTCTCATCTGTGCCAGCTCTTCCGGCTACTTCATAGGGTGGCCCTCGAGACTCAACATTTACCCTTAGTTCTACAGCGCTCTGCTAATGGGAGCATTTGGTGGGGGCCTCCCCTGCGATTCGCCCTCTCTCCTCTCCCCACATCCCTCAAGTGTCCCCTGCAAAATGCATTCTCCTTTCCTCCGCCAGCCCCTTACCCTCCACTCCCACACCCACCCTGACTGTTTACCCCTTCGTGTATCTCTGGCTTCCATCCAGGCTAAAATTTTTGTCCCAGGCCTACATGTGTCTAGTTTCAGTTCTAGTTCCAGCAAATACTAAATGTGTTTCCCATATATACAGAAACGCCAAGGGGGCCATGGGAAGATCTCTGCTTTGGAAGCGAGGGGAGTGGGGCGCTCCACTTGGACACAAAATTTAAGGGGGCATAAAAAAACTCACCTAAATCATATTTTGATTCAGTATTTAAAAAAAAAAATCATGTCAGCAGACTATGGCCCCCCGGCTGACCGCTTTGTTCTGTAAATAACGTTTTATTTCAGAGCTGAGATCAGGGTGAGGTGAGGCCAGGTGGGACAAGTACAGGGTCGAACTCCATCTCTACTGACAATTTTAACATTCTTGTCCATCCTGAATTTGTATGTTCCTTTTTATTTTGGTGAGATTGCATTAAGATGCGGTCTATCTTGATGACTAAGTGTTTCGGGTGTGCCCTTCCGTTGTGCACCCAGGTGAGTGCTCACCTGCCCCACCCTGGTCCCAGCCCTGCCCCCACTTCCTGGGCTGTGTCCTCTCTGCAAAGTCATGTGCAATCTCTGCCTCTCAGTTTCCTCCTGTATCAGAGGGGGGTGGCAATACCGGCACCTATCTCAGAGTCATTGTGAAGATCAAGGATGTTGGTGAGTGTAACACATTTACACCAGTGGCCGTGTACTCACTAATAGGATTTTCCTCCAGGGTGTCTTTGCGCATGCTGTGACCTCTTCCCACTGCCTTGCATCAATCCCATTTCACTCACCTACTCAACCTGCATCCCCTTAGCATCTGATCTGTAAAGGTCCGTGCCGTGCAGGATTGACTAATGTGTAAGACAGGGTCCTACAAATTTATAATCTAGTCCGCAGATACAGTTAGGCTGATTTCAGTGGCAAATGGTGGAATACATGTTGAAAATGTTACTTAGGAAATAGAGATTTATTTTTTTTTACAGAACAGGGAGTCTGGAGCCAGGGAGGGGGACAGAATTGTCCAATCTAGAAGATCAGTAGCATGGGGGCTCAGGGGCAGCTTCTTGAGGGCTGCCCCGAGGTGGCGAAACCTCCAAACACAGCCTTGGCTGCTGGCATCCAAGAGCAGGAGGAAGGGGGTAGTGTGCCCACGCCTCAGTGTACACGGAATCTGAGCCGTGTGAACTGTGCGTGTGTGATGTGTGGACATATGTGTGTTCTGTGGGGTCTGGCTGGTATCTATTGTGCTGTCGTGCATGCGTGTTTGTGCGCTGGGTGTTTTATGTGTGGCGCGTGTTGTGTGTTCTGTGTAGATGGGAGCATGTGCTATGTGTGGTATGTGTTGTATATGTGCGTGCTGCCTGTGTGGTGCGATGTTTGTGTGTGCTGTGTGCTGTGTCTGTGGTATGGGTTGTATGGGTGCTGTGTATGGTGAGTGTTATGTTTGTGGTCTGTGTGGTGTGTATTGTGTGTGCATGTGTGAATGTGTTGTGTGTGGCATGGGGCATGTAGAGGTGTGCCTGTGGTGTGGGACATGCTGTGGTATGTGTGTTGTCTATGGTATGTGTGGTCCGTGTGGTGTGTCATATGTGTTATGTTGCTGTGTGTACGTGTATGCATGGGGGGGTAGTCTGCCTTTTCGGAGAGTCCCTCTTCCTGGAGAACACAGCCATTCTCCAAGAGCTTCCAGCCCTGCCCACCACTCCCTTGCCCACCACTTCAGTCCTCTGCCAGAGCTAGGCTGAGTGCATGGGGGGGGGGGGGGCGCGGTCCCTCCCTGTCCCTTGCCAGGTCACGTGGGCATCCTGCTACCAGCTACCTCGAAGGAGGGGACAGGATGTTTATGAGCTTCCAGAAGTGTACTAGTAGGGACATTTTAAGAAAGGCTTGCCCGAAGCAGAGAGAAGTCTCATTAGTTCAGCATTTTTAGCCTCACTGATTGATATCACCAGTGTCTTCCTGAGCTCAGTTCCCACCTGGGTTAAACTCAGCCAGCAAGGCCCCGCTCAGTAGGGAAGGAGGACGCACATGGGCAGCTCTGATAAGAGGGCGGAGTTCAGAGAGTCTCTGTCTTCCTTGCTGTGGGCAGCCTTCCTCTATGGGGGCTATCATGCTTTAAGGCAGTGGCTGTGAACCACGGGTCAGGTGCTGGGAAGCACTCCCTGCCAAAGGAGGAAGGAAAGAGGGCTTTCAGCAGGCAGGACCAAAGGAGGCCTAGTGGGAGGGCCTGTGATCCTGGTGGGCTTTGGGTGGGGGTCGCGGGGGGGTGGGGGGGAATGTGGACCTGGGAGGGGTGGGGAGGGGGATGTTGACCTGGGAAGGGTGGGGTGGGGAGGGGAGATGGGAACCCGGGAGGGGTGGGGAGGGGAGATGGGGACCTGGGAGGATTGGGGAGGTAGATAAGGACTGGGGAGGGCTAGGAGGGGGGATGTGAACCCGCATGGGCTTAAATCCAGTCTAGGAGTCGGAGTTGTAGGCATCTTTGCTGTATGATTTAAAGATACTCAGTTCAGCTACAGAAAATAAGAGAAACAAGCAAAGAAGGATAAGGCTGAGCATGGAAGCAAGCGGCCTAGGAGGCACAGGTGTATGTGAAGCATTGCAGGCCTCTGTGCAAAGCACAGCAGGAGAGGCAGAGGGCCTGGTGGGTGCCGGCATTTTCAAGGCTCCTTGCACTCGGGAGGCTCTGTGTTCAGGAAGGGTCCACACGCCCTCTGCCCCTGCGGCTTTGCCTGTGTCCCTGTCAAGCAGCAAGTGCGGATTGGCTCCCCAGCTCGGCTCCAGCCCCAGAACCACACAAAGCCTCACAAAGGCCCCCTAGAAAAGGGAGCTGTGGGGTGGTGGGAGCAAGGGGGCAGGAGTCCAGTGGCTAGCTCTACCCTACTTGCGCCCATCCTCGGGGAGCTCCCCTACTCCTCTCTGTTTTCCCCCTGCTCTTTGTCCGGAGTGTAAAACCAATGTCTGTAGAAAGGATACACGCTAGAGCATTAACAGTAGGAATCTGGACTGGTGTAAACTTGGCATCTTATTTCCTTATTTCTGCTTATTTATTCCTTATTTCTGCGTTTTCTAGCATATATGTATATGTTTCTTTTTTTTTTTTTAAAGATTTTATTTATTTATTTATTTGCCAGAGAGAGAGAGATCACAAGTAGGCAGAGAGAGAGAGGGAAGCAGGCTCCCTGCTGAGCAGAGACCTCCCGGATGTGGGGCTCGATCTCAGGACCCTGAGATCATGACCTGAACTGAAGGCAGAGGCTTTAACCCACTGAGCCACCCAGGCGCCCCATATGTATATGTTTCTAATACATATGTATCTAATATATATATATACATATGTATGCCTTTGTAACAGTAAAAGGCTATCTTATTTATTTTTAAAGATTTTATTTACTTATCTAATTGACAGAGAGAGAGACAGGGAGAGAGGGAACATAAGCAGGGGGAGTGGGGGAAGAAGAAGGCTTCCAGCCGAGCAGGGAGCCCTATGCGGGGCTTGATCCCAGGACCCCGGGATCATGACCTGAGCCAAAGGCAGACACTTCATGACAGAGCCACCCAGGTGCCCCAAAAGCCTATCTTATTTAAATAAAAGTAATTTCCATTAGGAAAACGAGGGAGTTTCTTGCACCAGTGCACCCACTTGGAGACCCCAGGCCCCCTTCCAGTCTCACTCCCTCCTGC
Source organism: Potos flavus (assembly GCA_028534135.1). Taxonomy (NCBI): domain Eukaryota; kingdom Metazoa; phylum Chordata; class Mammalia; order Carnivora; family Procyonidae; genus Potos; species Potos flavus. The sequence goes on along the minus strand of CM052889.1, from coordinate 50,292,904 downwards.
TCGCCCCTCCCAGGCCCCTGTATGGCCGCAGTTCACTCAGCCCACGTTCCCCAAATCCAAAGTCACCCCACAGGGCCTCCTACAAAGCTGCCCTTCTCCAGCCTCAGGCTGCCAATTGTCTAAAAGTACTGTGAAGGGCCCCTGTTGTGTTACCATTTCATTTTCTTTTTGACCCAAAGAGTGAAACTTTAGTGGTGAAAACTCAGTCATATTACACACACACACACACACGCACACACACACACAATCCACTGTCATTTGCTCCAAGAAGCTAAGTGTCAGGGAGGGTCCCAGGAACCCTGCCTCCCAGGCATTGAACACCTAAGCCCCCCTCCTGTTTGGGCCCAGTGGTGGGATGCTGATCTCAGTATTTCATGTTAGCTGAATGATTTCTAGGAGCCCTCCCCTCCTTAACCAGAGTATCAAAGAACTCAGAGCCTGATTAGCTATGTACTATGTCAATAGGATTTACCCAAAACTCATCTGGGCTCCAAAAGATTTTTATCCCTTAAAATAATGCAATATTCCAAAATGTAACTTGACTTTGTCTTTTCCCCCAAAGCTTTCTCAACCTGGGAAATATTAAGCTGATGCTTTAATTTCCCCCGAAAGCTTAAATGCACCTTCCCTTCCTACCCACAAGGGTCTCTAGAGGGTGGGCCTCATTCTCCAGCAAAATTAGAGGCTTGAAAGCCAGACTATCATCTTGAGAGAGGGGTTTCCCAATTCTCAGCTCTGTCTTAGCACGGAACCAGGAGGGCCTGCACTGCTTAGAGGAGTCCCCTGGGTTTGTGAGTCGGGAGGACAGTGGGAGGTGGGCCGGGCTACTGTGCCTGGGTCTCTTCATCCATAGAAAGGGGATGATATTAAATCACCTAGTAAAATATCTGTGAAGGTTAGATGAGTTAATATACATTGTCCAGTGAGCACTTAATAAATGTCAGCCCTCATTACATGAGGTAGGGGGAGAGCTATGCTTTATTCTAAGGGGAACTGGTAGAAAGACATCTAGAAAGAAGCAAAAAGACATCTCCTAATTTCCTCTGTCAGGGAAGCTCAGAAAGCAAAGAAGCTCACTGTTGCTCTCTACCCACCACCTACCCCTGCCCCTCTGAGAGAGAGTTCCAGAAAAGCATATACGGGAAAGCATTAACAGTGGTACTCTCCGGATTGGTATGGCTATGATGGCAGAACCAGACAAGGATCCAGATGGTCTGCCCAGGAGGCTTGCCATGGGCTTGGTGCAAAGCAAGGAGATCTCCCCTAGGGGTCTGGAAGAGGGGTGCCTAGGAGCCACACCAATGGAGAGGCCCAACGTGTGTATGTGTGCGTGTGCGTGTGCGTGTGTGTGTGTGTGGAGGAGGTGGGGGCTGACGATGCCCAGGCACTGGGGCATCCGCCAAGCTCAGCAAGGCAGGCTACGTGGGCCTCAGGCACCCCAGCAACCCAGGGACAGTGCCTGAGGGGCGGGTGGTGCCCACCAAAAACCAGCCTGAGACAGAGGTTCTTCTAATACCTCAGACTTGTATCCCCTGAACCCAGGACAGCTCAACTCTGTCTTAATTGGGCCCCCAAAATGCTCACAGCCTCCCCAGTACCACCTGACCCAAAGAAAGTTCTGGAAAGGACAAGTAGGAATGAAAAGATAAGATGCTTTGGCCCATTGCATCTTAATCCTGTCCACCGGTGATGCCATTTCTGGCCATGTGAAGATATTATAGAGTCCCTCCTCGGCCTTACAAGGACCCTGGGCGAGGAGACTGAGTTCCATTCATCTCCAGGAATGTCCTCCTGTGTTGAAAGGGACAAAAGCACAAAGAGAAGCTGGGAAAATGATGAATTTCCTCCCAATTACATCTCGGCTCAATTCTATTAGATTCGAGATATAGTCTCTGTGTAGAGGAAGGATTAACCACTTTCTCTGAATGATAAAGCAGATAGTAAAAAGCCACATATTCACAAATTAAGGCTCGCTTATAAAACTCTCATCACCAAAAATTAGATTTGAAGCAGGTTAAAAAAATACAATTTATCTTCAAACATTAAATTGGAAATGATGTGTGCAGAATTTAACATTAATTTCTGCAACCTTGAAGCTTTACATTCTTCCTCTAGTTGTCTCCTGTTTTCTTAATCTTTCTGACCTTTCATCAATGAGCAGTTTATTGCTGTAGGTTTTTTTGCTTTATGGTGTAATTTTTTGTTCTTGCTGTTGTTTTTAAGTATTCTGGGATTGCATTGTGGAGACCATCTCCTAATGGTTTCAGAGCACAATCTTTGGCAAAATAAAGCCACTGCAGGTTAATTAAGAAATTTAGAAAATTCTTCCACAGACAACTCTGCATCCCTGAGAGGAAAGTTTATAATTAAGATAGATTCAGTGTCATTAGGATCATTCGAAATGCCAACTCTTCAAAAACTGAAGATAATCAAGTCACTAGGGAGAAAACACTCTATGTGTTTACCTGGTTTATTGGATGAGCCGACCTTGTGAGGAACAAGGTATTTTTCGCCCCTCACTATCTCTGTACCTGTACAATTTGATCTCTATTTCCAAGGCCTGAAAGATGCCTTAAGCCTTCACTGAAGGCTACCACTTTCAAGGATTAGAACCGTCTCATTTTCAGACCATCATGGCTCAAAAGGCACCTCTCATGTCCAGTCAGAGCTTCCCAGAGCTCAGGCCTGCCCAGGTTCCATAATGCCCCGGGGCAGGTGCGGGGTGTTAGGATGGAGACGGAAGGCTGAGAGGCGCTGCTTGTGTGGTATCAATGTCCCCCCCCTCCATGCAGCAGAGGTCCCATGATGATCCTGTGGCTCTCGGGCGGCTCTTGTGGGTTCTTCAGGTACACGCATGCCCAACTGGGGACATCCCACACCGCCGCTCTCTGGAGGCGGCCATGACAAGGTAGGCTTTGAGTCAGTCCTTGAAGCATTGGGTAGGAAGGGCCCACCAAGGGGAGGGCTAGGGTGTGCCTCCAGGCCAGGTTCAGGTGGCTCCAGCGAGACAAGGCAGCGACAGAGGAAGGATCTTGTATTACTTTCCTAGGGCTGTTGTTACAAAGCACCATGGACTGGGGCGGGGGAAGGGGGGCTTAAAACAACAGAAATGCATTGTCTCATAGTTCTGGAGGCCAGAAATCCAAAATCAAGGTTTCGGAAGGTTTATGTGTAGGAGGTTATGTGTAGGAGGTCCCAGTCTCGCAGCTCTGGTGGTTGACATCTTTGGTGTCCCTTGGCTCTCGGCTATATAACTCCAGTCTCTGCTTCTGTGGTCACATGGCTTTCTCCTGTGCATCTCTCTCTGCTCTTAGGAGGACACCAACCATGTGGCCTTAGGGCCCGCGCTGCCCCAGTATGACCTCATCTCTCCATAACCCATCACACCTGCAATGACCTGCGTTCCCAATAAGGTCGCATTCACTGAGATTCAGACTTCATTTCTTTTTGGGGAGACACAGTTCAACCCATAACAGACCTGGAAAACCTTTGGCGGCTCCTCATAGCTTCATGTTTCAAATCTAAAAATCAGCGGGGCATTCATGGTCCCTCACAGTCCATCCTCAGCTCTCCCTTCCAGACATATGGTCGACCAATTGTCCTACTCACTCTATGCTCAAGCTTTGTGAACTATTTAGTCGGGGCACATGATGATCTCTGTGGGCCTCTCCATGCCTCCCCACCCCCTCGGCTGAGTGAACTCTTTGGATTTCAAACTCAAAATCACTTCCTCTGTCAGACCTCCTCCAGCCTTCAGCTATCAGGAAGAAGGAACCACCTCTGCTCCCCTGTATTTCCTTCAGAGCTCCATTGCAGCCCTCAACATGTCATCCTCTTTGACTAGCTGTGATCCCTTTGTAACTCTGTTAATCATCCCCTATAGATTTGAGGCTCCTTCAATGATAGGATTGTTAGGATTGGTGGCTATCGTCTCCATAAGCTCTTCAAACCCCATTTAATCCCTGGCCTAGTTGAAGTAAAACACTGCCTTTGGCACCTGGCCAAACGATGTTTTCTGAAGGAAGATTTGAGAGGGCAGGAAACCCTCCCTCCCATGTGGTAAAGAGAAGGAGCTGAACTCCAGCACCGGGTCTCTGGATGATGGCTTCTGGAGTTAGGCCAGGGGTCGGCAAGTGGGGTCTGGCCGGCAGCATGAAGGGTGTCCGTCCCTGGAATGAGAGGTCGAGGGTTCTGGCTACTTTAGAACAATAGGGTTGTGTTGAAGAAGGGGGTAGATGGGAAAGAAGGCAGAGAAGGAAATTCTAGGTGTCTGCTATTGGAGGGGAAGAGGAGACCTTTTGCTCCTACCGTTGTCCTGGAATCCTTACAAGGACCCAAGGAGGGAATGGAGTTCGATGGATGGTTGAGCATGTTCTAAGTGTGCTACACATAATCCGGAGATAGTGTTCTTTGGTTAGTGATAGTCAGAGTATTTACAAAGACAAATGAAATGGCAGAATCACTGTATGATTCCCTACAGGAATTCACACTTGTCACTTCTGAATACCATGTTTGGAAACTAGCTCCTCCAAGAGCCAGTTTTCCTGCTGTATGGATAACCAGCGCCATCTAGTGGCACTTTGAGCAAACAGTTGGTGGTCCGGGACACCAAGAGCCAAGACCTCCTTCATATCAAAAACTCCATTTGTGTGTGTATGATATCATTTATTCCAGGCTAGGATAAAATTTGAATGAGAAAATATTTTTGCATGTCTATAATATCTTTAATTTAAAACTTTTGGAATGAGTGAAAGAAGGAAACTATATCTTCAGCTCCAACAACATTTTATCATTTGACAAATACTACCGAGTACCTACTATGTACCGGGCCCTGGACACACCCGGGGGTCAGTGTGGGCACAGCCCTGCCCTCATGGGATGCAGTGTGGGACATTCAGAGTCATTTGTGCACAGTCCAATAATCTAGAGAATCTGTTTCACACATAGGTATTCTAAGAAATTTTAGGGAGAGAAGCTTGAGTTTATACAACTATCTAGAACATTCATAAATCTATATTTTTTGATAGATGAGGACTTCTTATTTTTTATTTTTAAATTTTGAGGTATTAGTAAAGATTACCTCTGCCATCCCAATGGCAGGCTCATTCCTGTTCCTCCCTCCTGTCCTTGACTACAGGTACCCCCTTGGGGACTTTCCTCAGTCCTTGTCCCTCAAGCCCCATGTTGGGTCTGTATTGATGACTCATATATCTGCATCTCCTCCCTGATCTCGCGTCTTACTTGCAAATCCACATTTCTAGATGCCTATCATTCATCTCCCCCTAGATGACCTGCAGGAAACTTAAACTCCACATGCCCAAACCAAATCCATTTTCTTCTTAAATCTGTTCCTCCTCCGTTTTCTCCTTTGGTTCATAGTGTAGTGTCCACCATCTCCCCTGAGCCAGAGATCCTGGCCCCATTCATCCTTAGCTTGTTTCCCTCCTACACAGTCCTGGGACCTCACAGAATGCAAAGTCTTACACAAATAATTCAGGATTCCAGCCCGTGTGTTTGCTGAAAACAACAACAAAGTTATTTCAAAATAGAAACGAATAAATGTGTAAATGATTACCAAACTTAGATCACATTAACTTCAGAAATTGTAGTATTTAGGATTCATAAATATTTGATTACCTTAACATTGTAAGTTAGTTCTTCTTAATAGTGTCTTTGTAAGAATTCCTAAATATGGGGGATGATTTGTGAGGTAGCAGATTACAAATTCAATGAAGGATTTGTTGCCAAATAATTTCAAAAGTAACATAATAGAACATGCTTTCTCAATTTTTACAGTAGAAAAAATGTGACTATCTTTAATGCGGGAGGCAACACAGGGGAAAAGAGAGCAGTGTCATCTAGGTTGCCAGCTTCAGTAGATGGGCAGAAGGTGTGTAGGACTCGGTGTTGGCGAGGGTTCTGGGACTGATGTCCCCTTATGTGAGAAACTGAGCCCAGTGAGTTGCATTGTCCTTTTTGGAAAACGGAGTGCGGGGGTCGGGGGGTGCAGCCGTATATATTCAGTGTGCCAAACCTGGCTCAAGCTGGAATTTTGCAAGCCAGTTGTTAAATGTGACCCTTATTAAAAATTAAACTATGTAAACTTAAAATTGGTTAAATCCCATTAAAAACGAAGATACTAAATACTCACAACTTATCATTTCCTAATGTATTAGCTACACACTCATAGTTCCTGGGTCTCCTGCATTGTGTGGTAGAAGGTGGCACTGAGCATGTCCCCTTGATTCTGCATCTAGTGGCATCATTCTGGTGGGCTGAAATCAGTTATTGTGGGAGCATTTACACCATGGAAACTGGCAAACCCTACAGATCAGGGCTTGCCCCTCGACCTCCCAAAGATAACTTCCAGAAGCAGGGTACCCCAGGCGGGAATAATAAAATAAGAACTAACACTCACATAGTGGGTTTTATGTGACCGGCACTGTTCTAACAGTAGTATAAAAACCATATAAATATATTGGTTCATTTAATTTAATCATAGCCTCACTACAAGTCTGAGCTAAGTACTATTAATTTGGCCAGTTTATAGATGAGGAAACAGGCACAGGGGTGTTAAGAAACTTAATTAAAAGTTCATTGGATGGGGTGCCTGGGTGGCTCAGTCAATTAAGCTGCCAACTCTTGGTTGAGGCTCAGGTCATGATCTCAGAGTCATGGGATCGAGCCCCGTATCAGTCTCAGACTCCTTGCTCAGGGCAGAGTCTGCTTGTCCCTCTCCTTCCCTCTCTGCTCCTCTCCTTGTTCTCTCTCCCTCTCTCAAATAAATAAATAAAATATTTTTTAAAAAAAGTTCATTGGATGGTCAGGTAAAAATATATACTTGCTCCTTCCCAGGAGCTAACAGTTGTAGAGGGTAGGCAGACAGGAAAAGAACAACAAAGAATTTCCACCTTTCCCCAATCCCAGGCATGTGTATGGGGTGCTGCCATGTTGATTTCAAGCCTGGTTAGGGGGCATGGCATCCAAGGCAGGCTCATTATGTTGCAGGGACAAACAGTCCCCAAATCTCAGTGACGTAGCACAATAAGGGCTTGTTTCCATTCACACCCCATGTCCAGTGCAGGTCACGTGGGGCTCAGCTCACTGCCATCTCTCCGAGTTCTGGCTGCTGGGGTTTCCGTCTCAACGCACAGGTTCACGATTGCCGCAGCAGGAATGAGCGGATAGAGCAACTCATGCATGGCCTCCTCAAACATCCACCTGCAAGTGATGCAGTAAATTCTGCCATGTTTCATTGCCCACATCAAGGAGACAAGGAATCGTGATCCTACCGTAGCTCCCGAAGAAGAAGATATGGAGTATGTGTGAACTACCCTTAACGACTCCTGGTGTTAGAGATGGAAACTGTGTTCCCTAAGGATGGAGGACACTTGACTGATGTCTGACACAGGCCTGAAAACCTAGGCACCTCGGCAGCAGGATTGAGACTGTGGTGAGGTTGGGGTGCCTTCCCGCCATGTCCAGATGAGGAACGATGATGGTAGACCACAGTGACCAGTACTGAGCTCACTCTTACCGTGCGCCCGTCACTGTGCTCAGTGATGTCCATACACCAACTCACGTCAGTGCAGACCTATCGCCCTAATCACTGGAGAGCTACAGGCACCTTCAGAAGAAGCCTGCTTGGATGGTTTCTAGTATCTACGCCTTTCCAGAATATTGTGCAAGTTGTTGAAATGCTGAATGCCCCCAGCAAGATTCACAGACCGAATAACCACATTCTTTCGTAACAGAGCATCTTAGATGAGTGGGACCTTCCTCTAGAGCCATTTTCCTGCAAATTCCAATTTTGTAGCACAGCTTCTAAAGAGTGAGGTTGGCCAGCATTCCGTCTCCAGGACAAATGTCTGCACCCCCGTAATTGCATAGTGGCCACAGAGCCACCTGGCCAACCTCAAACCTTCAAAAATACTTGAACTTACCCATCATTGGGGTTCAAACTTAGACAGAATTGTCTGATGGGCTGAGTGGGCTTTGATGGAGACCAGAGTGTGGAAGGAACAGTGGGATCCCAAGAGAGATCTCATAGTCAGCACCTGAGCATGGTGGCGGAGAGGAATGCTCTAGGGGGCCAGGAATGTAGCCTGATGGTTAGGGGCTGTGCGTAGGGGTTGAAATGCTATAAATCTTTGGAGCCACAGTGAGGGTTTCAGAGACCCAGCTAGGGAGCAACATCATGGAAGTCTTTTGGCTTGGCCTCTCAAAACTAAGAGAGGGCTATAACACCATCATCATGATTAACACATAGAGAGCTTTGCACAGCTCTAAATCCTTCATGTCCACTAACCACCATCACCATGTGAAGCAGGTACTGTTAGTATATTCATTTTCTGGATGAAGACCCTAAGGCACGGAAAAATAAAATGATTTGCAGAGGTCACACAGATAGTAAGTGGAAGAGTCACATTCCAACCCAGTCAGTCCAGTTCCAGACACTGGAGAGCTATAAATATAGACAACAAAATGAATGGAACTACATTCTAAAGAGCAAAGAACCCCATCTGTGTAGGCTGAGATGGTTGCATTTTCTTAACAGGTACATTGTTAAGTCTGGGCACAGGATTGGCCAAGGCAGAGGGACTTACTGAGGGAAAGGAAATGAAGCAGTTTTATGGCCATTTGAGTTGGCCTGACAGATTTAGACCTGGAGAGAACACAATGAATGGCAGCTTTTCCATTTCCTGAGTGTGAGGTTGGCATGTGAGGCTATAGGGCTGAGCAGGAAAGGCAGAGAAAACTCTCCCACAGTCTCATTTTGCTTGGGAGACAGGTTCCACTGGAGGGGGAGAGCCCTGCAAGGAACGTGCAACAGACCTCAACCCGGAAGCATCCGAAACCAGAGGGGCCCTGAGTCTAATACAGATAATACATTTTTTTTAAACAGAGAAAATTATGGTCAAAATTGAAAATCCTCAACAGAGAATCCAGATTTATAAAAAAAATTAAGTGGGCATTTTAGAACTAAAAAAAAAACTCCTGCAATTAATCACTCATTGGGTAAGATTAATAAGCAACAGGACAAAAAAACAAAGGCTAGGAATAGTGAACTTGCAGAAAGGTAAGCAGAAAATATCTAAATTGAAGCATAATAAGAAAAAAGAGTAGAAATAACAGAATAAAGCATGAGAAACATGGGGACAGAGTCAAATGGTTTAAAATAATGTGTAATTAGATTTCTAGAAAGAGAAGAGAAAGACTGGGAGAGAAGGAATATTCAAAGAAATAACATCTGAGAATTTTCTAAAATGAAGGAAAATATCAACCAAGGGTCAAGTAACTCAATGGACCACAAACACAAGGAGATGCACAGCAAACGAGCGGATGAAAGGACGCCCAACATCACTCATCATCAGGGCAGTGCAAATTAAAACAACAACACACCTATTAGAATATCTGAAATCCACAAAACCGACAATACCAAATGCTGACAAAGATGCAGAGAAATGAGGGGCGCCTGGGTGGCTCAGTGGGTTAAAGCCTCTGCCTTCAGCTCAGGTCATGATCTCAGGGTCCTGGGATCGAGCCCCGCATCGGGGTCTCTGCTCAGCAGGGAGCCTGCTTCCCGCCCCCCCTCTCTGCCTGCCTCTCTGCCTACTTGTGATCTCTCTCTCTCTCTGTCAAATAAATAAATAAAATCTTAAAAAAAAAAAAAAGATTCAGAGAAATGAGAACTCTGAATCATGGCAGCTGGAAAGGCAAAATGGCACAATCACTATGGAAGACAGTTTGGCAGTTTCTTCAAATGTTAGACATGCCCAGGGTGCCTGGGTGGCTCAGTCGGTTAAGCATCCAGCTCCTGGTTTCCACTCAGGTCATGATCTCAGTGTTCTGAGATCTAGCCCTGTGTTGGGATCCCCCCTCAGTGGGGAGTCTTCTTCCCCCTCCCTCTCCTCTGCCCCTCCCCCCCACATATATGCTCTCTCACTCTCTCTCTCTAAAATAAATTTAAAAATCTTTAAAAGAAAAAAATGCTAGACGTATTCCTACCATACAACTCAACCATCACAGTCCCAGGCAATTACCCAGCTCATTTGAAAGTGAATGTTCACCCAAAAATTAGAACCAAAAGCCCAATGAAGAAAAAGCACGCTCAAAACAGCAGGAAACTCTGTGGGATTTTTTTGATGGCCCTTGCCCAATTCCCTGCCCAGCAGAGGGCAACATGCTTAGAGGGGGGCTTCCCGGTTCCTGTGTCCTTCCTCCCTCAGAAAAGAAGGGAGAGGGTTGCACTTGTTTGCAAAGTTCAGGCTCCTCAGGGAACCACTGGAGCAACTGGTTTCTATTTTCACTGACTCCGAGAGGAAAGGGGAACAGTGGCAAGTTCGGGTTTCAGTTTCGAGGTCACTAAAAGCCTGGCGAGCACCAGGGCACGTGAAAACCACAGGAGTGCTGCAGAGCCACAGGCCCCTGGGGGCAAGAGATTGCAGGCAGAGGAACACAGTGACACAGGGAAGGCCCTGAGAAGAAGCAGGGGCAAGACTTCCCCTTCCTTCCTCCTCCAGCCCCTGGGAACCACCATTCAGCTTCCTGCCTCTGTGAATCTGACTCCTCAACGTACTTGATAGAAGTACATCTATCTAGTATTTGTCTTTCTGTGTCTGGCTGAGACTTCCCTTAGCATAGTATCTTCCAGGTTCATCCACGCTGTGGCATGTGTCAGAATTTCCTTCCTTTTTAAGCCTCAAAAATGTCCCGCTGTATGTAGAGACCACATATTGTTTATACATCCGTCCATCGGTGGACATCTGGGTTGTTTTCAAACTTGTGGAAACTGGCAGGTATGGGGAGTGAGGGCAGTCTCATGGAGGATGTTCCCCTTAAACTCTAAAGTTTGGCCTAATTCCAGGTGCCACTGTACTTTATTATTTAGTGCAGTCATTTTGCCATCTTTTAGTTTTATCTTTGGTAAACAGTTAGGCATTTGGTATTGACATATAATGAGAAATATTAGAATAATGAGAAATTTGTTCCTGGTTAGCATTTCTGTGCAAACATTTAAATTTCAGGTATAGATTACCCCTGAGTAACTTGTATTTGGAAAAGTCTATGAATGTATGTGTGTAGGGATGTTCCTCATAGACTCTTTTAAGATGTTAAGTCTCCCATGTCCATTCATGGGAGTGTAGACAAGCAATGGCTTTTGAAGAAATGCAAATAGCAAACCCATCTCTAGAGGATCCTGAACATAAAGATGCATTTCCAGGTGAAAAGGACTATATAAGAAATGTGGTTTAGAAAGTTTGGGTTCCTCTGTTAAGGAAAAAGGAGCATTTTTTCCCTCTCCATCCACCTGTCTATCCCTTTCCTTGAAGAACAGGAAATGCTAATCCCATAGGTCAAGGCGTTGATGAGGTCACATTTATTGGTCAGCACAGACAGTAGGCATTAAAAGGGCCTATACTTGTGTGGGATTGAGCTGTTAAAATTGTTTTTTAGGGAAGACCCAGCTAGCTCTTGCTCTCTCTCCTCTCTCTTTCTCTCTCTTTTTTACTTGGCCTTCTCTTCTGCTAATTCTCCTCTATGAGCTCTCTGCTTATTCCATCAGCAAGCTAATCCAAGCCTAGGTGTCCTCAAGAAATGGTCAATTCTTCTTTCTTCCTCTTTCTCATCCCAGTCTGAGCATGCTCATCCTTGTGGCAGGCAGAGTTTTAAGAATAATCCTCAATGACCATTGCCCCTGCTGCTGGAAACATAAATATGATGAAATACTATTCCTGTGTTAAGATATTATATCACCATAGAGAGATTACCTGGGTGAGCCTAATCTAATCACACAAGTTCTTTAAAGTAGAGTTTCAGGGTTTCTGGGTGACTCAGTCAGTTGAGGCTCTGACTCTTGACTATGGCTCAGGTCGTGATCTCAGGGTCATGGGATCGAGCCCCACAACGGGTTCTTGGCTCAGGAGGAGTTAGCTGGCAATTATCTTCCTCCCTCTCCCTCTGCCCTTCCTCAACTTTCTCTCTCACAAATAAATAAAAAATAAATCTTTAAAAATTTTAAAAGTAAAGTAGAATTTCCTCAAGCTGGACATAGAAGGGGAAATCAGAGGGATCTGCAGCGTGAAATTAGTGCACAGTTGCTGGCTTGAAAATGGAAGAGACAGTGTGAAGACCAGAGAGGGCCTTCTGGCACTGAGAGCAACCCCCAAGCCAATGTCCAGCATGGAAAGGGGGGGACCTCAGCCCTGCAGCCACACAGACCTGAATTCTGCCAATGACTGAATGAGCCTGAGAGTGGATATCCCCCCGCACCCCCAGAGTTTCCAAAGAGGAGCCCAGCCTGGCCAGCACCTCGATCACAGCCTTCGGGAAGCAGGGAACCCACTGGAGCCCATCCAGACTTCCAACCGACACAACTGTGACTTAAACGAGTGTTGTTTTGAGCTGTGAAGTGTATGATAATGAGTTCTACAGCAATAGAAACTAATATAATGATCTTACCATCCAAAGAGCATACGCTGGTGGGATTCCACTAAGACTTCATTTTCTCATCTACCAAATAGAGATGATGATGCCAGATGGGTTTGTTGTGGCTTAAAAGAGATAGTGCATATGGTGAAAACCTTGTATATTGCAAAGCACTACACACGAATGTGAATATCTTGGTCGACATTACTGAGCACGTACTTGAACTGGGCTCAGATGGCCTGGCGTCGACACTTTTCCAAGGAAGAATATAGGGCAGTACGAAGACTGTAGAGGTGAGGGACAACCGATCCTGCGTTTTCCTTTCTCTTTGCTCTTTCCAAAGGCAGACCGTTCTTCTAGGTATTTGGAATGTAAGTTGTATCAGAGAATGAGAGTATCTTTGGCAAGTACACTGTTCTCAACTGTTTGTCTTCTCCCCTCAAAAAAAAGGTAGGAAGGAGATGATCCCGCTCCTTGCAATTTAATTGTCTGTGTGCCAGAGATGATCTTTGTGGCCATCTACTTCCGTGTGCCCTGAGGCATTGCTGCTCGAATCTCCCCTTTCGGCCATTACCAGGCCTTCTTGGGTCTCAAGCCAGGACCCCCTGTGTTTCACGGCTACTCTTTCTCCTTGGCCTGAGGTGTTCAGAGATAGTCCCATTTAACTTTTGACTCTCTTTTCTTGTCACATTCTCCACATAATCTAACACACATCCATAGACATGTTTCGACCAGTTGTACACATAAATGGGACAAAAAGCAGCATTGTTATGAGTAGGTTCTCAGGATAAGCAAAGTCCAACTCCCGCCTATTTGTCTAGCAGATTTTTTTCCAAAAAAGGAATTCATTACATTCTTGACCATACCTAATTTAGGAAACAATGGGGTAACAGTAATATCTTCTGAGATAAAAATGTGTATACTTGCTTCCAAGAAGTGAAGGATCTCTTGAGGATTTTTCCATCAATTGAAAGAAAACAAAACAAAACCAAAAAAAACAAAAAGGTAGGAGCAGCAGAAGAAAACATATTTGAACCAGATCTCTCTCTCTCTTTCCCTCACTTTCTCTCTCTCTCTGTATATAGATAGATAGAGGATAGATAGATAGATAGATATCTGCCTTTATCAATATAGATTTTTCAATCTATTATTAAGCAAATATTTGAAGTGAAAACATATTATTATTATGACTATACTCATTATTTGGGAAGATTTTGCTCTTTTGTTTCATTTTGCTCCCTCGTTAAATTTAAATATGCATAGCATTTAATAGAATGTTCCAGATAACACAGGAGGGGGATTTTTAGAAATCAGGTCAATCAATGTCACCTAACGTTTTGACCCATGCAGACATTCCGGAAAACTCAACTGGATTCGTTTAACTATTCACTCAAAAGTTTTATTAGTCACTTCCTTTATTTTTTTCCTCCTTTTATGACATGTATTCTACTGTTCCTTTAATGTCGATCCTACTTTGTTATCTTGCTTTTTCCTGTAAAAGGATATAAGTGCCTTGGAAGTGGGGACCAGGTCATACTTATCTCTGCACCTCTTGTAATTCTTGGCACCGTATCTCACTCAATAGATCCTTATTCAGTTCAGTATTAGAAAAAAAAAAATCAAAATCACCAAACCACCTAGAGGAACCAGACTGGCAAAAATTTGGCGATATAGATATTTAAAAAAACGTGTCAGGATGGTTTTGACTGCGTGTAACAGAAAAGACAAATAAAATCTATTTCAATGATTTTCAGAAATGGATCTCACAGGACAAGCAGTCTGGAAGTAGCTGGCTCCAGATCGTTTAATTCAGTAGCCCAGTAACATCGTCAAGAACCCAGACTCTGCCTGTTTCTGTGTGCTTTCCTCAATGTGTCAGCCCTTACAGTCACGGGATGGCTGCGCGATTCCAGGCACTGTATTCTCACACAATAATGTCTAAAGGCCTTCCTTCTGTCCCTGTTTTTAATACTGAGGAAAACCAGGTTAAACTTATGGCCGAGATTTCCTTGTGACTCAGCCAGGATTCAGGATTTCTGTTTCCGGCCACGATCTAGTAAGAGAGACTGGATTTAACTTCCCACATCAAACAACTAGGAAACTGGTCAAATATGTGAAACAACATTTTTAGACATTAAACAGCAGGCAGTGCAGAACTGGAATCCATGAGGGAAGGGAGATTAATGAAGTGAGCCCTCCGTAGGCTCAAGATCGGTGCATGGAGATAGTTTCCAGGACAAGACACAGGGAGACAACCGAAACAGAGTCTTCTGGCCTCGCTGACTTGAGGAGACTGACATGGGGCTGTAGATGCCAGGCCTGCCAGGATTTGTGGGATAGGGTTCCTGACAGGAGGGGGCCAGCATTACCCCAATGCCACAACCACAAAAATCCTCTACAGTCAAAGAACACTACCCACTGACATCCCTTGAAAGCATAGATACAGAAGTCTTTAGCAAATTTCAGCAAACTAAAGCCAATAATAGATAAAATAGATAAACGTTACGTTAGCTAAGATGTAATGATATGGAGTTTCTCCCAGGAAAGCAAGGTCACTTTAATACAGTGGGAGAGAAAGAGAGAAAGAAAGAAAGAGAGAGAGAGAGAGAGAGAAAGGAAGGAAGGAAGGAAGAAAGGAAGGAAAAAGAAAGAAAGAAAGAAAGAAAGAAAGAAAGAAAGAAAGAGAAAGAAAAAGAGAAAGAAAGAGAAGAGAGAAGAGAAAGAAAGAAAGAAAGAAAGAAAGAAAGAAAGAAAGAAAGAAAGAAAGAAAGAAAGAAAGAAAGAAAGAAAGAAAGAAGGAAAGAAAGAGGGAGGGAGGAAGGAAGGAAGGAAGGAAGGAAAAGAAAATCCAGATGATCACCTTACTAGTTAGAGTAAAAGTATTTCAGAGTAATCAACATCAATATGATAAAAGCTCTCAGCACACTGAGAGGAGAAAGAAACTTCCTCAAGGTGATAAAGTACTTCTACAAAAATCCTACAGCTAGCATCAACTCACAATCGTGGAAAGACTCATTGCTTTCCTAGTCTGAGCATGAAGAAGCAAAGATGTTCATTCTCATCACTTCTATTAAACATCGCCTAGAGCTTCTAACCTGGGCAACAAGGCAAGAAAAAGGAACAAAAAAGGCTTTAAGATGGAAATTGAGAAGCAAAACTGTCTTTTTTTCTTTTTTTTTTTAAGATGACATGACTGTTTATGTAAAAAATCCTATGGAATCTGCAAAGAGCTACTAGTATTAACAAGTGAGTTTAGAAAAGTCATGAAATACAAGGTTAATAGACAAAAATCACATGTGCTCCTAGCAATAGTTTGAAATTGAAAAAAAAAAAAACAAAAAAACATTTATAATAGCATTGAAAAACCATGGCAGAGTTGGTGATAAATTCAACAAAACACAGTATATGCAAAACCTATATTTGAAACTATAAAACATTGCTCCAAGAAATCACGGAAGACCTTTGTAAATGGAGAGAGATAGGCTGCTTCATGGATTGGAAGACTTAATTTTATAAATGTTAAGTGTCCTACAACTAATCCATAGATCCATGCATTCCCAATCAAAATCCCTGTAGGCTTTTGTGTACATGTGTGGTAATTGACCAACATGTTCTAAAATGTATGTGGAAATGCAAAGGACTTAGAAGAATCCAAACAAATTTGAAAATGGAGAATAAATTCACAAAATATATTCCATCTGATGACAAAACTTAACATAAGGCTATGGTAATCAAGACAGTGTGAGATTTGCATAAGGACAGATATACAGACCAATGGAACAAGATAAAATATCCATAAATAGGCTCATCCATATATATCCAATTGATTTTCAAAAAGATTCCAAGCTAATTCAATGAGGAAAGAATACTCTCTTCAACAAACAGTGCTAGAACAATTAAACATCCAGAATTTTAAAAATGCACCTCAACTCTTACCTCATAAAACACACCAGATGTAAACTTTAAATGGTTCATAAACCCCAGTACAGGAAATAAAACTATAAAACTTAGAACAAAGCATAGGAGAAACTTTGTGACCCTGGGTTAAGCATGATATCATAGGCAGGACACAAAAAGCTCAAACTGTAAGAGAAAAAAATTGACAATTTGAACTTTGTTAAAAGCTAAAGCTTTTGCTCTTCGAAAGTCACTATTATCATAAAACTATTCTGTATTGTACAGTAATGATGGCTACATGATATTATGCATTTGTGAAAACCCACACAATTGTATAACACAAGGGGCAAACCTTAGTTTATGAAAATTTAAATAATTTTTTAGTAGGTTGGGGAATTCCAAGAAAGAATACAGACTGTGATGAGAATCAAACGTACTATTTTTTTTTAAAGATTTTATTTATTTATTTGATGAGAGATATAGAGCACAAGTAGGCAGAGAGGCAGGCAGAGGTAGAGGGAGAAGCAGGCTCTCCACTGAGCAGAGAGCCCAATGGGTCCAGGGAGCCCAGGACCCTGGGATCATGACCTGAGCCAAAGGCAGCTGCTTAACCAACTGAGCCACATCAAATGTACTAGATAGGTAGGACATAACCTCACTGACGGGAGTGGGAGACAAAGGTGCTGAACTAAGTAACTTTGGACATGAATGTCGTCTTGTAAGATTAAAGGTGAAAGGAGCATCACACAAACCCTAGTTGATACCATTATTTCCCAGGGAGGTAGGAGTTAATAACAGTTCTGATACTGCTGCTGATACACAGACACATTCTGACACATGTGTACTGGAGTTGGACAATTGAGCAAATAAATGGTAAATGGTGGTAGCCAGGTTTTTAACTGTTGAGGTATGAATTTGGGGAGGATCAAGGGAGAAAGCTAGAATGACCCATCTCGTAATGGATTAAAATTGGAGACATTGGTAAGAACTCATATTTAATCTGACATAAATATAAATGGTTATACATAGAAATATTTATAAATTTGTGTATATACACAGGTTAGTATCTTGGTTTCTAATACCATTCTCCAAGAAAAGCAACTTGGGCTCCTTGGAGAAATTGCTCATGTTAGGTCTGGGTCAGGAAATCTAGGAGATGAGCCCTGAGCACCTGTACGGCCAGAAAGCAGGCAAATGCTCAAAGAACAAAACAAAGCAAAACAACAAACCCACCATGATGGGGGGCGGGGGGGTAATGCCAAAGGAGCC
The DNA here is from genome assembly GCA_028534135.1 of Potos flavus. Taxonomy (NCBI): domain Eukaryota; kingdom Metazoa; phylum Chordata; class Mammalia; order Carnivora; family Procyonidae; genus Potos; species Potos flavus. Next base: position 50,275,309 of record CM052889.1, on the reverse strand, counting down.
AACTGAAAGAGCTCTCAATGGTCAAAGCTGGGAAAAAACATTAATAAACAAAATAAACAAAGTGCTGGATTATAACCTAAAGAATAGCATACTGATATTCTACAAAAGGGGGCCATAATCCGACCTGTAAGTGTAGGCTGTGCGGAGTGTCTTGTAAAGAGTGCAACACGGAAAGGGGACCGAGAATAGCTTTACTTGGAGAAACCCTACAAACACTCTTTCAGCCAGCTGATTAAAGTCAACCTTACACAGTCATCAATCATGTACATATATAATGTCATCATATGATGTGATGTGATGAAAATGACATTTTATCTCTGTGCTCTTCCTCCCCAAGACCCATAACCACAATCTACTCATGAGAAAAAGATCAGACGAATTCCAATGGAAAACTGTCCTACAAAATTCCTGACCAGTCGCTCCTCCTCAAAACTGTCAAGGTCATCAAAAACAAAGAAATTCTTTCACAGCCGAAGGAGACATGATAACTAAATATAATGTGTCATACTGAATAGGATCACAGAACAGAAAAAAGGACATTAGGTAAAAACTAGAGAAATATGAATAAAGTATGGACAATATTAATATGTTAATATTGGCTAGTTAATTTCAACAAATATGCCACACTAATGGAAGATGTTAAAATGAAAAAGCAACCTACCAAATGGGAGAAAATATTTGCAAATCAAATATCTGATAAGATATTAACATCCAAAATATATAAAGAGCACTTAAAACTCAATTCCAAAAAAAAAATTTTTTTTTTAAATGAGCAGATAATCTGAATAGAGATTTTTCCAAAGAAAACATGCAGATGGCCAACAGTACATGAAAAGGTGTTCAACATCACTTATCATCAGGGAAATGTAAGTCAAAATATGTACAATGAAATATCATTCAGCCATAAAAATAAGGATCTTGTCATTTGTGACAACATGGATGAACTTTGAGGGGATAATGCCAAGTGAAATAAGTCAAACCAGAGAAACACAAATACCATATGATTTCACATATATGTGGAATCTAAAAAAAAACAAAAACCAAATCAAAACAAACAAAAAACCAAATTCAGAGATACAGAAAACAGTTTGGTGGTTGCCAGAGAAGGGGGACAGAGAGTGAGTAAAATGAGTGAAGGGGGGGTCAAAGGGTACAAATTTTCAGTTACAAAATGAATAAGTCCTAGAATGTAATGTACAGCATGGTGACGATACAAAATGAATAAGTCCTAGAATGTAATGTACAGCATGGTGTAATGGTACTGTATTGCATATTTGAAAGTAGCTAAGTGGGATGCCTGAGTGGCTCAGTACATTAAGTATCTGCCTTCCACTCAGGTCATGATACCAGAGTCCTGGGATCGAGTCCCACATCCGGCTCCCTGCTCAGGCGGTAGCCTGTTTCTCCATCTGCCTCCCACTCCCCCTGCTTGTGCTTGCTTTCTCTCTGACAAATAAATAAATAAAATCTTAAAAAAAAAAAATGAAAGTAGCTAAGAGAGTGGATCTTGAAAGTTCTCGCCACAAGAAAAAAAATTATTGTAAATATGCATGGCGATGGGTGATAACTAGACTTATTGTGGTGGTGATTTTGCAATCTATACAAATGTTGAAATCATTATGTCGTGCACCTGAAACTAATAAAATGTTATATGACAATTCTACCTCAGTGCTTTTTTTAAAAAAAAAAAGAAAATAAAATGAAAAGGCAAACATATACCGGTAAAAATATTTTTAAAACATATCTGATAAAGGATTTATATCCAGAATATATAAAAGGCTGATACAACTCAATATTAAGAAGACAAAATCTGAATTTAAAAAAAAGGCAAGAGAACAAATATACTTTGCCAAAGAAGATATAAAAGTGGCAAGTAAACACATTAAAAGATGCTCATTATTATATCCGATCATTTGTTATCATTAGTCAATACAACTTAAACTACACAAAGATACCACTACTGGAAGTGTTAGTATTAAGCAGGATAACAGTATCAGATGCAAGTGAGGAAGGCGGAGCAACTGGAAATCTTGGAAATCTTCTATATTATTGATGGGAATGCTGCTTTGGAAAGCACTATTGCAGCTTCTGAAAGCTTATATATACTTATATATACTTACCGTATGACTCAAAAACCCCACTCCTAGGTATTTACTTAAGAAAATGACCACACCATAAGAGACTCTTAAGCTTAGGAAACAAACTGAGGGTTGCCGGAGGGAAGGGGCGTGGGGGGATGCGGTAACTGCGTGATGGACATTAAAGAGGGCTCGTGATAGAATAAGCACTGGGTGTTCCATGCGACTGATGAATCACTGACCTCTACCTCTGAAACTAGTACCCTATATGTTAATTAATTTAATTTAAATAAATTTTCAAAGAAGAAAATGACAATCCAAAGATTTGTACTTGAATGTTCAGCAACTTTATGCATAGGAGTCAAAATCTGTAAGTCCTCCAAATGGATACACTGGTCGTGCTGTACTCCTAGGATGGAAAGCCCTGGGGTTTGTATGACTGCTGAGTCATACACAGACGAATCTCAAGTGTGTTATGTTCAACGAAAGAAGATAAACACAAAGACTACGCACCGTATCATTTAATTTATATGAACACTTAGAAAAGGCTGATCTGTAGTGAAAGAAAGCAGAACAGTTGCTTCCAGAAAGTGGGAAAGGAAATGACAGCAAAAAGACAGCCGCAAACTTTTTGGAGGGGTGGGTGGGGGGAGGAAATGTTTTTTGTCGTGAGTGTGGTGGAGGTTATGTGGCTGTTTACTTTCATCGGTCTTGCCAGATTGTACACTTAAAATTGCTGGATTTTATTTCACAGATAAATAGACTTCAGGAATGCTGATGAAGAAAACACTGAGTCAAGAGCCTGAGGCTAAGCCAATCTCTGGCAATCGGAACAGAATTAACCTGCTCAATCCGCATTTATCAAGGTTCACTCTCGGGTGGGAAAGAGCTACCTTCTGTCAAGCACAAACCACCTTAAGCCTGGATGACATGGGGGTTTGTTAGCAAGAAGTAAAGGTGGCATTCCATCTAGCAGCTTCTCCTACCCAGGTCATATATACAGGCTTTGGAGAACACTAACGTCTTTATTTAAATTAATCATAAATAATCCTCATTCTGTGATTAGAATCCAGCCTTTCATGAATAGTAATTACCTATTGACCCATCCCTGACAACCTAAACTGTGTAGAATGTTCCTGAAAAATCGTTATTCGATTAAAAGACGCACACCAATCAAATCTTCCAAGCTCAATGGGCTGGCAATTTAGGGACGAGTAGACAGAACTCCCCCTTGAATGCTCTGTGACATTGTGACCAGCGCATGTGGTATGTGACCTTTTTCAACTCCTCTTTTCTGTCCCTTCATATGGGTTATTTTGTTTCCAATCCTTGGCTGCTTCGCTTGTCCTTCTGGCTTTGAAGGGAGGACATTTTTGGCTTAACCCTCAGAGAGGAAAGACATATGGTGCTCTGCTCTTGAAATCTGTTTATTTTTCCCCACTACATATGTTTTGCTTCCTTCTCTAATGTCTGTGCTGAAATGTAAGAAGTCTGCCTTGCACCAGTGGTTCTCATTAAAATAGGCCTCGGCTGGTGTCCCTGTTTCTTTGTCGATTTCAGGACCGTAGCTTTTTACGGGCGAGTTAGAAAGCCCTGCTAACTCGTGTTCTGCCTTTTGTGGTGCATTGCCCATAGTTGTGCGAGAGTTCAGGCGGAAATTGACAGATCGGGTACAAGCTCACTTGAAACATCTGATATTGAAGTAAGACAATCAAGTAGAAAAGAAATCGGTGCATTCTTCTAGATTCTTTAAGTCCTAAATACCTTAGGGATGTAGGTAATCAAAATACAAACAAACTTGAGCTCATTATCTCCGTAACCCTTCCCTTCAAAACAGCCCTGCCTGGGTCACAGATGGGCAGCTGTGCCCTGGGCTCTAAGAAGGTTAATAGAAGACTCTGTTTGAATAGCACTGGCTTTTAAAAACCTGTAACTAAATACATTGTCCATTATGTTCTAAAATTCACAAACAATACACTAACGCTGTCTTTATACTTAGATGCCCATCTCTGCAGATTTCTTTTACTGGAAAACAAAAACTAGGTAGCCATTGGCACTTTCATTTTTGTCTTGGGAAACGTAAAAGCTACACTTTCTGAAGCACTGTGATGATGAGCCTAACTCAGATACCTATGAACGGCTGAGATACTTGGTTTTTCAAATGGTCGTGGTCAGAGCCGCTGACCAGAGCACATGCCCAGGTACAGATAGCCCAGACCCGGGGACAACTCCACTCCTGTCTCTGCTGCTACTTAAGGCCTTTCTTGCCCCCAGTGAAGTCCTCATTCTGCCCCTTGGATTGGTAGTGCTGTGTCTCAGAACAGACTCAGACTAAGTCTGGGCCAGAAGGCAAACAGCTTCTCCATCCTAGCACAGAATGAATGGAGTTTCCTGGATTGGGGGCGAGGGGTCTCTCACAATCAGTTTCCCTGTTTACAGCATCCCCCATCTGCACAACCCCCTTCTGGGGAGCCATCCCAGCTGTGCTTTAGACCCTAAGCTGGCCTCACCACCCACTCTGGCTCTCTATTTCATTTACATGCTCGGCTGGGATCCCTAGATCCGTGTTGTTCCTATGTGTCTGCCCACCATGTCTTAGAATACTACGGAAGAATTTCTCTGTGGTTGTCGTCAGTACCATTTCTCCCAATATTTCTGGTTCTCCTCCACTTATAGGTGCACAATAGGATCCCACTGAAGTGAGGCATGGCCAGATGACTTGCCTTGGCCAATGGAACGTAAAGGGAAAGTTTAAGTGTCAGTACGTGGTTTACTTCTTTTGCTGCCTCAGTGAATATGGGAGCTCAAGTTGGAGTGAGCCTCCATCAGCTTGGGCCCCTGAGTTACAAAAATGAACAGAGCGCACTGATAACCCATAATGATCAAGACGATACCTCTGTTGTTTGAAGCTTTTGAAGTTTGGGAGTTGTTTGTTATTGCAACATAACCTTGCATATTCTGACCATAGGTCTTCGCCTGTGTTTGTGTTTTATTTTTCCGTTTTAGTATTGTACGACCTTTTTATAGCCTGTGTTTTGCTGGAGCTTTCAGCAGTTGGTTTGCATTCTCTTTTTATTTTATGCCTTATTATCCCCCATAATTCTCATTGACCTCAACATCCATGTTTATGACTTTCAGCATCTTAGACCTGTAGTGCCTGCCCTTCTGGTCTTTAGAGCATTTTTCTTAGGATCAGTCAGTGTCCGGCAGTATCGTATCTGGAACTCGTTATTATAAGGCATCTACGCCAAGACCGAGATCACGAAATCCAGCCTTTCTCCCAAATTCCAAACCCCTAATCCTTCTACCTGGATTTATCTTGGTCAAGCTACTTAAGTATTTTGTGTTTGTTTCTTCATTGAAAAATAAAGCTAAGAACCATCCCTATCTCACGGGGTTCTTGTGGAGATTAAGCGAGATAATGCACAAAAGCTCTCAGTATCAGTACCCTGCCCATTGTGAAAGCCCCAGAGCAGTTAGCTCCAAAAATCGCCATTGTGATGTGCTGTGGGGAAGGGCTCTCTACCACACACGTTAGATTTGCCCTCCGCTCCTATTGTTTTAAATATTTTGCTCTAATTCTGATTTAGTCCGAATTCCTAATTCACGGACTCCAATAGCATCCTTTGACTCTGATGGACTCCCGTGTTTGAACTCCATACCTCCCAGCTGTGGCACCTTCTACACCCCTTGCTTTCTTGACCTGAAGTTGACTACAGACTCATGAATGAGCCCAGGGAGGGCCAGTCGGACTTCCAGCCCACAGAATCACCTCGAGGAAGAGCATGGTTATTGCTCTAAGCCATTCAGTTTGGGTGATTTAAGACATAGCAAAAACTGACACATTTTCTAGCTGTGTGATTTTGAGCAAATCACTTAGTCTCTCTGAGCCTCTATCATTTCACCGGTAAAATGAAGATACTATTTTTTTTCATAAGACATTGTTTTTATTGAAGAAGACATTTATTATTAGAACATGTATTTCTTCCATGGTACTCCTTTCTTTAGTGTTTCACCAAAAAAGTAGTTCTTTATGTATTTCATTATTGAGATATGATTTATCTTGCAGATGAGGTTTAAGCAGCCGGCCTAGTAAATGCTCAGTAAAGTGAGCCACTCAGTAAAGTGGCTCCCTATAACTTCCTGCAGTTGTCACCATTATTTCACTCTTATCCTCACTCACTCTTACCATCAATGGATCAGTCGTGCACCTCCTTTCCACAGAAGGCTTCCCCCACCTTCCAGGAGCTCTTTCCTTGCCTGGTTTTCTTTCTGAGCAGCAGCGCTTGGTGAGCTCGCTCGTGTCTGGGACTTTGTGATCAAGCAGAGAAGACAACTCTCTGTCTGTCTTGCGTTTCCAGCTACTTCTCTCACATCTCCACTTGACTATTTGGTAAAGTCTGAACTACAACAATCCATTATGCTCATTATTTCCTCTCCCATTGGCTCACCTTCTCATCTAATCTGCGGTTTTGTTTTTTTTTGCGGGGGGGTTGTTTTTGTTTTTGTTTCATTCTCAGAAATTTTTAAATCCTTAATTTCCTTTATTGTCTGTATCCAATTAGTTACTAAGTCATGGTTCTTCCTTTGAAATCTCATTTTACTCTTTCATCTCCATTCCCACTGCCAGTCCTTTGTTCTATGCCCCTCCCCCACCTCGACCCCCATTGCTATCCTAGTCACCTCCTTCCACGTCCCTTGATTCCACTCTTTCTGGTAACTGCTAGCAGATGGATTTTTCTAAGATTTTGATCTTGCTGTTTTGTTTCTCTGCTTAAGAACCTATGATTCACATCACCTGTGCTTCAAGGTCAGATTCCTACACCTTGTGACCTTACTGCCGGGTCTAAACCTGTTTCCCACCCCCAACTAATGGCTCCATTCAAGAGGGGCCAGGATGAGTCCCATCTCCCACAAACAGATGCTGGCAAAGCTGAAGACACTGATGCTTTATTTAAAAAGTGAAATCCATGGATGGCAACAGAGAAGAGGAGGACGTAGAAAGAAAGAAGGGGAGAGGCAGGCAAAGCAGAGGCATTAGGTGCTGGTTCTGTTTCATGATGAACCAAAAGGAGCTCACAAGGGGGTTGGCAGGTATGTCCGCACGCCGGCCTCCTCTGGGCCAGCAGCGAGGAGGGGCCCGGCCTTCAAGCAGCCCATGGGAGAGAGAAACAGGAGGGATTTCCATCTGGCTCCTTTGTCTCCTATTTCTCATTTATCCAAGTTGCCCCCACAGGAAGTAAAGTGCCCCCCACTTCTGGGTTTCATCTTCTGTCCCGTTCAGGAGCTGCTCTGGGGCCAGATCTAACACAGGACTGTGTGGTTTCTGCCAAGCCCAGAAGGTCTAAGGGGAAAGCAGAACTCCAGCAGCTGTGGAAGAGGCCAGAGGGGAGGGTCCAAAGCCACCATCAGGGCCTAGTTGGTCCCACATAGAGGGGATCTGAGGAGACCCACCAGCTTGTGTCCCCTAGAGGCATATCCAACCCCGACGCTGTCTCCCGGCTTAGGCTATTCTCCAGCATCTTTTACTTTCTGTTCTGCCTTTCTGAGTCATACTGTTTCTTCAGCAACTGATTAAGTTCCACTCTCTCCATAAAGTACTTCCCAACAGCCTGTAGAGGACATTTGCTATTTTGGTTTTTGTCTATTTTCTTAGGATTCGGTTCTCTCCTTGGGTGAGGGTGATTTCCTATTGTGTAAGATGTTCTTCCCCCTTCCTCACTCCCAATTCCTACTATGGAAGGGAAGAGAAGGGCTCGATGCCTCTTCTACCCCCACTTTGGACACATGATTTAAGCTCAGTCCATCAGTTACAGGCTCCCCAGGCTTCGGACTTGGAGCCAGTGAGACAAAGATGAAGTGAACATCTGAGGATCATATGGCTCCCCATGCTGCAGTCTCCTTCAGCTCTCTTCTTTGAGGGGATGACCTTGGCTCCAGTTCTGCTGCCTAGCATCTGGAACTCTCTTGGACGCGGCATGTTTTCCAAGCCTTGTGTTCCATGTTCCCGTGGATTCTGCGAATCCCCCTTTTCCTGGCCCAACTGATATCTCCCCAATCACCTCGCCTGTTTTAAAGGTGGCCAGTGTCAACTTTCATTGCTTGTAACTCAGAACCTTGTTTATACCTAGTAGCTGATGTTACCTTCTGCCCCCCAGGGATGTTTACAGCACTTGAGATAATTTATGTCATAGGTTTAGCATAATGCTTGGAACATAACGCATACACAAGAATGGCTGGCAACCATGTTATTACATATGTTGAATACAATATTATTACATACTGTCGAATACTATATCCTTGTCGTATCCAACAATTATTTGTCAAGTTTCAGGCACTGTGGGCAGTGTTAAGACAGAAGAAAGTGAAAAGGGCCATGAGTTCCTTGTTTACTATGAAAAATAATAATCAACAGAAGATAAAATAAAAAAAAACAGAAAAATAAAATCAACAGAACAGTTACAACAGAGATTGTAGTACAAACTACGTTCATAGTACAAAGGAGTGAGCAGCCTGTGAGCATTAAAAGACCACAGAAGGCCACCTAGGAAAGGAGATGTTTGAATCGGGTCTTTTTTTTTTTTTTTTTTAAAGATTTTATTTATTTACTTGACAGAGGGAGGGCGATCACAAGTAGACAGAGAGGCAGGCAGAAAGAGAGGGGGAAGCAGACTCCCCGTCAAGCAGAGAGACCGATGCAGGGCTCAATCCCAGGAACCCGAGACCATGACTTGAGCCGAAGGCAGAGGCTCTAACCCACTGAGCCATCCAGGCGCCCCTGAATCGGGTCTTGAAGGAGGACCAGGAATTCAACAGGTGGGAAGAGGGAGGGATGGGTGTCCTTGGCGGAGGGAGCTGCAGCTGGGCTCTGGAATGGTGGGCCGCTCACTGGAGAATGGACAGTTTGGAGCAGGTAGTGTGATTGTCAGGCAATTAGGAAGGCCAGCTTTAATGAGTGTGGGCATGCGTTGGAGAGAGACTGGTCAGCATGGTTCTCCAGCCTCATTCAAATGCCATGATGCAGTCCTGGGAGAGGGGGAGTTGGAGATTTAAGTAGAATCAATGTGATAATGGATGTACAGTATGCTTTCAAGGTTCAACACATAGCAGCTGTTACTATTATTACTGTCATTACCATTTCTAGTAAGAGAGGCTCTTATTCAGATTTTATAGAGGAGGGACACTGAGACTCAGAGAAGGCATTTGACCCAACCGACAGTCGGGTACTTGATATTCTCTAGAAACACGATTTTAATCTCAGGTCTTCTGATTTTCTGATCTCCAATGTCACCTTCCAGGATTAACTACTGTCTCCCGGAAAGGACCTTTTGATAAAAGAATGCTGTCCATTCCTACAACAAATCCTACTTCTTAGTAATGTCTTTTTCCTTACATTTGAATATTGTCTCTCCCACGAAACCATAGTCAGGTTTACGAGTTATTTGATTATAAATTGGCTTCTTGATGAAAAGTCTGGAGAAGCTGTCATAAAATGACAACAGATGGGGAACTGGAGGCAGACATGGAGAAAAAGGGGATTGGAAAACTGCAAATGCAGACTAGTGTAGAATGTTTGCCTCTATCCAGAGTAAAGAGAAGGAGAGCTTAATTAAAAAAAAAAAAAAAAAACAGAAGGAAGCATCATTAACAGTGTTGGTTTGTAAGTATCTTCTTCCGAGCTGGGCGGATGAAAATGACACAGTGACAAGTCTGTTTATAAATATCTATTTCTTACTTTTCAGATAATTAATGTCCACTCTAAATTTCTTGTGTGCTGCTATCATTGGAAACCCTGATTTCTGTCAAACCTTCCTTTTGAAGGGTTTTATTGTTACAAATACCCAGCAGGCAAGGACATCCTGCGGGGTCCCAGGGACAAATGCTGTTTACTTGTTCTTGTGAACAGCTGTCTTCCAGGCTGTCCCCAATTTGGCTTCCTCTTCCTTGATGAAAGCAAAAGCACACTTGCCAACTTCCCTAGTGCCTGATTCCCCGCCGAAATATATATATATTTAAATCTTTTTGGGTTTGGCTACAACTGGTTGCTATTTCATTTTAATCTCTACCTACTACTTGGGTTTCAGGAAGATGTTCTCTCCTGGCTTGTATTTCCCCTCAGGGTCTGCTGTGTTTCTTCCATAGAAATAAGAAGGTGAATGATGGTGTATCTCTTCATAGGTGTCTAGCTGCCTTTTAGAAGCATGTGCTGACAAGTCTGCTCATCTTTATTATAGTCTCACAGTAGCTGTGCAATATTGCTTCCTCATCCATGTGTGAGGATGATATTCATCATCGAAAAAAAAATTACTGGGTATTTACTTGATGCCAGGTACTAGGCTAAGAATCTTGATTCTCACTTTTTGGCATAGGTCTTATATTCCCCCCCCCCCCCATTTTACAGATGAGGACAGTGAGGACAGGAAAGTTGAATCATTTTCCAAAGATCACGCAGTCAAGTAAATGTGGGAGCTGGTATTTGGTCCCAGTCTGATTCCTTCATCGTGAAATCCTTGTTAAATTCTACTTAAGTATATTTTCTTTTTAAGTATTGCTCTGGAAACTTAGACTTGTGAATATAAAATATTTTAAGTCCTTTAAGAAACCATGAAGCATCAGAGAGCAGATGCTACCCGACGTTCTCTGTGCCCAGTAATGGAAAGTATATTGATATAAAAAGCGTGCATTAAGACTCAATTTTAATTGACAAAAACCCAACTCACAATGGTTAAAGAAAGAGGAAAGTTCATTGGCACATGGCTGTAAGGAAGTTTGAAAAGCCAAGATGGTCCAAGTGGGGGGGGGGGGGGTCTTAGATAAGGACCGTGACCAGCCAACCCAAAGAGGGTGGTGGCCTGGGGGTGGGTGGGGTAGGATGAGGTCATGCAAATCGGGTCTTCTTGTGGAAACCACAGAGCCATGGGAAGGTAGTTCTCAGAAACTATGTGGG
>CM052889.1:50224954-50263784 GCA_028534135.1 Potos flavus | reverse complement strand
ACTGAAGCTGCATGGGGAATATGTGAGCTGAGGCTGGTGAAAAGGGGACAGACCCAGCATGCGGGGCAGGAGGTCTTTTTCCATGGGAAAAGGCCTGAACTTGCAACTTCACCTCTTTCTGCATCCTCTTGGCCTGGACTTCTCAGTCTGCTGTGGATTGGATGTTTGTGTGCCCTCAAAATTCACATGTTGAACCTCTAACCCTTAAGTGTGACTGTGTTTGGAGATGGGACCTCCAAGGAAGTAATTAAAGTTCATTGAAAAAAAAAAAAATAAAGTTCATTGAGTCCTAAGGGTAAAGTTTTGATCTAATAGAAGTAGTGTCCTTATAAGAAGATACCACAGAGCTTTCTCTCTGGCTCTGTGCATGCATAGAAGAAAGGCCATACAAGGACACAGTAGGAGGGCAGCTGTCTGAATGTCAGGAAGAGAAATGAGCAGGCGGGAACCTTGATCTTGGACTTTCAGCCTCCAGAATGGTGAGAAAATAAATTTCTCTGTCTTAAGCCACTTAGTCTATTTTGTTATAGCGGCTCAGGCGGACTAGTACAGATTCATGGCTCACTGTAAGAAAGGCCAGAAATGCCTGCCCCAGCCGGGGGACCAAGTCCGCAGATGGAAAGAAGCCTGGATTCCAGGAGGCAACTAGCCATGTGTCGCCTAGTGCCATGAACAGAGCCCTGCCTATCTCTTTATAGGCTTTGCCCAGTTGGTTAAAGGCTTTGTAACGCACCAGTCTTTGCAAGAAGACCAAAGCTTATAAACCTCTTGGCCTTCAGAATCCCAATCCTGTCCCACCCCAGGCCCCAGGTTCTCCTCTACCACTGCTCTCTGAGCCCTTCTGTTTTTCTTCATCTCCTTAATAATTCACCTAATTTCTTCAAATTCATTATTTTCCTGACCTTTCTATTACCACTAACATGAGGTGAATCTTCAGTATCTGCTTAGATTGTAATATAGCTCCTATTATTCTCCGCCAACACCCTCTCCACTTGATTTATGGGAGATGTTAATCTAATGCACTAGTTCCTGATTGCTGCTGTAGCAAATTACCTCGAACTTACTGGCTTTAAACATGTGTTTATTATCCGACAGTTCTGGAGGTCAGAATTCCAACATGGTCTTTCATTGGCTAAAATCAAGGTGTTCTCAGAGCTGGTTCTTTCTGGAGGCTCTAGGGGAGTATCTGTCTCCCTGCCTCTCCCCATCTAGAGGTCTCCACATTCCTTGGCCAAAGGTCCCCATCCTTCCATCTTCAAAACCAGCAATGGCAGTTTGCGTCCTTTTCACGCTAAATGCCTTAGGTTCTCCTGCCTTCTTATTTTACTTATAAAGGCCTCCAGGATTACATTGGGCCCACCCAGATAATGCAGAAAAATTGTCTCACCTCAATGTCCTAGGGACCTCAAGGTCCTAGGGGTGCCTGGGTGGCTCAGTCAGTTAAGCATCTGACCTTCAGCTCAGGTCATGATCCCTGGGGCCTGGATTGAGCCCTATGTCAGACTCCCCACTCAGTGGAAAGCCTGCTTCTCCCTCTCCCTGTTTCGCTCTCTCATGCGCTCGCTCTCAAATAAATAAATAAAATCTTAAAGAAAAATTTTTAAAAAGATCCTTATTTACACAGAAAAATGCAAGGTCCTAAACCTATGTAGTTAAATGAATCTTGGTAAATGTTTAAACCTGTGCAGCCAACACCGCATTCAGGACATGAAACATTTCCTTTACCCCAGTTTCCCTTCTGTCCCCTTCGGGTCAACGTTTGCGCTCTCCATAGGCAGCCACTGGTTTTCCTTTGACTAGTTTTGCCTGGTTGCTAAACTTCACTTAAATGGAATTGTGCAATACCCTTTTGTGTCTGACTCCTTTCACTTAACATAATGTTTTTGAAATTCATTCCTGTTGCGTGAGTCAGTTGTTCATTCTATTGTATTGCCAAGTAATATTCCATTGTAAAATATACCACAGTTTTGAAATCCATTCACCTACTGATGGACACATCACATGGCTTGGTTCCAGTTTGAGGCTATGAATGAAGAAATATACATGGTTATGAAAAAAAAAATCCTTATTTGATCACATCTATGAAGTCCATTTTGTCACGTAATGTAACATATTCCCAGGTTCCCACCATTAGCACGTGCACATCTTTGGGGCGCCATTATTCTGCCTACTACTGATTTGCCTCTGTCTCCTTGTCCTGCCACTTCTCAACCGTGCCTAAGGCTGAGTCTCCTAATCACCTTATCTCCTGCTATGGGCCCTTAAGGAGCTCAGCTTGTACTCAGCCTCTTTAGCTCTGTCCTGGATCAGATTCTGACACTATAACCTACTTTTAGTAACTGACCTCTCACCTCTTTCCTCGGAACCAAGCTCCCAGCTTTGTACTCCAGGCCTACTTCCTGGATCCTGGATTGATGCTCCTGGGCCCAAGTCCCTGCCTGGAAGCCCAGTTCCTTTAGAGCTAAAGGACAGTTGGGCTTATGGCAAGCCTCAAACAGACCTGCCCATATTCTGGGCATCATGGCTGGGTCTCTGCTATGTGGATATCAGGCCATGCAGGAAAAACAGTTGCCAGGAGGGGCTTCCTCCTCTTGCCTGGGATCATACTCCTCTGAGGCTGGCTCCTCCAGTGGGCCAGCCACCAATAATCAGACCCGGATTGCCTTTCATGCAGGAGTCAGTCAAATCTAGCTCAGTGTTTCTCAAATTTCATTGCAGGAGATTAGGAATACCTGGAGAGCCTTAGAATATCTAGATATCCAGGCTGCACTGGTACCAGTTGAATCAGAATCTTTGGGGAGTATAAACCAGCATATTTTTAAAAACTCCATCGATTTCATTTTGCAGGCAAGATCAAGGACATAAAGCTTATACCCTGAGATCAGGACCTGAGTCAAAATCAAGAGTCGGCCCCTGAACCCACTGTGCCCCCCAGGTGCCGTGGCCCATTCAATCTTTGGGATGAGCCGCAGTAAAATCTCTCTAAGTTGCTCAGTCAGTGCTTGATTCCCCATTCTCTCTCCCTGCAATTTGATGTTTCTTTATATAACTTTTATTTTATATATATTTTTTCTTTACTTTTTTCTATCTTAACTTCCAGACTGAATGTTCCACAAAGATGAGGACCATAATATGTCTGTCTTCTATTATCTCTACTTTGCAGATGAGGGAACTTGCCCAAGATGTTGCTTCTAATAAGTGAGGGGGAAGGATGTGAGCCTCCTCTGAGCTCAGTCCAAGTCCCCTATCACTACTGCTAACCTCCATGCCACCACTCACCCTCTCATCAGCTGAACACAAGTGTATTTTCTGTATGTGGCTTTCTAGTTTTTTATTTGCACAAGTCCTTATTTTATATAATGGCAATTGGAATGCCCATGTTGTCTAGAATTTGGCTTTTCTCACTGAACATATCGTAATGCTTTTTGCAAACTTTAAGTCTGATATTTTAAGAATGCCTATGTAATAGTCTGTCACATTGATTTACTATAAACTACTTAACTATTGCTTATCATTTAGGCATTTTCACTGGTCATTTTTTTATAGGTGACTTTGAACCACACGTCTTCATGTGCCTGTTTGAACTGAGTTCCTACTTTCTCACAAAACATAAACATTCTTATCTCATTTTCACCTCGAACGGGCCACCCCCGGAACTTTCATGGTGTTGTAGGTAATTTATCTAAGCATGCTAAAGAATAGGAACATTTGTACTGCAGTTGTTTTTTATTTTTATAAGACACATAGAATTGTGACATTTTTACTGTTCCATCTTATCTAAGCTCGTTCATTAAATTGGCTTTGTAAATTCTTCTTTCCCTTAATTATTTCTGCTTATTTTTGAGGAATGATGAATTGTGCCAACTTGCAAATTTTGACGTCTCCTATTCACTCCCCAAGTGCGCTGACCCTTCACTTCCTCAAATCACAAGTGAGTTCCTTGTCTGCAATTCAAAGATAAGGTCTGGCTGGAGTCTGAACTGAATTTCTAGGAACCTAGGACATAAGGGAGACAGATGACCCCTTATGATTGCTCCCGCTGCATTTGACCTCATCCTCCGTGGTCTCAGTGTAGTGATGTAGAGAAGTCTGGACCAGAAACCAGACCTGGGGTCTTGCTCTCGACTGGACATTTGCTCACATTGGCACCTTAACCCCCTGAGCTCATTTCCTCAGCTCAAAGGCGGCAGACCCTTTGGCCCCAGTGCAGCTCTGCAGAATCTCACAAAATTGGGAATATCACATAAGATAATCAATGTGAATGTGCTTGAGACACTCTAAAAGACATAACGTGTGTATGTGTAATGTCTGTGTGCACAAAGTTGTTTCAGTGCAGAGACGTACAATTTTTATTTAATATTTACAGGTTTGACACTTGATTAGTTATTAGATACCGATTTACTGAATCAGTTGATACTTAATACTTTAATACTTAAATATTCTAATAGTTTTAAAAAACTGTATTTTAAATTTGACACTGTGATGAACACTTTTTCACTCAACCATATTGCATCCTTTTTAAAAAAAAAAATGTTTTTTTTAAGTAATCTTCACATCCAACTCCGGGATCAAACTCACAACCCCAAGATCAAAGTCCTATGCTCTACCAACTAAGCCAGCCAGGCACCCCACTGCAAATCCTTTTTAAAGGCCCGAGTTCTACCTTTTTGTTCTTTACTTCTATGATTTTTTAAAAAATAATTGCTAACATAATAACATTTTATTCACTAAGTGTTTAAGGAAGTATCTTAGAAAAACTGGAATTGCTAGAGTTGTCAAATTGATTGACACAATGAGAAAATTATCTTTCTACGGAGCAAGAGAAAAAAAATACAAAATGAGGACGTGGGTTGGTATTAAGTGGCTTTTAGTATGTCTACTGTTTACATTGTGAGAAAATGAGATCTACAAAGTGTTATGAATACTTTTAACTGAAAAAAAATCAGAGGAAATTAAAAACTCTTTAACAGGGACCAGATGTAGTTAAAAAAAAAAAAAAGAACAAAGCATTGAACTCTTGTGTTAAGACTAACTTCCAAAAAAAAAAAGGGACCCCTTCCCCAGCTGTAAGGGTAGGCTAATAATTAAGTCCAAGTGACCCTTCTTGCCCTCCTTAGACAAAGTGAGAAACAAGTTGCAACTCATTTTCAGAAGAAAAATCTTTACAAAATCCTCTACCAACAGCCAGTGGGGGAGGCTGGTCAGCTAAGCCCCGAGTCCGGTCCGGGGACAGGAGGCTGGCGGCCAGGAGGCAGGAGGCCCGGCCACCTTCCGAGGGAGGGGGACGCTGGTCAGCTACACCCTGGTCGCATTCCGAAGGCGGAGGCCGGCGGCTGGCCGGCGGAGCTCCAGGAGCGCGAGGGGCGCGGGCCGGGAGGTGCCGCGGGTGTGGGCAGCGGCGCGTCCCCCGGGCTCCCGGCGCCGCGCGGGGGTGCAGAGCCGCCGTGGGGCCGGAAGGGTCAAGAGGGCAAATGCTTTCTCGGAATTCACCAGCTCGGGCCAACTTCAGCAGATTTTCTCCTCCTTCCCAGCCACTTTCTCCGCCCACCCACCCCCTTCCCACCGCCCCAGCTCGGAGCAGGTCACCCCGCCACACCCCCCGAGTCGGAGACGCTCTGAGCACCGCGCTGGGCGGGCGGCCAGCTGGAGCGGCGAGTCCCCGCGGGTCGCAGGGGCCGAGAGAGGGGCCCCGCGGGGGAGGGGTCTGCGCGGGCCGGGGCGGGGAGGGGCGGGCGCGGCGGAGGTCGGCGGGGGGGTGTGTCCGAGGGGCGGGCGGGCTGGAGGCCGGAGCCCGGCGGGGAAGGGCGGACTCGCGCTCTGCCGAGAGCCCCCGCGCGTGGCCGTGCCTTTCTTCCCAGAGCCCACCCGAGCGGCGGCGGCGAGATGCGTGGCGGCGGCGGCGCGGGGGTCGCGCTCCTGGCCTCCCTGCTCTGGGTCGCCGCGCGGTGCCAGCAGAGAGGTGAGCCCTGGTCCCGAGTCCCCCGGCGGGCGGCGGCAGCTGCGGGACAAAGCCGGCCGCTTTGCCGCTTCTTGGGTCGGGGCGCGCATCCTCGTTCACTTCGGACGGGGGGAATCGCACACGTGGGGCTCCCGCGCGGCCCCTGGGAAGCGTCTCCCGGGCCGGGCGGGAAAGGGCTGGGGACGCCTCCCGAGACGGACGCAGCGCGCTCGTCCGACCCTTGGGCTTGAAACTCCTCGGACTCACGGGTGGGGAGGTGGGGGTGAAGTTCCGCTCCGTTTTTTGTTTTGTTTTGTTTTTGTTTTTTTTGCGCTCCCGAGCGCCGCTGACGCGAGCCGCGCGGGGTGGAGGGAGCGATGGGTCGTGGAGTGCGGGAGGGGGGTTGCAACCCCGCAGCGGTCCCCAGCTTGCAGTCCCCGGGCTGCGGCGGGCGGGGGTGAGGGCTGCTGACTCCGCGCGGGGAATGAATGGAAAAGGCGTCCTCCCGAGTCGCCCTCATTGTCCTGCGGTGGAAAGCCCGCTGGTCCGCTACGCGGAAAGGGCGGGCTCCTCGGGGTCGCTCGCGGCCCAGGCGGGCTCGTGGGGACGGACCGTGGTGAGAAGCGGGCCCCTGGCCGGCGGTCCTGAGCCGTGAGTACTCGCCCGCAGGTGGCGTCCCGGCCTTCCGAAAAGGCACCTTTGTGCAGCCCCAGAGGTGGCCAAACCGGCTCATTCCCCATGCGGGGTTAGACCGCGGTCACCCCGGGGTGACAGAACTGGCGGCGAAGGGACAATTTTGCACGCTCGCTGGCTGCACGGGTGCAGTGGTTCTCCTGGCAAAGTGTGGGGAGAACGGAAACCCCAGGCGAATTCTCAAGGCTTCTATCAATGCCGGGAGAGAAAGCATCCCTGTTTCCCTTTCTGCGGACCGCTCCATTCCCTCACTTGACCAAGTGGAGACTCGGTGAAGTCTTGCCGGCGTCCTTTCTAGTTGGCTAGACGGTCACAATACTTGTTGGCTGCATCGTAATGTGTGCAACATGTGACTGTGGACCCATCCCCACAAATACGCATTTCATTAAAAAAAAAAAAAAAATACAGTTCAAAAGTAGGAAGGCGGAATGCGAAATACCCTCGTGGGAAAAATGTGTGTTTGGGCATTGTGCTGAGTTGTGAACTCTACAGAGACGTGTCCTTCTCATTCATTCAGGCATTCGTGATGAACGCACTGGAGCGGAGCTGGCCACACAGCTTTGAATACTGCGCGAAGTAGGGGCTGGGACAGAGAGGGAATTTACATAGTTATGCGTGCAAGAAAGGAGCAGGCCTTTAGGGAGGGAAGGCTTTGGCCCTGCACGCCCAACTCCTTTCTCTTGGGTTGCTGAAAGTGAAGGAGTCCCAGTTTCCCACAGGGTGGGGAGAGAGCCGCTTGGTTCAGCTTTATTGTTCTAAGAAATCGAAAGTCCTAGATGGAAGAGATGCCCTGAATGTTTTTCTTGCCCCTAGGAGCTGAGCACTGGGTGTGGGAGGTTATGAATGGTGTTTGGAGAAAGTGGGACCACATGGGGCTTTCCTGCTTAAGATGCCTTGTAAAACCACCCACTGAGGGAGTCTTTGAATCTTTCACAAGGCTTTCTGTATTTGCCAGTCCCCACCCCATCAGCCAACACCATGCTTCCTATCAAGCACCTTTGAGGTAGTTTTCGTTTTAAGAAATAATTCGTGCTCTACATATATATATAGCGTAAATGATAGTGAAATGGTGTGATTTGGTCATAATAAAATCAAGCTGACCGGTAGCACTGCTGAGTTGGCTAATTGGTGCCCACATTTTTGAAAATGATCATTATCTAACAGCCACTCAGATTATCAGCAGTCCTCTGTAATATCTGTGTCTCTCTGGATTACCTTCCAACTCACAGTGTAGGATCCAATGGCTTACTGACCTTGAAATGTAACCTGTTTAAAGTGAGTTATTCCCCAGGGTTAGCATAAGAGGTGGTATGTTTCTTAAAATAGTGCCGTGTTAAGTCCACAGCTGGCAATTACATGGAATTATAATTGCTTCACAGGTTGGCTCATCAGCTTTTCTGTTTTAAATCATGCTTTCTTTTTTAAAAGTAAAAATAGATCGTTCCAAGTAGAGAGAAAAAGAAATCTATTGTATGAATAGAAGAACATGTACTTCGTTCTCAATAAGGCATAGTATTACAATTTAGCATTTGTCACCTTTAACATACTGTCACCCCACAGTAGAGTATGCGTGCCTGAAGGGATTCCAAAGGCACATTTTTCTCTTCTGTAAGCTATATTGCCACGTATGGGCCAATAAAAAAATACCGGTCTTAGCAGTTGGAAACAAGGATATGTGTAGTAAAAACATCACTGCCCACCTTATGCATATCCTGGACTTTGGCCCACTCCTTTTCCCTTCCTCTTTTCCAGACATTAAATATGAAGCCTACCACTGTAGTTAATACAACGTCATAAAGAGTTCAAATGCCACAAAGATATGGTAATGTCTTGTGCCACTCTTAGAATTGCACTGCTCTATAACCAAGTATCATAAACTGTTTATATACCCACTGATTTCAAGGTAATCATCCTTGAAACACTCTACCATTTTATAATACTTTGTTCATAAAGCCCTATGGATATTCATTATCATCCATGGTACATATGGGGGAGGGGCGATAAGCTATACCTTTAAGCTTTAGATGTTTTCTTCTCTGGCCTCACTAGCTGGGGGAAATTGGGCCAGTTAATTTTCCTGTGCTTTGGTGTCAGTGTCTGCAAACTGGGAAGAATAATGGGGCCTCCCTGGAGAGGCTGTCAAGGATGAGATGAAACAACGCAAGAGCGTCAGAACAGTGTCTAGCACAGGGTTAGCCCTCAAAATATATTATCTAGGAGCATCATTGTTACTATTTTACACAGAACTATGGGGGAGGCCCTCTTCTGAACTATAGTCTCTGGGATGCATAATTGTTACAAAGTTTGGAGTCTGGACCTGGAATCAAATAGTCTTGGGCTTGAATGCCAACACCTTAACAGCTCTGAATGTCAGTCTTCTTGTCTATAAAATGGGTAGGATTCACATGATTAAATAACACGTGAAAATATTGGCATGGTGTTGGGCATGACATAGTGTCACAAGCATAGGGTCCATGGCGATGGCCCTTACTGTTATGCCTGTCATGTGCACTCACCATCCCGGGCACCCCTCCCTCTCTCATTGTCCACGTTCATTTGGTCATTAAGGGCTTGTTGATTTTACCTCCTGAAAGTCTGTGCGATCTGTCTCCATTTTTTTTTGGTCCCCACTGCTGACTAGGCTCAGGAATTGTTTGTTTTTCCCATGAAATATTGTAATGGTTCTCTCGTCAAACCTCCCTCCTCCCCTCTTGTCCCTTCTCAGCACAGCCGCCTCTGTGATTTTTCTAGAAACACCACCATAGGGGCTCAGACTGGTGCCACCCACACCCTTCACTTTTTCACGTGTATGCACAAAATAACAGTGATGTGCATCACGTGGGGGGGGGGGGGTAAACCAAGGGGGCTGGGACTCCAGCTGGCCTCTTATCCCAGAACTGAGGGACATTATTTTAGGACCCTTGTACCTACCCATAGGCAATCAGTATTTCCTTGCACGCAGGCTGTGAAGTGTCAGACAAGTCTGCTGTTTAGGTTCTAATGGCCTGGAAAACCTTCCCGGCCCCCCGATGCTGAAGTATTTATTAAGTGCTCTCCCCTAAACTCCCAGCGGTCTCTCCACTTAATGCAATTGTCATCCATATCCACTTATCATGGTGGTGTGAACAATTGTCTGGCCAATCTGTCTCACCCACTGACTTGGGCAGGGACCCTTTTATCCATATCTGCAAGGTCATTGCTTTGCAATGTTCCCAGCAGTGAATAGTCATCTATCTTTGTTGAGCCAAATTGAAATGAATATCTTTGCTTATGAATCAAGTAGCTTCAAAACATTTTGTTATATAGGTAATCCATGTCCGTGGTACAAAACTCAAAGTGTACTAAAGGGTCTGTAGAAAAAGGTTAAATCTTGACCTTTGTCACCTTCTTTTGAGGCAACCACTACTTTTGGCTTCTTGTGTATTCTTCGATAGACGTCTCTTCATGGAACTTTTAAAGCAAGCTACTTTATGGAACCTATTTCTTCTCTAACGATATAAGGGAGGCCCCACTTATTTCCTGACAAAACGTGGAACAATATTCCTCTCTCCACTGCCGTGGAGAGAGGAATATTGTTCCACGTTTTGTCAGGAAATAATACTTCAGTGGACCATTGCAGGGAATTAATACATCATTTAATGAACGAACGTACATACTTGTAAACTTGTCACCTTCAACCTGTTCCTTCCAACATGGTCTTTGACAGAGAGGTATTAGAGCAGTGTTTCCTAGATCTTATGGAATTTAAAAACGAGGTCATCAGTTGTTTTCATGACATTGTACTCATTCTGAACGTCTTGTTTATTGTGCCTTAACAAGCTTTTCCTTATGCAGTAAATACTTTTTTAAAAATATATTTTAGGAGATTTATGATAGAGAAGTCAAGTTTGAGAATAATTCTATTAGAAGTTTATGCCAGTGTGTTATTTATTTTACCAAGTAAATACAATTTGTTACTGGAACACCTATGGCAGACCCAGAAAAATTTAATTTTTGAAAATAATTCCCAGTGAATAAAGTTAAGTCTGCACTTTGAATACAGAGATTAATTGGAGACAACCAGAGAGAACTCTCCATCTTGGACGTTAGATGACGTTTTTAGTTACATTCCTTAGAAATGTTTGGACAACCAAGAGAAACTATAGTTTCCTGAATAAAGATGTCTGTAACTTATCTACATGCTTGCAGATAATTTTTTCGCTTGTTTTGTTTTCCAAATACTAATATGTCTCCATGGACAATTGAGTAAATAAATAAAGGCATTTCAAAATTAACGAGGAGAAAAAAAAAACCTTTATAAGAAGTAATTGAGTTAAGGTCATGAACTTGGGCTCTGCTGGAACATGCCGGCCAGGGAGCTGTTTGGGCCCGAAGCCCCCCGTGCGACAGAGACAGCTGGATTCACTGCATTTTCATGGACTGGATGCTGAGGGTGACAGTCCGTGCCCAGAGTAACGATTTCATAGCTCAGAATCCCTCCACTTGAGTCTTTGTGTTTTCAAGGCTGGATCAGGAGCGCTTTCTTTGGGTTAACTTGTTCCCAGCGATTGTGTGTCTTGCTTGGGGGCAGGAGACAGACAATGGAGGCAGTGAGAATCCCAATCAGCCCGATGGATGACATTCTTGCTTAGGTAAGCATTTATCTCGGAGTGTTCATCCAGAAACTGCGGTGTGTGGAAATACATAAGGTCCTGGCTTCGGCTTGTATGCACGCTTTTGTTTTTTCTCTTCTGAATTTACTATTTGAAGTTTGCATCTCTTCATTCCTGAACTACCTTTGAAGTCTGAGCTGTCTGCCTAGCAGGCTGTGTGGCTCAAATTCTTGTGCCCGAGAGCCTCCTGCATGGCTGGTGGGAATGTCAAATTTAGATCCATGAGCGTGTGTAGAAAATGCCCTCGTTTCCCCATTGCCTGAAGTATTTCCTACATTTTGTTCCATTGCCTCTTAACTTCCTGCCAGAACCTCAGGAAATTCTCTGTAACAATAAAGAAGATGCTACAAGGCAGCAGATCATTTGTAGTTAAAAGAGAACATTTAGTGGGGGGAAATATCCTCACATAACAATGCTGATTATTATATAGCACACATTTAAATGTCCTCTGACATTTTTGTAGTGACAGAATTTTACCCACAAAAGTGATTATCTAGTTACCTTGGGGGCCCAGCACGAGAACCTTCTCCATGCCTTCCCTCCCGATTTTCCCTGGTTCATGAAATGCTTTCTGTTCTCTTGGCTTCGTCTTCCTTTACTTTTTTTGTGCCCCTGAATTTTTGTTCCTTCCTTTTAAAAAGTTCCGATTTTTAAAAAATTTTTGTTTCTCCCCATTACCAGGCAAATAGTCAGTCACCTGCTGTCTGAATTGACTATGACCAGCCACTTTTTTGTTTGTTTGTTTGTTTTTAGAGAGAGAAAGGGGGAGGGAAAGAAGGAGAGGGAGAGAGAGAATCTTACTTAAGCAGGCTCCATGCCCAGTGCAGAGCCCGCCTTGGGACTTGATCCCGGGACCCCAAGATCATGACCTGAGCTGAGATCAAGAGTCGGACACTGAACTGACTGAGCCACCCAGGCGTCCGTATAACCAGCCACTTGTAATAACTGATGCTTGCACGCTTTCTCCTAAACTGGTCTAACACCCTCCATAATCCCTCCGGTCAGTCAGGACTACTGAGAGCCTTAGCCACACCTCTCTCTATCCTGATCGCCTCCTTCCTCTCTGCCTGCAAGTGGTATATGGACTTCCAGCTGCATGATTTGTCCATGTTACTCCCTTCTCTGAATTGCATCCCCATTTCTTACCTAAAACCTAGCCTGACCGCCCACGCGTGGCCTGCTGCTTACTGCCCTAGGCCAGTCTTGTCATTATGGCCCCAACCCACTGGCCTGTTTCTGTATTTGCACTGTTTTTTGTGATAAGTCAGGGATTGAAGTTTGCATCTCTTCATTCCTGAAATATCTTTGAAGTCTGAGCTGTTGGCCTAGCAGGCGGTGTGGCTCAAATTCTTGTGCCCGAGAGCCCCCTGCATGGCTGGTGGGAATGTCAAATTTAGATCCATGAGCGTGGACAGAAAATGCCCTCGTTTCCCCATTGCCTGAAGTATTTCCTGCATTTTGTTCCATTGCCCTTTAACTTCCTGCTAGAACCGCAGGAAATTCTCTATGACAATAAAGAAGATGCTGTCTGGTCCTCTTTTGGATGGCTTGCCTAGAATTCTGTAAGTCAAGGTCCAAAGCAAGGGTTTTTCTCTGCAAAGATCAAACCCTTAGCTCCCAGCATTTCTTTCAATACACAGATAACTTGAGGGTAGAGGGTTCTTGGCTCAGACCTGAGCCCTTGGCAGTGGGAGGATGGGGCCACCCACAAATGCTCCAGAGCTTAACAACCATGAAACCCTTACCCAGCCCCTGGATTGCCAGCCCAGCCCTGAGTCCTGGCCCTGCGCTGGGCTTGAGTTCCCCTAGCCCCCTATGTTTCATTTCACCCAGGGGGACTAGCATTCACAGGGCAATGTGGGATCTGGGATCTGTGTCTCCAAAAACCTTATTCCCATTTTGGTATCCAGAGGTACAAGGACTTGAAAAGCACAACTTTCCAGTTGGTCTTCAAGCCAACTCTTTTGGGTTTCTAGTTTAAATTGTTATTTCCACCACTCTCTCTGCCGGTTTCTAGTTTAAATTGTTATTTCCACCACTCTCTCTGCCACTCGGCTTACCTTCTGTCCCTGTTACTGTGTGTTATGGTGGGCTGGCCCTCTTTCCCCACCCTCACAATTCCCCAGGCTAGTCTTCTAGCCCCTTTATTCTGAATCTCTACTTCTGGCATTTTTTTTTTTAATTGAGGTATAACTGACATATTACATTGTATTAGTTTCGGGTGTACAACATACTGATTTGATATTTGTATATATTGCAAAATGATCACCATGATAAGTGTAGTTAACATTCTTTCCCATACATAGTTACAAATTTTTTTTCTTGTGATGAGAACTTTTAAGATTTACTTTTTTAGCAACTTTCAAATATGCAACATGGTATTATTAACTGTGGTCACCATGCTGCACATACCTCCCCAGGACTTGTGTATATAATCATATATAATAAATATGTGACATTTATATAAATATAGCTGGAAGTTTGTGCCTTCTGACCTCCTTCACCCAAACACTCTCTTCGTTTTTGTACACAATGTAGTTTTCCCAATTCTTTACAACCGCGCTTCTGGATTCATGGCCATTCTTTTGTTCTGGAAGTGTGGGGTGGAGGGAGTTCGAGATATTCACTAACATGTGAGATGCTTTTGGAAGCTGTCATTGCTTTTCTTAAAGGCAGTTGGCATTTTAAATAGTTGCAACCTTCTTGGAGAAGGAACTACTATTTTCTTGTGAGATTGTTTCTATTCTATGTTTCTAATTTTTGTTCCTGTGTGTGCCCATTCATTCATTCATTCATGCAGGGAACATATCTTGGGACCCTGAGTCAGGGATGCACAAAGGCTAGTGTGTCTTGAGGACTCTATTCTCAGCTGCATTCCTTGCTATGATCCCAGGCATTTCTTGAAATTCTTGGTGGACTTGTTTTTGAAGTCCACAGAATTGAAAAGTGCATATAAAAAAAAAAAAATGTTCTCCATGAGCAATAATGGGCAGAGCAGAAATAGAAGGATTAAAGTCTCAATCATGGATGTTACCATCTATGTTTTGTTTACTTATAGTCACATAGGTTCACATTGACCTGAGTGGGCCGAGTCCTGGGGCAGGGAAAGGCGGGAGATGGGGAGGCCGAGAGGTGTCCAGCATTAGCTGGAGTGACAGAAGCAGCTTCTACACCAGACACCCTATTAGATGATGTCTGTTTCCTGAGGCTTCCTTTCTTTTGTGGGAAACTCGGATCTCACCTGCTAGACTATCGTGCTCCAGGTGAAGAGGCACAGTTAGTACAGAAGTTCTCTCTCCGGGCTGCATTAGATTTTAATAACATCAGTGCCCAGGTCCTACCCCTTATGTGGTCTGGGGTGATACTCGGTCATGTGCACTTTAAAAATGCTCTACAGGAAGGATGCCTGGGTGGTGCAGTGAGATGAGCCTCTGACTCTTGGTTTTGGCTCAGGTCATGATCTCAGGGTCCTGAGATCGAGCCCCTCATCGGACTCCAAGCTTGGTGCAGAGACTGCTTGGGTTTCTCTCTCCTTCTCCCTCTGCCCTTACTCCCTGTGTTGCTCTCTCTCTCTAAAATAAATACATAAGTCTTTAAAAGGTTTATAAAAATGCTCCACTGGGGATCCCACTGTGCAGCCAGGGTTGAGAGCCATGAAATTAACATCATGAAATTTGCTGTGCCAGTGGACACGATCACACAGCAATGCAGGTTTGGAAAAGGGATGCCATACCTGGTAGTCGGTCCTACCTTATTCATGGGGGCAGACGGGGGCACGGGGGCCCCTGAGCCTCCCGTTGCCTGGAGGCCAATGCCTTGTGTAGATACCAAGTGCTCAGACCCAAGCACCTTCCTTGCTTGCCTCATGTCTGTTTCATGCGATTCCCACTCCTCCGGGAAGTGGGGATGATACTATGCACCTCAAAGTTGTGAGGGATCCCTGCGCTCACAGCCTGTGTCATTGACATTGCTCAGAGAAAGACCGTTCCTTCTTTGTGTCCCGGGAGTCCCTTGACAGGTGTTTGTCACTGGTAAGTGCTCAGCTGGTGTTTAGTAACTGCCGAGATTCTGGTTACATGAGCACAGTTTCAATCTCCATTTGCCGACGTCGCATATAAGGGCCCTTCTTTCGTTAAAACCCCTTCTCATGAAATATGACATTTAGAGTCCCTCCTGTCTGAGGACAAGGTCCAGCCTTGTAGGGTTGAGTGGTTGGTCGATTGGATTACTTTTTCATTCTTTAAATAATTCATCCAAAATTTAGTAAATCCATTCCATATACAGGCATTATCTGGTGCCATGTCCCTCCCTCCCAATCCCTCTAAATGGGCAAGCCACAGGTACTCTTTTCTCGGGGTTTATCTGGGCTGCCCCCTTCTCTCCAGATCCAATCTTCACCTTCTCAGGTCAGGTGTCTACAAAGTCTAGCTGTCCTTATCCATCTACTTCTCTTATCCTTCCCCGATTTTGTCTTTAATTGATAATCCATTGTGCCCTTGCTTTTCCTGCCTTCCTTCAGAAGTTGTTACCCCCCCCCCAACCATGTTTGGCTTATTTTTTCCCTTCTAGCTCCACCAAAAAAAATAAGAGCCATTCTTCCCTCTCCATCCCCAGCACCCCCCACCCCCATCACATTCCCTGCACACACACCCCACATATACTGCATGCCAACCCACCCCCTGTACTGACCTCGCAGACCAGCTCCCAGCTCCCAGTACCTGGAGAGGTATTGTACTAACTGACCGCAGACTGCCAGAACCAGAGTCTGGACCTGGGCCCATCTTCAGGGCCAGGAAGCCCCAGTCCAGTGGCAGGGGCTGAGCTGAAGTCTCATGTGGCCCATAAGAGCCCAGAAAGCTGTTGATATCCAGAGTCCCGGTGAATTTAGGGACCGTGGAGTTGACCAGTGTCACCCACCCACATTGAACGGCTTCTCACTTTCTGGGAGCAGGACTTCCAGAGCCCTCTGTGCTCAGACCCATCCATGGCTGCTTCTCCCTCTGCCAACCTTATTTTGGCCATTCTGGGCTATCTGGTTCCCCTAATGTGATGCGGAGGCTCACATCTGTGAGCCTTGAACACACTGTCCATGGAAAGTCTGTGGCCTCTCTGACATGCTCCCTCCCCCCACCAATCATTCCGGCTTTCCGCCTGCATGTTGCCATAGCAATTTGTTTATACACCTGCTGCCCGGCGTTTTGTAACTGTTAACTTGCCTGTCTCTCCTGGAGGGCAGAGAGTTCTGTGCTTACTTCTGATCGCCAGCACAGGGCCTGGCATTTTGTGTCAATTCTCTAAATACTCAGGTGTGTGAATGGAAGGCCCAAGTGCAGACAAGCAACAGGAGTACAAAGGAATCCAGTGGGCATGGTTTAGGGATCCAGCAGACAGGCAGCTGGGGTCAGGGAAGTCACTAAGCAGAGTGATCATCTCCTGGGAGGCAGTAGCAGGGAAAGGACAGGTTGCCAGATCAAGAAAGCCTGGCGACAGGATTCTGGGACCCGGAACGAGGAAGAATCCAGGTAATTAAACAAGGGCAGAGTGTAGACCAACGTTCCGGGGACCACAACCTTTACTCACATTCTAAACCAGAACACGTGATCAGGGACCACCTAGCATGGGAAATGAGAAGTCCAGAAGCTTTTTATGCTCATAGATAGCATCCAAATATGGAGAGAGAAGAGCCACCGAGTCTGATAATCAGGAGGGGCTGAATAACTTGAGGGGATTATTGATCCGTTTTTTTTTTTTCCATCTACAATTCAGCACAAAGAAAACACAGATTACATTTTTGTAATTAAAATAACGGCTGGTGGCGAATAGTCAATACGGATTTAAAACCCTGATTTTATTTAACATGACCTTATTTCTAGATTTGGAGCCACTAAGCCTCAGCATCCCAAGGTGGCAATGTATTCATGCGCACGGTCAACAAGTACTTACATTTCTAGAATGTTCCACATACTGGTGACCCCGTGGTATTTGTACCCCCAGTGCTTGTAGTCAAATGAACAGGAGAAGTACCCAAAGAATTCTACTAGATGTGTTCTCAGCTCTGATCTGGGAGAGATTTTTGCCTCTGAAGTCATCAAACACCAATGCAATTCCACTTGTTGCCTTAGAATAATATCGCCGTAAACAGAACGAGAACTCTGATTCACGTCTACATTTCTACTGCAGTGGGCTTTCCTTCTAAAGGACGTGACTTCAGGATACTCTATGGCGTAACTTTAGCCTTGTTGGCATTTGTTGACTAGCTCTTGTAGTTATATTTTCATAATTGAGGTATTTTTTTTTAAAGGAATGCTACCTGCCTGCCGTTGGAGCACTTTAAGTGGAAAAACAGCTGCTCTCCTCCAGGCATTCTGACCTAAGCCATCCTCTTTTCTCAGGGACAGAACAAAGGCATACAGAATTTATGTCACAGATGGATTTTTGTTTGATAAAAATCACTTATTACTGAATGAAAGAATGGCCTATTCTCCTTAGAAATATGAGCATAACATATCCTGTGTCTTTAGTGGTTTCCAACTTTGTTGGCTTCTTTTTCATTATTAGAATTGACTGAATTAAGATATGCCTCATTTAGGTGCCCAAGCATCCCTGAAAATTTGTGCATAAGACAGTCTTCTGTAAAGGAAATAATTTCAAATTGAATAGGAAAATATTTCCAAAATGATATTTGAAGGAATCATCCAGGAAAGAAAATAAACATTATTTTGGTTTCTGTTACCAACTGACTTAAGCCAATTTTGTTATACAAAATGCTTAGGTTCTTTTTTGGTGAGTGATGGTACCCACCGAGAGGCTCGAGGTGTGTGAGGATTCACTGTTCCCCGACAACCTAACCCACTAGATGATGTCAAGTGCATAGCTTGCACATTACACATTATTAACGTTCATTAATTAGCAGTCAAGTCCAAAGCAGGTCATAGGCCACATGCAACGAACTTGATAGAGTTGCAGCCTTCTGTCCTTTTGGGTGTGCGGACTTCTCTGTTGAATCGACATCAAGCAATTTAAACTTAAATTGCGTCCTTAAATACTGTCTGGATCCAGGACATGTGAGGGACCAACCGTCAGGTGGCATCCCCATCCTTCAGAATGAAGGCTACAGCCTGCATGATTTTATACCCTGTACAATGCAAGGGTGAGGAGAAACTCCAACATGTTTGAACAGTTTTATCGGGGTATAATTTACATACCATAAAATCTTACCAATTGGATGTGTATCGTGCAATGGTTTTTAGTAAATTTAGAGTGTTGTACTGTTGTCCCCACAGTCTGGTGTGGAATATTTGCAAGACCTCAAAAGGCTTTCTCATGCTCTTTCGCACTCAGTCCCCGCCTCCGCCCTCATCTCAGCCCTAACCAATCATGTGCTTTCTGTACTTTTACATTTTCCCTTTCTGGAAATTTCATATGCATAGAGTCACACAGTATGTATTCTTTTGTGCCTGTTTTCTTTCTCTTCACATAATATTTTCTAGGTTCATCTAGGTTGTGACTTGTATCTGGATTTTGTTATACTTGATTGCTGACGATGATTCCATTGTGTAGGTAGCCATTTTTTTTTAGCCAGTCACCAGACATTTTGATTCTTTCCATTCAGGGGCTATTAGGAATAATGGTATCAACATTTGCATTCGGGTCTTCCTGTAGACACGTTTCATTCCTCTTGAGTGAAATGCCCAAGAGTGGAATATAGGTCATATGGTAAAATTTGTGTTAATTTTTCTTTTTTTTAGATTTTATGTATTTATTTATTTATTTTATAGTGGGGAGAGAACGGGGAGGAGGGTAGGGACAGAGGGAGAGGGAGACAGAGAATCGTAAGCAGACTCTGCCCTGAGTGCAGAGCCAGACCCGGGGCTCGATCTCGTGACCCTGACACAATGACCTGAGCTGAAATCAAGAGTCAGATGCTTCATCAACTGAGCCACCCAGGAGCCCCTTACATTAATTTTTTAAAGAGGCTACGAGATTCTTTTCCAAAGTGGCCGTACACTTTTATATTCCTCCCAGTGACGTACGGACATTCCAGTTACCCTACATCTTTGCCAACACTACACACTGTCTTTCTGATTGTAGTCATTTTAGCAGCTGTGAAGTGGCATTTAGCATTTTAACTTGCCATTTCCCTAATAATTCACTGAGCATATTTCATGTGCTTCCTAGCTAGCCATTTATCTTCTGTGGTAAAAATATTTATTCCAGAAGCACCTGAGTAGCTCTGTTGGTTAAGTGTCCGGCTCTTGGTTTCTGCTCAGGTCATGATCTCAGGGTCCTGGGGTCAAGACCCTCATCAGGCTCCCTGCTCTGTGAGGAGGCTGCTTCTCCCTCTAACCCTCTTCCCCCACTCATGTACTCTCTCTCTCTCTAAAATAAATATAAATAAATCTTTAAAAAATATCTATTCCAATATTTTGCCTGGTTTTGATTGGGTTTTCTGTCTTTTGAGTATTGAGTTATAAGAGTTCTTCATATTTTCTCGATGTAAGTCTTTTATCAGAAATGTGATTTGAAAGTATTTTCTCTCAGTTTATGGCTGGTCTTTAGATTTTCTTTTCCTTTTTTTTTTTAAGATTTTATTTTTAAGTAATCTCTACACCCAGTGTGGGGCTCAAACTTACAACCCAAAACCAACAGTCCCATGCTCTACTGACTGAGCCAGCCAGGCACCCTAGATTTTCTTAACAGTGTGTTTTGTAGCACCAGAGTTTTTTCTAAGTCCATTTTATCAATTTTTTTTCTTCTTATGGATTGTTCTTTTGGTGTCATATTTAAGAATTCTTTGCCCAATCCAAGGTCACAAAGATTTTCTCCTCTATCCTCTATTTTCTTCTAGAAGTTTTCAAGTTTAGCTCTTACTTTTAGGTCTGTGATCCATTTTGAGTTAACTTTTACACATGGTGAGGAGGCAGGCTCTAAATTCATTTTTTGCATGTGAATATACAGTAGTCCCAAACATTTGTTGGAAAGACAAAATTCCCTTGGCATTTTGCCAAAAATCACTTTGCCATAAATTTAAGTGTACATTTCTGGATTCTCTTTTCTTCCATTGATTCATATGTATTTTCTCATGCAAAAACCATGCCGTCAGTATTCCTTGGGTTTTATAGTAAGTTTTAAAATCTGTAGTTTAAGACATTCAGTTTTGGTTACTTTTCTCTAAATTGCCTTGACAGTTCCAGGTTCTTTGTATTTCCACTAAGTATCAGCTTGTCAATTTCTACAAAAGATGCCAACCGAGATTTTGATAGGACAGAGACTGAATCTATAAACAGTGTGGGGAGAATTGCTGTCTAATAGTACTGAGTCTTCCTTCCTATGAAAAAATACATCTCTTCATTCATTTAGGTCTTCTTTCAGTTCTCTCAGAAATGTTTTGTAGTTTTCAGTGTGTTGGTCTTTTGCTGAATTCTTAAGTGTTTTCTTCTTTTCCGATTAAAAAAAAAAAAAAAAAGCCAGGGACATATGGAGAGCTGATCAAGCCCTTCTTTGGCACTCATGTTTCCAGGACGTCGCTGTTATGTGTTTGGCTGGTCAGCTGTCTGTAGCTTGCCCCTCTGGGACTGGAACCTCAGGCCAGCACAGCCTTAAGCGATCCCCTTCATTTATTCATTAATTCATTTTCTGCTGAGTTTACGACTTTTATGACAACATCACTGTTTTTCCACTTTCCGCTCCAAGTGGAGCCCGCGGTCAGGCCCCAGCACTGCAGCTGCTGACGGCCATGCTTGCACTGCCTTGGGAACCCACCGTGGTGGCAAGAAGCCGGGTGAGGGTGGGGCAGCCCAGGCAGCAGGTGGATCTCACCCCCTGGTCTTACTGGAAACCCTGGCCGCTTTGCATGAGGAACAGCTAAAGAACAGCATCTCAATTTTTTGTTGGTCTTTGGCTGATTTCAGAGTCCTGAAATGGTTGTTCTTAAAACATTTTGTTCAGTTACATAATTTTTTTTCCAGGGGAGGGTTTATCAGCCTCTTTTCTGTGCTGGAGCCAGAAGTCTCTCTAAGATATTTTAACGTATATGGGTACCTTGACCACCATGAATTTCTCTAGTGAGAGTCCATCAGTATTACCTATTATCATGCCATTAGCCGCCCACTAATTTTCCTAATGACGCATTTCTGATACTCACCCTGCTAATTAGCAAAATGCTGGTGTTGATGGAGGCAGAGAACAGACAGTATAGTGGGCATCTCTGGAATGTGACCAGTCTTCCTGACTGGAGTACCAGCTGATTCCCCTGGGAGGTACCTCACCAGTTTTAACACTAGCGGCATCTGTGTAGTTTAACCTAAGACACACGCGCATGCACACACACACACATCCACACACACAACTATCACACTTTATACTAAAGTATCTTAGAGTAAATTTCAGATATTATGCCAGTTACCATTTATACTTAAGTAGATGTTCATCATGAGTCAAACCTCGGTGGACATCCTCAGTCTGACTTGTCAGCACAAGCAAGTAAATGGGAACTCTGTGGGAAATGCAGTCCCCACGAGGAAATGAACACCACATTTAAAGAAGTGCTGTGTTGGCAGCCTGGGATCGTGGTCCCAGAAGTTGGAAGAGGGCTGACATTCTCCTGGAAACAAATGAAGCCCCTAAACTTGCCAACTTCTTCAGGGCAAGAGCCAGAGGAGCGAGGGAAACACAGAGAGGTCTGTGCTAAGGTGCGGGAAAGGGAGGGAAGGGCGGGGGAAGGGCGGGCTGAGGAAGGGAAAACCCTCTGAATGGAACCTGCAACTTGAACTCAAACCAAAAAACTTAGAATGGGCAATGTGTGCACACTGTAGTGGAGAGTGTGGTAAAGATGGGCCGTTGGGTTTTTACTGGTTTGTTCTAAACGAAAACGGGCTACGGAAGATTTATGTCAGTGTGGTTTATTTGAGAGTAATCAGTTAATGTGGTTCAGTCTGGGTTCTGATTTCTTCACTACCAACATGTGGAAATCAAATAAACTTGCCTTGTCTAGATTATCATAATAAAATACAATATAGAGAAGAGCTTAAAAAGTAAAAGGATAATAATATTAAAAATGTTATTTTAATAAGACAAGAAAGAAAGAGAGAGCCTCAGGGATACTGCTGTGATGATGAACCGTGTCTCCTTGACCTTCCCCACTTTTCCCCAGCTGTTTTCTTCACCACACTGGGGACCTGGCCCCACCTTCTGTGAAGGCCCGGCTTTTGCCTTCGGAGGTGCTCTGCAAACTCTTCCTTCTCCTTCTGTCACCTAGACCCTCTCCTGGAAGCTCAAATGCAAGGTCCTGAGGCAGCCAGGGAAGTCACACTGTCCTCTCCCACCCACCTCTCCCCACCTTGTGCAAAACCCTCCTCACGGGCCTCTGTGACAAGACACCTGGTCAGAATACCAACAGCCTGTGGCACTCAGGCTTAAAGTATGACTCTCAGTCAGAATTAGCCTGTCCTATGTAAATATCTTTCTTTTAAATTTTAACGTTATGTTGTAAGCATTTCACTGTGTCTTCAACAACATCATTTTCACTGTGAGTGAACCAGGCCGGTGACAGCATCATTCAAATGGAACAGAGCTGAGGAATCAAACCACTGGTTTGCTTTAATAGATTTCCCTGGTTGATGCTCGGTTGACCTTGTTCCTCTATCATGTCTTTAATTTTGGAACTTTCAAAGATTTTCCCCCTCTCTACAGTAAGCCAAAAGCCTCTGTTTCACTGAAGCACCCCATTCCCTCTGGAAATAGTTGCCCAGTGTCTCTAAGACTAGAATGGAGGTTGGGGAGTCTGGAGTTCTGGTTAAACAGTGACAGAAAAGTGCTGGGGGAGGTGTGATCTTACTAATTAGTCTGCTGGTCTTTCTGCCAAGGCTTGGCCGAATTAGCCAACCTCAGGGTATTCGAGCTAGAAACAACCCAAGAGATCGCGTAATCTTTCAAATCCAAAATGGCAGCCCCTGGAAGACGCTCCGCCATGAAGCATCCCAGCCCCACTTCAGACCTGCAGTCAGAATCTGCATTTTTAACAAGATCTCCAGGTGATCTGTGCATGGCAAGGTTGGAGAAGTACCGTTGTGATTCTCAACAATTGAGTGCAGGATGGCTTTCGAATATTTTGTGCATAGCTAAATTATAATGATCAAATTTATGGATGCCAATGGTCATCTTCTGTCTTTAATAGCATGGCATTATTAATTCAACCTTGGATCCGGATAGCTTTTTTCATAGTACTGTTTTCATATTATGTATACCTATCACAAGGGACTATAATTTCTTTTCTACTGTTGCCAAGGTTAGGCTGTGTTTGCCAGTGGATTTGGGGGGAAAAGTGGAGGGTCCATCTATCCTTGTTAAACTTCTGCTGATTTTATTTTGGCCATTCTGGGATTCCACTAATTCCTTGACCCCATGTATTCATACATGTATTCATACATTCATTCATACATGTACCCCATACATGTGATGCCTTTTTATATCATATCTAAATTAGGATTAATAATATTGAACAAGGAAGCATTGAGCACACAAGGTAGAAAAGCCAAGTGTTTGCCTTCGGTTCAATATACTTTAGGTTGCTTCTCTTGTTTTTCAAGATTACTTTTTGGGGAAGTACACTGCTTCCTCCTTTTCTCCAAGAGGATGCACCGGTGCCATCTTGGGCTTTCCATAGGAAATTGGTTGCTATGGGGAAGTCTAGGATAACCAGCAGAGAGTGACCTAGTTACTGTGAACAGAGGGAGACCTGAGGGTCTGTAATAAGATGGAAACCAAAAGAAGGTAGGATTTAAGAAAAAGAGAAAGGTCAGTTTTGACAGAAGCTCCTGCAAGGTCAAGTAAACTGAAGGTGAATTGCAGGTTGGATTGGGCGACATGGAAGTTGATGCCCTTGAAAAGGGCATTTTTAGTGACTTAAAGGAAAAGTTGAAGTTGAGTGAAGAGCGGATGTGAGGCAAGGAACTGGAAAGACAGTGAATGAAATTCTTATATACATCCTCGACGTCGTAGCAGCTTTTTGAAAAAAAAAAAAAAATAGAGGAACAATTGCATTAAATGTATACATCTATTGAAAGAGGTAGCCTGATTCCAGAAACAAACAATGGTACTGAAACTGAGAAAACACAGTATTATCAATCCCAGCGAGAATGTTGCCGAGATAATTTAAGTCTGTGTACTTTTGATTGGAGTGTTTACTCTAGCTGTTAAATGTATTTGTCTACGGTTGGTCTCCAAGGTGGGAGATATCTCAAATGATTTCTTTGTTTGTAAGATGTTCATGTAGGAATGTATTGGAATAAAGGGAGCTGTAATCTGGTGGCTTCAGCCACTTTGGGGTCATCGTGCTGGTGTTCAGTTACAGGTGGTAACTTGAATGCCGAATGATTGGATCAGAGGGACATGGACACTAGGGAGGACAGTCCTGGACTGAAGCTACTACTAGGTACATGAAGAACTAATGTAATATGAAAATAGCGGGCCCTCTGTTTAAATTATGGAAACTCGGAGGACGGTTTCAACAGAGCATTAAACCAAGGATGAGGCCACTGGTCTCACACCCTTGAAGTGGCCATGGGCACATTCCTCAATGGGGATGCCGAAGTTTTCAAGCAGAAGTAAGTAAAATCTATATAATAGAGCACAGGCAGAAGAAAGAGAAAGAAATAGCTAAGACCTTGAAGCATTTGTAAAGTGGATGGTTTTTGGAAGTGTTTGGCTGGTTAGAGAAATGTCGAATTAATCGATGTTTTCAGGTATTTAAACAAAGGATATAAACACTGTACACATTATACATGATATAAGCAAAATATAACACCACTGCACTTTAATTCAACAAGCTGTCAATATTCAACTTAAAGACCACATTTGCTTTTTGACTTTCCTTTAAGTTAGTTCACTCCTGTAAGGATCTGGAAGGAGGGAGGAGGGGTATTGCCTTTCCAGGGCAGTAGGAATGATACGAAATTTTCAAAATACATGTGTGTCGAGGAGCCTTGGTGTTTTGTCTAAAGCGATAATGTTTTCGACAGAGTATTTAAAATGTCGCCCTTGGCAACAAAAGAGGAAAATACTTCCTGATGAATGAATTATAGTTTTTGCCTCCGCGACTAAACTTTTATGCTGAATGAGAACCCACGATATCATGGAATATAAGCATTAAACAGCCTTTTTAGGGAGGAGTAGGCGGAGCCTGACAAGGTACTGTTTTCTGCTGACAATATTTGTGGCTAGCTGATTCATTCCCGTTGTTCATCTTACAGTGAAAACCTCTGTCTTTGTCAAGGGCACCTTGAGTCCATTGCTATGGAAATGGAACTCAGCAAAACCCTGTGAAGGTCTTCCACTCACCACCCCCTCTGGTTTTTCTGAGATTAAACTTCTCTTCATCTTCCCACATGAGACCAAAAAAAAAAAAAAAAAAAAAAAAAGTCAACCCTGTTAAATGTCAAACTCCCAGGAATTTGGATTTGACTTTTCCCTCACTGATTATGTGGGATCTTTCTTTCTCTCTCCTTCTCCCCTCTGCTTCCTCCTTTTCCCCCCACTGTGCTGGAAAGGGCCTTGGAATCTCTAGAATATCTTACAGCTTTTCTTTTACTAAGGGCCATCAATGATTAAATTGGTTTAGTCCCAAACCTAAGTATTTGCTTTTGAGGAGGAGGAGCGGTGGGCGGGGAGCCTTTCTCTCCCTGGTGTCAGGCTTCTGTCTTGAGCTGAAAGGGCTCCAAGCCTAGAGAGGACCCCAAGTTGTCTTCATTTAAAAGCGTTCCCTAGTGTTAGATGTTTGAGAAATAAAATAACTCACTGGTAACTTGTGAATTCTCATTGGAAACACAAGCCCTGTTTATCACTAAGCAAGTATGCCTTTTGTGTATTTCAACATTAGCCTTGATCGTATATTATTTGAACATTCTGAGAATGGTGGTCTTGATATACAAAACAAGTTCACTTACTAGCGATTAAAATGATTTTTAGTTTACGACAAATGAGTTGAGATAGAGTTGGTTTAAATGGTGCACTCCTGTTATGATAACATGGTTGCAGATTTCTCCCTGGAAAGGAACAGAAGAGGAAGGAACCATTCCTGCAGAGAGCCTCTGTCAATTGTCAGTCAGTCAGACGTAGAAGTGGGAAAACAGTTTCCTTTATGCTTATTTTTCACGTACACCTAATTCATAATATACAGGTATGTTTGTGTTGTTTTCTAGAAAAAAAAAAATTAGAGGTAAGATGCATTTTGCCACAACTTGTGAGCAGCCTCCTGAACAAATTGTAGGGATTAGGGATGTGCCCCTGTAACTACTTCCAACTTAACCCCTCCTCAGTCTTTCCCCTGGTCCTTCACCTACGCCCACAGTCCCCTGCATTTATGATCGTGTCCCTGAAGATCAGTCCCGATGGGAGCTCCAAAGATCAACTCCACTTGTAAGAAATCACATGTTAACTCTGTGAGGGTGATTTTCTTCCCTTAGAGGGAGGAAATAAAGATGTCATGGAAGTTTCCATTAGGTTCCTCAAGGCATCTCATGTTCTGGCCCAAGCAACCTGGGTGACACTAAGGGCTCCTTTTCACTCAGTGCGCCTGAGCCACACTGCTCCCCCCATCCCCCAACCAGTCAGGTCACTTGAGCCTTCACATGAGCAGGACATTAACTCTTGGCCTGGCTGGGGACCCTCTCACTTACCTTCATGACCCACCTGGATCAGGAGGTCAAGGGCCTCTGGCTGCCTTTGTCCAGGGATGAACTAGATTCCCGGAAGGGAGGTGCGGGGAAGGGAGACCAACAGTTCCCTATGCCATCAGCTCCTGATTCACAACGCTTCAGTTGGAACAATTTCCCTGCCTGGGTTCTCGACCTTTTGGTACCAAGGGGCCCCTTTGGCAAAGCTCACAGACCCACTCTTGGTATGTTTTTAAGTGCATAAAAAATATGTTAAGAGAAAACTGGATATGTTAAATATAGTGCTGCCCTTGCATGGCTAACTCTTCGTTTTTGGTATAACTGTTCAAATGTCACCTCCTCCGAGATGTCTTCCCATGTCGCCTCGTAGGGCAATGAGAGAAGATTGTGATTTACAAATGGGCACCTAACTTACAGGGATTTATAAGCACACAGTGTTGCAAAGGCAACATCAGAAAGAACAATCAGAGAAGAAGAGAGAGGAGGCAGGGCAGGAGGGAAGGGGGTCAGGTGTGGCTAGAGTGAGCAGTCCTGCTCAGCCTTCTGCTCAGTGAGTCCGTGCCCCGCAGGGTCTGGGTTTCCCCCAGGCCTCCTTCCTGATGCATGTCACTCTGGGCTGAGGGTGTCTCTTCTCTTGAAAGGTAGATACTTTTCAGACTCAGTGGTCCTTAAATGCAAATGTGCTACTTCATCTAAAATTTAATCAGAGAAACAGAGACTTGAATACATGAAATATAACCATGTAAGTCTCATTATATTTGAGGAGATTGATATTAGTGGCATCCACTTATAATATGAAAATAATAATAACAACTATTTTCTGAGCTCTTAATACATTATATTAAGGCTTTTACCCATAATCTCGTTTAATGCTCACAAAAGTGCCCAGGCACTGTTCTTCTTGTGGCGTAAATAAGGAGACTGAGAAGTAAAGGCCCTCAGCCATGGCCACACAGCTGGCAACTGGTAGACTTGTAATTCACATCTACGGCTGTATGACTCCTGTTCTTACTTCTCGCCCAGCCCCGCCTTTCATAAGCGGTGGCGATTGTAGTACACTTGACATTCTAATAGAGTTCGTAGAAAACACTTGCTTAGAATGTTAATTTCCATTTTGAGCCTGGATGTGTACAGATTCGACATTAAATATGCCATACATTTTTAAAAGATTTATTTATTTATTTTTAGAGGGCATGGGGAGAGCACACAGTGGGGGGGAGGGGCAGAGAGAGAGGGAGAGAATCCTCAAGCAGATTCCCTGCTGAACGTGGAGCCCCATGCGGGGCTCGGTCCCAGGACCCTGAGATCATGACCTGAGCTGAAATCAAGAGTTGGAGTTTCAGGGCGCCTGGGTGGCTCAGTTGGTTAAGCAACTGCCTTGGGTTCAGGTCATGATCCTGGAGTCACAGGATTGAGTCCCACATTGGGCTCACGGCTCCACCGAGAGTCTGCTTCTCCCTCTGACCTTCTCCCGTCTCATGCTCTCTCTCACTCTCTCTCTCTCAAATAAATAAATAAAATATTTAAAAAAAGAAAAAAAAAAAGAGTTGGAGTTTCAATCAACTAAGCCACCTAGGCATCCTATCCTTATTTGTTTATTTATTTGTTTGTTTATTTATTTATTTATTTATTTATTTATTTATTTATAGAGAGAAAGCAGGGTGAGGGCCAGAGAGAATCTTAAGCAGGCTCCACACTCAGCTCAGAGCTTGCAGTGGGGCTCAATCCCATGACCCCGAGACCATGACCTGAGCCAATATTAAGAGTCAGATGCTTAACTGCTCCATTAAGTATGCCATATTAAGTAGAACTTATGGTTTTGGAAGAATTCCACATGAGGTATATTTATACACTGGGGAATAGGCAAGAGTCAAGGAAGTGCTATTGCCATAGGCATAGATCAGAAGCACAGCCAACCTCTGAGTGTTCTCTGGCTTGTGATAAATGTTGTATGAAACATCATTAATTTCTTTCCTACTCATCTTGAGAGCCAGAAGCTCTGAGGAGTGACTCCCAAAGAAACAAAAGAAAGAAGGAAAGAGGAAAGAAAGAAGAGAAAGAGGAAAGAAGGAATAAGGGAAGGAGGGAGAGAGGGAGGGAAGGAAGGAAGGAAGGAAGGAAGGAAGGAAGGAAGGAAGGAAGGAAGGAAGGAAGGAAGGAAGGAATAGAGAAATAGAGAAAGAAGGAGGGAAGGAAGGAAGTCACTTTATATTTCTATTTGGTTCTCTTATCCAAAAAGATAAAAGAGTTAACAAATTACTTTTCTTTGCCTTTCTGTACATTGAATGGAGAAGAGTTTTCTTACATCATTTTCCAAATAGTGGGAGAGAGAATGGTAGACAAATTTACCTGATAGTTTATTAAGGTAAAACTTCAGAATCACAGTAATTTAGAAAAAGGGGCTCTTAAAAATACTCACTTAATAGCGAGTATATACTAGTGAGAAATAGAGGCTCCGAGAGGCTGATTTGCCTGAAGACACATAGATAGTGTGGAACCAGAAGAAGAGTCTAGATTCAGGTTCCTGGTTCTGTGCACTGTGCACACTACACACTGTGTAGTAATCCAGGAGCAAGAGGACATTCCTTCATTCATTTATCTATTCTTCCATTCAGGCTTTATTGGGCATTCACATGAGCCAGACGCTAACTTAGGGCAAGTAGAATATGGTTCTGCCTCCAAGTAATTCAC
The DNA here is from genome assembly GCA_028534135.1 of Potos flavus. Classification (NCBI taxonomy): domain Eukaryota; kingdom Metazoa; phylum Chordata; class Mammalia; order Carnivora; family Procyonidae; genus Potos; species Potos flavus. Next base: position 50,234,139 of record CM052889.1, on the reverse strand, counting down.
AGACTGATCAGAGTTGTCTTTATTTTTTGGAGAAGGATACTGAGGGGAGAAAAACGGGAGGGGGCGGGGAGCTGGTATAAATGCAAAGAGCAGATAGGCATGCTGATGAAGGGCAGGACAAAAGAAGAACATTTATATTAGCCTGGGATTCAGGAAAGACCAAGGCTTAGCTCGAAGGGTGAGTAGGGCATGAAAGATTTCATGAAATGTGCAAAGGGAAAGAAATTGAAATTGATTTGAGGATCAGCCAGCAGAGCCCTGAAAGGATTTTACACTTGTCTTTGCCTGAGTACACACCCTCCTGTCTGCCTGGCGAGTTATCCCTAACTTGCACGTCTTGTTCCAGACTTCTCCTCGAATATGTTTTAAAATATTGCTGCATTTTAAATATTATGCTTACTAGAATCTGTGAGCAGATGCTTCTCTTTCCCTTCTGACTGTGAAAGCCGCAGGGGTTAGGAACAGCCCAGCTCATTCATCCTGGTGTCTCAGGGAAGTGCCTGGCATAGTACTTTGCATGGAAGAGATTCTCAAGGAAAGTTTATTGAACTTAATCAAGCATTCTCCTCTGCTTTTTCAGACTCATGTGGCTACATTACTGAGTAGGAATTCATGTTATCTTTGTAAAATTCAAGTCATTAGAATACTTTAATACTATTAACTTAGAATATTAAGTTATTAGAATACCTTGATGTTATTATCCTGGAATAGTGTCAAATGCTTCCAGGGTTTTTCTCTGAATAATGCCATTTGTAGCTGTTAGAGGTGCTCTTTTTATTGTTCACCCGGGGAACTACCATGCTGCAAAGAGAGTGCTGGCAAACAGGGTGGTTTATTTCTAATACTAGCCTTCTCTAATGCATGTATAGATGTTTAGTTGGGTAAATGGGCAAGGTTAAGGAAGTGAGAGGAGGGTAAATGGAGAACAAAATGGATTTGAATGCTTTTAAAAAAAAAAATCACAGGAGCGCCTGGGTGGCTCAGTGGGTTAAAGCCTCTACCTTTGGCTCAGGTCATGATCCCAGCATCCTGGGATTGAGCCCCGCATCAGGCTCTCTGCTCAGCAGGGAGCCTGCTTCCCCTTCTCTCTCTGCCTTCCTCTCTGCCTACTTGTGATCTCTCTCTCTCTGTCAAATAAATGAATAAAATCTTTAAAAAAAGAATCACAAATTTCTTAATTCAGAAATTTATATTCCTATTTTTCTAAATTTCTCCATGATTGAATGAGTGGCTTTGATTATTTTTTGAAATAAAACCTCCTGACAGCAGAAGCCACTTTGATTATTCAAACCTATAAAATAGACATCATTTTTAATTCTATTCTGGGGAATAAAATGATCTGCAAATATTGCTATCGATCCCGCAGCTAAGAATTGCAAGTCATTTTCTTTTCAGAATATCACATTGATTTTGAGTATGGATTAGTATACCATTATATACTAACACTTTGTAGAACTCAAAAAAAATTTTCCCCCCAAAACGGGAAGTAAAACACTCATTAGAAAACCTCATGCTTCTCTTACACACAAATGAATTAAGACCCTCAATCACAGACCCTGAATCATTTGAGAAATAGTAATGACAAAGTTGTTGCATCGGCTTTAGGGCTAGACCACATTTTAGATACTCCAGTTTTAAGGCAACAAATATATTTTCTGCTGAGAAAAAAATAATCTAGAAACCTCTAGAAATGAATTCTTGAACAATCTGGAAGTCTCTCAGATGAAAACTTTGGTAATTATGTATAGTAGCATTATTGGCTGCCAGCTCTGAGGTAGTTTTTTTTTTTTTTTTTAACCTCATATTAATAAGGGAATTTCCAATAGATTAACATGGTCCTGAAATGCATTCAAGGCCAAATGTACTCAGGCTGTGAAGAAAGGGGATTTAAAAAAAAAATTAAAAAAAAAAAAAAAAACTACTGGTGAATGAGAAGGAATTTATTTCATGCTCAATGGAGTTTGGCCTCATGAAGTTTTTAGCTCCTGGCTAAATACATGCCTAGAGAAATGATTCCATTGTGGGTCCTGAGTGAGGGAAAAACACAGATTAGTATAACAGTGGGCACTAACTACAGTAAACAATATCTCTCAACAAAAAATGTATAGTCTGTTTTACTAAGCACACAGCCAGGCAGTGGGAAAACTGTGCCACGTATGTATCCTGATGGAGCCCTCATTCTGCCTTTGATTTTTATGGGTAAAATCAAACGTTTGTTCTTGCTGCCTTCTTGATCCCGATGCCCTTTCCTACCCTTTGATTTCCTCTCCCTCCTCCAACTTGAAGCTCCGATAGTTTCCCTTTATTGAAATATTTCCGTGGTCTTTAAAATGATTCGGCAACCAGAGGGGCTTTTTAAAAAATATATATGTATTTTTAACACATGCTTTTTCTGGTATGTGCTTCTACCTTTCTTTCATCTTCTAGCAGATATGGTCCATATGCAACAAGGAATTGTGATATTTCCATAACCATGAAGTGAGAGTAAATGTATTATGTAAGGAAGAATGTTTAGTGAATCTTTTTTTTTTTTTTTTTTCAAACACTGGCTTATCTGAGAAGAAAGATTTGGTTCTAGTGAAAGACAACCAGGATATTTTTATGACATTAGCTATTTAAAGGTTTTTCTACTCAGCCATGCTAATGAAGGGATTTATTTTTCTTTTTATTAAAAGTATATTTAGGATAGCAGCGAGGTAAGGAAATGTCGAAGTTCTTTAAAGCCTACCTAGTACAAAGACCTACCTCGTGTTGATTACTATAATTGAGATATCGTTAGACCCAATTATGTTACATTTATGTTCATGAGTTTTGAACTTCTTTTTCTCAGTGACTCAGGGCAGACTTCTAAAAACAGAGCAGAGGCCCTCACCACTCCTGGTTGACCCCAGTAACTCAAGGCCATTGCGGTTCTCCAGAGTGGGAGGGACCTCTGGGCAGGAAATGGGGAGTTCCCTGGATGGGGAGCAACTGGAGGAGAAGAGTAAAGAAGTGGGAACAGTCCTTAGGTTACCATGTAAAGTATTTGTTGAAAGAGAAATGCATTGGTAAATCAATTCCCTTGACCTTGATTTCTTTTTCTTACTTGACTAATCTGTGCAAAGGAAATGGATAGAGTTGGTTGTACTAAAATCTAAATACATGTCCTATAGAGCCAGAAAAACATCACTTTAACTATGGGGATAAAACACCAAAGTTTAAAACCATATTGTATTTTAAATGATTGGCTCATAAGATATCTTTGAACCAGATTACTAGAATAGCATGGTCCTAAAGGATGGAGAAAATTAGTATTTACCTCGGTACCAAACAGAATAAATATCCGCTCCTCCTGCCATCTAAGTACCACTCCCAAGAATTACAGATCACTTTAGAAACTAGATCGGTATAGAAAATATAAGTGTCTAAGTACTGGTTGATAAAAATAATCCTTTAGGGAGCTGTATAATTATACATAATGATTCATCTGTTTCTTCGTAAAGTCTTTTTTTTTAAAAGATTTTATTCATTTTATTTGACAGAGAGAGAGATCACAAGTAGGCAGAGAGGCAGGCAGAGAGAGAAGGGGAAGCAGGCTCCCTGCTGAGCAGAGAGCCTGACGTGGGGCTCGATTCCAGGACCCTGAGATCACGACCCAAGCGAAGGCAGAGGCTTTAACCCACTGAGCCACCCAGGTGCCCCTCTTCGTAAAGTCTTTTTAATTAAAAAAGAATTCCCTTTAAAGGAATATGATAAAAATAACCAACTTTAAGTTCGAAGTGAAAATATATATAATATATTAAATATTGTATATGGTGTAAGTGTATGTAGTGTTTTACAGTTAGGAATAATGCTCTAGAACACAAATATTCAATAACTATTTTCTATTGAGAGGCTAAGGGTCATTTTACTAGGATAGAACACTATGAATAGGTAGTTCTCTTTTATGTGGAAAGTCTTTGGAAGACTACCTAAAATATTGTTTTTTAAATTAATTCATAGTAAGTTTTTTTAAATGCAGTAACTTTTACAAAAATAACAATTTTTATTTTGTAACTTCAGTTATTAAAATATTTGTAATAGAACAGATCATTGAAAACATTAAGCAATACCTAAAAAATAAAAATTGAAGACATAAATTCCTTTTATATTACTAAGATTACATTGTGCTTATTCAGATTTCATTGGAAAAGAAATATGGCAGATATATATTGACTCAATGTTCTTCATAAAGAAAAGATTATCTTCTGTGATCTTAGGAGATCAAATTTGAGTCCATTAGAGAAACCCCACTTCACTAAGCCACCCTCCTTCAATGCTCTCTCTCAGTCCACAATGTCCATTTAGGTAGAATGCCTCTCCACTGTCATGTACACCATCGTTTCTAGATCTTTATGGAATCTTTACAGCTATTATCTTCTTTTACCAAGATAAAGCCAAAGTTCTAAAGAACCTAAAGGAGTTATGCTTCTCACAGTCATCCAAAAATTGTTTTCTGAATAGTTTGGACCAGTTGCTTAAAGATAAAAGTCATTCAAGACAAAAAAGACTGCATAAAGGGAAAGATTAATACTGAATTGAACAGAATTTTGAAGCCCAAATTATTGTGATTTAAAGTTTTTTGTTTTTTGTTTTTTGTTTTTGTGATTTAAAGTTTTATTCACCAATAAAAACAGGCAGTAAAGAAAGAGGAGAGGGAGAAAAAAAATCCTAGATAATTATAGGACGGACCTTGTGAGTTCTAGCAGAAGCAACTGTAACAAAACGAGCCAAGAATGGATGAACTTCTTTTAAATGAAAGGTATTAGAATTTCATTGGCAGATTCATGTTTGGATCATTCGAAACTTGCCTTAAAAACTATTTTCCCAACTTTTTTTATTTTTAAGATTTTTATTTACTTATTTGAGAGAGAGAGAGCGCTCAAGGAGGGGGAGGGACAGACGGAGAGGGGAAGGGAGAAGTAGACTCCCCGCTGAGCAAGGAGCCTGATGCGGGGCTTGATCTCAGGACCCTGGGATCATGACCTGAGCCGAAGGCAGACGCTTAACCCACTGAGCCACCCAGGCGCCCCCCTCCAACATTTTATTATGAAGATTTTCAATTAGAAAAGTGGAAAGAATTGTATAGTGAACATCTCTCCTTCCACCCAGACCCTACAATGAACAATTTATTCTTTCTCTACCACCTGTGTATCCGTGTTCCATCTCTATCCATCAACCCGGCTTATTTTTGGATGCATTTCAAAATTAGTTTAGACATCAGTACACTTTGCTCCTCAACTTTTAAGCATTTATGTATAGTTGCTTATAATTGTTTTTTGTTTTCAAGGTAAAATGCACAGGCAGTGAAATACTCAAATCGACCCAAATTGTAGATTTGTGCCTTCTATGATTTTTCATAAAAGCATATGTCTGTGTAATCCAAACCTTCATCAGGATATAGAATGTAACATTACCCCAAAAAGTCCCCTCGTGTCCCCTCACAGGCAATCCCCAACCCCTGCAACTCTTGTTCTGAGTGTTTCCTAGTGGATGAGTTTTGCTTATCCTAGATTTCATTTCATAGAAATGAAACCACTGTATATGCTGCTTCTGTGTAAGGCTCCCTTCACTTGGTGCATAGACTTAAAAATCTTTTGCTTTACCTGCAAAGCATGAGATTCTTTTGATTTCAAGTGGCTGAGCTGATCTGGTGAATCCTGACTTTCAGGGCTGTTTCCTGCCATTCTCAATCTTGCCAGCAATGCACACATCAGTGCCAACGCGACCTGTGGTGAGCAAGGGCCTGAGATGTCCTGCAAGCTTGTGGAGCACGTGCCGGGTCGCCCCGTGCGCAACGCCCAGTGCCGGATCTGTGATGCCAACAGTGCCAACCCCAAAGGCAAGTGTCCCTCCTATTCAGAAGGACCCTTGGGAATTGATACTTCTTGAAATGATGACTGAAGACTTCTATTAGGAGTCATGAACATTGAGTTCACCTTCCCCGCTCTTCATTGCCACTAGCCTTGCAGTTGGGAAGTCAAAAACTTGAAGCCAAGAGCTGAAAGGAACCCATGTATATTTTTTTTTCACAGAACGCCATCCAATATCAAATGCAATCGATGGGACCAATAACTGGTGGCAAAGTCCCAGTATTCAAAACGGGAGAGAATATCACTGGGTCACCATCACTCTGGACCTAAGACAGGTAGGTCTGGTGGAACCATTGAAGAATGTCTCTGGGTTGCTGAATTGTACTCTTCTGATGACCTTCAGGAAAGCTTGGCTTGCTGCTGAACATGTTTCCACTCTGGTCAGATTGTTTTTCCATCGGGTGAATTCAGGTGAGGTACAGAAGTAGTCTGCGGTATCGTTTCTTGTCACATTTATCTGTGGGGAGATGAGTGACATTGTTTGCCTGCGGTTTGATGTTCTGGGAAGCTGGGTCAGCAGAGCATACTCGGCTGTTCAGGATTTTCTGTCAGGCTCTGTGTCCCATGTCATCAGACACCCTGGGGGCAGGGGACCACACACACAGTTCCTTTTGAGGTTATTGTCTTGCTGTTATCACTGTACAAAGTTATTGCAGAAAGGGTGTGTGTAGGTAATAAGGCTAGGAAACAAAGGGGTAGCGTTAAGCCTGCTGGCCATGCTTCTGCCCTGTCATGGCGTCTGTGAGGCCAAGAGTGAGCTGGGGCGGTCCAGGACTTCTGTGAGCTAGCCTTCAGTGCGAGCTGGCGAAGGCAAGGTATAATTGGCTCTGACCACACCCGTATCCTCTTTCTTTGCTTCCAGACCACATAGGAGAATGGAGACAAACATGATCTGGGTCCCAGGGGTCCCAGTATTTCTTGGAAAGGGAAGGAAAAAGAAAGAAATCTGAGTGGATAGAATGAAAAGAGAGGTAGTAGGTATTTGGGAGCTATTATCAACATTTCTCATTTGAGTTCTCCAGAAAAGCCATCACATGACATTCTCATTTATTTCCATTCAATTACTCTTACATTAGAACTCATCGATATCATGCTAAACATAAGCGAAAAAGACAAATAGTTGAAATATGCCCTGTAGGATTGAAATAGGAATTGTGGAAATTAAATGGCGAATAATTAAAATTCTTCGAATAAGGGGCGCCTGGGTGGCTCAGTGGGCTAAAGCCTCTGCCTTCGGCTCAGGTCACGATCCCAGGGTCCTGGGATCGAGCCCCGCATCGGGCTCTCTACTCAGCAGGGAGCCTGCTTCCCCCTCTCTCTCTGCCTGCCTCTCTGCCTGCTTGTGATCTCTCTCTCTCTCTCTGTCAAATAAATGAATAAAAAATCTTAAAAATTCTTCGAATAAGTGATAGTTTTAAAGATGTGCAGGATTTTAAGTAGAAGACAAAGCGATACTGTGTATATTCACATATAAGGAACTTCTAATCTCTAGTAATAACAGTAAACCAGGTAGCAAAATGCGAAACTCAGGAGATTTTTTTCCCCATATTTAGGTTCATAGTATTTATTTAAGTAAAATAACACTTTCAATTGTTTTCAGCCATAGGTCTCAAAGTAATAGGTCATGTCTTCATATTTTAAATCTCCCCAAAGAAAGAAAAGAGCCCCCCTTTTGGCCTAGCCTTGGTTTTTCTTTCAATGGCAAGAATGTGTCTGCAGGAGATTTTGGTTTTCACATCACCTTTTCTATTTATTTTCTTTTTTTAAGGGAATAAATAGAGTAATTTTCACCATCAGGAATGTGATATGAGTTTAGAGCCAGAATACCAGCTGAACATTTTCCATATAGATTTCAGATTCGTGTTAGGCTATCATTCATCTTACAGTATGTCACGTTTGACTTCACTCTGAAGGGTGGGAACTCTTTTGCTTTAGGTTGTGTTGAGCCAACTTGAGGAATTCCAGGGGCATGTCAGTTTTAGGTCTTTAAGGCATATTTCAAAAATAGGCATGTATGCATAGTTAAAGACCTCTAGGTAATTTCTAGCATTTTTAGATATACTTCCAAATTAGGATTACATAAACTGGGGTGCCTGGGTGGCTCAGTGGGTTAACGCCTCTGCCTTAGGCTCAGGTCATGATCTCAGGGTCCTGGGATCGAGCCCCGCATCGGGCTCTCTGCTCAACAGGGAGCCTGCTTCCCCCTCTCCCTCTGCCTGCCTCTCTGCCTACTTGTGATCTCTCTCTGTCAAATAAATAAATAAAATCTTAAAAAAAAAAGTTTACATAAACTAATTGGTACTCCAAAATGTCTTTACTTTTTATAAGGTGTAAAATTTTTGTCATGCTTTCAGTTTTTAAAAAAAGTGTATTGTGCTTATATCTGAGCAAATCTCTCAGATTTGTTTACTTATTGACCCTTTCTATTATGGGCATTTTTTAATGTGTAGAAAGCATATTCCAGTGGGCATGCATATACCCACCCCCGAGATTCAGAGATTGTTAAGCATTTTGCAATGTTGGTTTTGACTTCCCAGTTTCCAGGTGAATGGCAGTCACTGTGATATTGTACCAATACAGTATTTTTTGTATCTTCAGAAAATAGGGATTTGTCCTGAAGAGGCGTCATGCCATTAGGAGCCCCAACAAAATAAACAGCAATTTCCTAACTGTTTCACCACCTGTATCGAATTTTCCCGATTTATCCACCAATGTCTCCTGTAGCTTTTTTTTTTCCTTTTTCAAACCATGATCCATAAAAACCTGATCATTAGACTTCTTAAATCTCTTCTAATCTGAATTGCTCTCTACTTTTTTTTTTTTTAAGGATATCGACTTTTTAAATGGACTAGACCAGTTGTCTTATAGAATATCCCACGATCTAGATTCATTGGATTATCTCATTGTGGTCTTGTTAACATGTTCTTTTATGCCTTCTATTTCCTATAAACTAAACTCAGCTCTAAAGACTTCATTAAATTTCAGTCAAATAATTTTGACCCGAACACATGATCTGTGATCCTGGCTACTTCCTTTCCTCTCAAGGCTGGTTGTCCCACTAGTAAGGAGGCTAATCCATTAGGTATTGGTGGTATCTCCCTTGTAAAGTTATCTCACCTTTCCCCCGACATTTCATCTTTGTTTCCTGGGTCTTATCGACACTCAGATCTAGAGCTTGGCTACACCTTCCGATGACTTTTTACCCTTGTCAGAATATGTGTGTTTCCCTGTCAAGCCAACCATTATCTACCTACTCATTAATTTCTAGATAATACACTCCATGAGGGCAGGGAC
>CM052889.1:50206620-50224454 GCA_028534135.1 Potos flavus | reverse complement strand
CTTTAACCCACTGAGCCACCCAGGTGCCCCTGATTGTCACCATTCTTTTAGACTCTGCCAATTATATGAAAATGTACTCCTTATGATAGAGTTTCTCCGTAGAAGAACCTGAGGATTTCCAGTTTGAGGCACAGGACTTTCAGAGTTAAGACAACAGGCAGAACGTTTAATCATTAGGGAAATTTGAAAATCAAAAGCACAGGGAGCTCCCACTTCACACCCATGAATGTGTCTATTACAAAAGAAACCCGGCGTATAACAAGGGTTGGTGAGGGCGTGGAGAAATCGAAATCACTGTGCCTCGCCGGCGGGAACATAAAATGGTACAGGTGCTGTGGAGGACACCATGGTGGTTCCTCGAGAAGTTAAACCGGGAATTTCCACACGATCCAGCAATTCCACTTCTAGACATACACCCCCAAAGGAACCGAGAGCAGCAATTCAAGGAGATCTCTGCACACCCCTGTTCAGAGCAGCATTACTCACAGTAGCCAAAAAATGGAAGCAACCTGTGTCTGCCAATAGTAAATGGATAAATGAGGTTGGTACATAAATGGAATGGAAGATAATCCTGCCTTCAAAAGAAAGCAAATTCTGACACCTGCCACAACACAGATGAACCTTGCAAACATGCTAAGCGAAATAGAGCAAACGCAGGAGGACAGATACTGTATGATTGCACTTACGGGAAGTACCTAGAATAGACCTGTCTAAAGAGACAGAAAGTTGAATGCCGGTTGTCAGGGCAGAGGGGAGGAGGGAATGAGCAGCTTGTGCTTACTGGGTGCAGAGCTTTGGTTCGGGAAGAGGAAAATGTTCTCTAGGTGGATGGTGGTGATGCTCACACAACAGTGTGAATGGACTTGATGCCACCGAAGTGTGCACTTAGAATGACGAAAATGGTCCTCTTCGATGTTTAGGTACATTTTACCCCAATTTTTAAAAGTTGGCTACTGTGACTTATATGCTGTTTTCTATCAGCCCAGGTCCATCTATTCAGGAAACCAGAAGCCACACCAGTTATTTAGAGGGATGGATCTAGCATGAGGAACGGGTTAAACGGTGTTGGAGGACAGGGAAGAGAGCACCAAGGGAACTCGGGGTTGCTTGTGGCTGGGGCAGAGCCACGGGACGTGTTGGGTTATTTGTACCCGGAGGCTTGGAGGAGGCTGCCCCATCTCCCTGCGTCCCTCTTCCAGCTTTCCAACCTCCGCTAGTGCTTCCACTCAAAGCCCCACAGAGCAGGCTATAGAAAGGTAGATTTGCAGTTGCTTCACAAGGCGCAGGTCCTGTCTTCTTAATAAGTGATCCCTTTGTCAGTGTGACCAAGAGGCCTGCCCTTGAAATCCTGGATCAGAATTGTGTTATAACCCTAGTTGGCCAGATCCTAAATATGCTTATAGTAAGTTTTTAGGTCAACTTTGGAATGAAGATGCAAAATTTAGAATTTTCAAGGTGAAATCATGGACTGCCTTCTGATAACATCGACAGACTAGATGAGTCCTTAGATCTCGGCCGAGAGACTGTCTAGGGTGACACCTCGGTGCTGTGACTTTAAGAAGGACAGTGGTGGAGGAACAGGGGAGGCAGTTCTGTTTATTTATGGGTGTATTTATTGTTACTTTTTGATTGTGTGGCATGGTGGAGACATAGAAAATGTAGTTGGGTGATATGCTTTCATAATTTTTGAAGTAGAAGGCCATGGCATTAAGAATGAAGGATTGTTTTAGTCAAGTACCTGGCAAATTCCACATGCTAAATAAATGTGAACTCCCTTTCTTGCTGTCCTATTTATAGTATGACAGAAGTGACAACTGACTTTGAAGTCCCAAAGATCTTTACATATCACTGAGGGAAACATTAACCAAGTCCTTCATATAATCTAATTGGAGTTAGCTAGTAGGATTAGGTTAAGGGATGCAAGTAAGGAGGTGTTGAAAATAAACTCATGAGTCAATAATTCAATTTTTTTTTCTGGCAAGGAAAGTTATATGGGCTCGTGGTAGAAAAATTAGAAGGGTCAGGCAAAGGTAAAGAGGTAGCAAAACTTATCATTATCGGTGTTACATCATCAAATTCTCTTACGCTATGAATTTGGTCCTATTATTATCTCCTTTTGACAAATGACCAAACTGAGACTCAGGGAGTTCAGGTAACTCGCTCAAGGGTAGGACTCCCTGAGGTTCAGAAGCTGGGGTTCCGTCTCATCACTGGGCAATCCCACCCCTTCAGCTGAGGTTTTTAGCATATCATAGCGTATATGATATTTTATTTAACTTTGTAGTGTGAGCATTTCCAAATTATTATATATTGTTTAAAGCTGCAATAATATTCTTCTACATGGCTTATCCATCACTTGCATAGGAATCCCCATGCCTGACATCTTAGTTGTTTCCTGTTACGGGTAATAACCCGAGCTTTCAATAAAAAGGGATTAATCTCATTCATATGCTGATGAAGTAATGCAGTGAAAGTATTTCAGTTTCAAGGTTCATATTGCAAGTTTGTGGTTAGTTTTATTTTGATTTTCCCATTGAAAAAGGGACATTTATCACCTGTGTATGTATAAGAATCTATACATATACTTCATATCTGAACATGAATATATAATGTGGATGTATAGGACTTATATAGTTGACTTTTAGATAACATGGGGCTTAGAGGTACTGATCACCTATGCAGTTGAAAATTTGTGTATAATTTTTGACCCCCAAAACTCAACTACCAACCTGCTATTGACTGGGAGCCTTATCGATAACATAATCAATTAGCACATATTTTTATGTTATATATATTATATACTATATTCTTACAATCAAATAAGCTAGGAAAAAAATGTTATTAAGAAAATCATAAGGAAGATAAAGTACATTTACAGCGTGTACTGTATCACCAAAAAATCTGTGTATAAGTGGACCCGTGAAGGTCAAAGCCATGTTACTCAAAGGTCAACTGTATGTAGTATATAGATTATATATAGTACGCTATATAATATATACACATTGTATAGTATGTATATATAATGTATGCATGTAATATATAGAATTTAATGTTATAGAATTTAGAATAATATAGAATTTAGTATTATAGAATTATATATAGTAGGTAAAGAATCTATATATAGCATATTGCATCTATGTATGTGGATATACAATCCATATATTGTGTGTGTTCATATACTATGAACGTATATAGGAATCTATATATATACGCATATATACATAAGTACATAAGTATAGGTTATAGATGACACAGCATTTTTTCCTCCATCCATATGATTTTATCTGCTCTCCCCAACAATCCTGGAATACAGATGGCCTCCTCTTTAGTCGTAAGCACAGTGCAGGACAGGGCAGTTGAGAGCCTTGCTCTGGGTCATGTGGCTCTATGTGCCGAAGCTGGGATTGGAAACCAGGACTTCTGGTTCCTTCCACACTATGCTACGCTATCTCACCTCTCTTGTTCCTGATCTCCTATTGCTGTTTTCCTCTGCATTATGGGGAGACTGGCCGGATCTCTTATAATTTCCTCCTGATTTGGGATAGTTCACATTCTTCCTAATCCCTCCCCCTGTTCTCTTTGCTCACATTGCTGCTTGGTGGGTCCTTTCCCTGCGGTGCCTGGTAGATTTGGGTGCTCTCTACCATGTGCTTTTTGGCCAAGAAGCAGGAAAATGAATCCATGTTTTGTATTCTCCTTTGAAAATGTTGAAACCTGGGCAAAAAGTTTCACTGGGGGTGGTCAGATTTGTGAGTAAAACTTGGTAATGTTCCTTTAGAAGATAAAATGTGTTTTGTAAAAAAGGAAATGTTTCCTATGGCACTGAAAATAAAGCTGCCTTTTGAAGCAGTGCTTTATTTTCTGTGTAGGTTTAATTAGGAAGTAGCACTTTGTTGTGGGAACATAATCACAGAAGGGCCTTTGTTTTATACAAACCTTGAGACAATAGCTGCTTGTTTGCTGGGTTTTCTAAAACCTCATTAGTTTGGATATCTGTTGTTCTTTTCCTAAATTTTCTGAAAAATGGACCAGAACTAGATTGAGGTTTTTTATTGTGTCATCTAAATAGAAAGTGTTTGCTAAGCACATTGACAGGGTAGTAAAAAAAGAACAGGCAGATTTCACAGTCTTAAAACAGAAAATCTTGAAAGATTCTTAGAACAAGAATTGCATGTAAATTGGAGCTTCTCATTACAAGTGAGTGTTGGCTGTTCATTAAAAGAGATCAGGCAGAGACCCTTCTTGGAAACTGTGGTAGGAATTCCTGTTACTGTTTCCTTGTATGAATTCAAAGTGATTCATTCTCTTTCAATTTTCTGTTACTTTATAGTGGTCTCAACCAATTTCAGATACTAAGTTTTTTTTTTAATTTGTTTGGCAAAAAGAATAGATTGGAAGAAAGCTTAAGCTCTTCGTTGTGATTTGGAAGTCAGCCACACTAGATTCTTGTCCTTCAGACTTTTTTATCTTTTTCGTCCTGTTCTCTGCAAAGCTGCTATTCTCATAGATATGTCTTTCTTTTGTTTTCACACTTTTATCTCATTCTATTGTTTCATATACAACTTCTCCAGTTATCTATTGCATAGCTATTGTGTAAGAAATCACAGCCAACCTGTATGACTTAAAATGACAGCATTCATTTTATGTCTACCCCGGTTTCGATGGGCCAAAATTTCAGGAAGGGCTTGATTGAGTGAGTGTAGGCCTAAGGTTTCAGTCCATGGTGGGGATGGGTGGGACAGCTAGGGAAGGAAGTCTGGGTAGCTGGACTGGGGGTGCTGAGGCAGCTGGGGAGGGGAGTCTGGGCAGTTGGAGAGGGGCTACCGAGGTAGCCGGGAAGAGGGTGCTGGGGCAGCCGGGGGCTGGCCGGTCTCTCCCTTCATGTGGTCTCAAGACTTCTCTGGGAGGTCTCTCCGCGTGGGCTCGTGTGGGCTTCCTCATAGGGTGGCAGCCTGAAGGCAGAGTGCCTTTATGGCGGTTCAGAGCTCCAGCAGAGGTGTTCCAGAGAAAGTGGCAGAAGTTGTGTCCCCATGTAAAGCTGGCCTCCAGAGTCATGTAGCCTCACTTCTCTGTGCTCTGTGGGCCACCGAGCCACTGAGGTCAGCAGTAGAGGAAGTAGTGGAAATGGGGAGCAATGGCGGCCTCTCAGTGGGGGAGGGGTGAACAATTGGACACCTGTTGTAAAACCACTACTTCCTCATCCTTGTGAAAATGGCTGTTTCTGAGGGGCTTCTTCTGCCAGCCTCCCACAGCTTATCCTTAGGTGCCTCACCTTTATCATCTTTAGGAATCCTAAAGAGCTAGAGGATCAAATGGGGATACAAATATTGTACCTTAAATTGTTCAATGTTCGTGACTGGTGAGGTGAATAAATTCAAATAACTGAGGCCAGGCTTTAAGAACTATGTGGAGTTTCGTTTGTTGACAAGATTTACTTTTAAGTTTTAAATGATAAAGCTTACTATCAATAGTTTACCAGTCAAGCATAAATATTTTTCCAGTTAGCACAGTTTGTTTTCCATCCCCCCTCTCTCCTTTATCTGTTTTGAATGGCAGAGTACTGGCCTTACAATGACAGTACACGTCTTACTCAACTGGGCCCCTTAGACTGGACCTTGGGAAGGATTCTGGGAAATCAGCAAAGATAGTCTCAAGATCCCGTCAAAATATACTTTGCTTGTCCCCAACTGTTTTGGCTTCAAAATAAAGTTGGTTTGTATATGCATGGAAAGAAAGAGAGGTCTGTTCTGAAATCATTATTTCTTCCTGTTATACTAAAGCTAAAAAAAGATAAGTTTTAATTCCTGAAGAAATATATCTTTGAAAAATACAGTGTAGTTGGAATCCATTGTAGCTTTTTTTTTTTCTTTTTGCTTTTTGCTTAACATTCTGCTCAAATTGCAATGTCGTTATCTCTAGAAAGTTGTAACAAATTAAAAAGCAAAGTAGCTCATGAATACCTCGGCTCTACCTCAAAAGACCTCTTGTATTTTTAAGGTTTTCAATTGACCTTTTCTCTATGCAGAAATGTCCTTTATTTTCATATAGAAGCAGAGATTTTTAAATGCAGGAAAAACATAAGAAAAAAGTTTTCATTAAAAAAAAAAACTTTTTTAAGTAGGCTCCATGCCCAGCGTGGAGCCTGACGTGAGGCTTGCACGAACAACCATGAGATCAAAACCTGAGCTGAGCAGGAGGCAGACGCTCAACCAACTGAGCCACCCAGGCACCCCATAAGAGAAAAAAGTTTTTAAAAAACCACTTGTGATTCTAATTACCAGGAATTACCTTTTGATCTAGTCTATCATATCTGAGAACACTGTGTATATTTAATAATTCATGATCTCCGCTTATTGGGTGCCAGGGTCTCAAGATTCCTTGATGAACAAGACAGTGATGACATCTGGGGAAAGCCCTTAGCCCAGAGAAGTGTACGACAACCAGGAACTTCCTTATGTATGTTGGTTACTGTCACTGCTGCTTCAACTGTCATGTAAGGCCGAGCCTGGCCCTCAGGCCTTCTGGTCTAGTGGGGGAAATAGGCAAGTAAGCAGACCTCTTTGGTCCAGTGGTGTAGGTTGTGCATGGGTTAAGGATGCTTGGATAACACAGAGGAAGGGCAGCTTAGGGAATCAGGGAGACAACCCAAAAGCAGGGAGTGAAGGAAGGGATCAGGCAATGAGGAAAGGTACACACAGAGCAGCTAGGGAAAAGCATGTTTATGGAGCTAAAATAGTACATCCAGTCCTATAATAAATGTCTTCTTTAATTTTTCCTGTTGATTGAAATACAGTTGACACACCATGAAATGCACCCATCTTAAGGGTATAGTTGGATGGGTTTTGACAAATATAGACATATGTGTAAGCTACAGCCTTATCAAGATACAGGCCAGATACAGAATCTCCCCCTGTGCCTTTCCTGGTTAGCGCTTCCCCAGCCCCTCCCCCCACTGCCCCCCCCCCCCCAGAGGAACCAGGGTTCTGAATGTTTCTCACTTGAGCTTACCTTTGCCTGTTACATAATATAGAAATGGGAGTAAATGGTGTGTCGTTTTGCGTTTGGCTTCTTTTAGCCTTGTAGCCGTGAGATTCATCCACTGTTGCTTGTCTTAGTGGTTTGTTCTTCAATTTCTGGGTAGTTTATTTCATGAATGTAACAACATTTTTTATCCATCCTCTCATTATGTTGTTTGGGTTATTCCAGTTCTTTTCCTCAATGCCTATTTTATTTAGTTTATTGAGATGTAATGACAGATAACATTATGTAAGTTTGAGATGCACAACTTGTTGGTTTGAGACATTCATGTATTGCAATATGGTTGTTATAGTGACATTAGCTAACATTTCTATCATGTCATGTAATTATCATGTCTTTTTTGTGTTGAGAACAATTAAGATCTAGTCTCTCAGCAACTTTGAAGTTTATTATACGGTATTGTGGACTGCAATCACTGTATTATGCATTAGATCGAGACTTATTTATCTACTAGTTGCCATCATTTTTGACGGTTGTAAATAAAGCTGCCATGAACATTCTTATAAAAATCTTTTTTTGGACATATGTTTTTATTTCTCTAGGGTTGGAATTGCATAGCCAAAGGATATGTTAATATTTAACTTTATAAGACATTGACAAACCACTGTCCAGAAAGTGTCTCTAGGCAAAAAGCTCTTCTCCCCGAAATTACTGTCCTATGCCGCCTGCTGTCCAATATTTTAGAACCACTCTTTTATATCTTTATCCAGTTTTCTAGTTGTTTACTCCAGGAGGGCCAGGCAGTACCAATTTTTTCTTCATGCCAGCATCTACATTACTGTAACAATTTTTAATGGCAGAATAATAGGTCACCATCTGGGTACATTTATTCAACCTGTTCCCATTGTTGGGCATGTAAGGTGTTTCCAATTTTATAAAATCAGGCTGCAACAAATATTTACATATTTTTGTGACCGCAGTGCTGATTGTATTTTCGTGTAGATTGTAAGAAATGGGATTATTGGGTCAAAGAGCTTAAACATCTTTCCAATGTGATCTGTACTGCCTTATTTTTTCAAAAATACTGTTCCATTTATAGACTCACTAACAGTGAATCAAAGTGTGTGTCTCACAACCCCTCAGGAGCACAGAGATTAAGATTTCCTTTCAGTTTTTGTTCTCTACTAATTGAATAGCAGATCTTCTCTTGTTTATTTATTTATTCATTTGTTCATGCACTTATTCAGATGTAACATATATTTACTGACTTATGTCACTGTATTGGACATATATTTGGGAGTGTTGGGTTGAATTCAGATACTTAAACAATGCTTATTTGTTCTTGTCTATTACCTTCACATGGATAAATTATGTCGTGATTATTAATCTCTGTGGGAGCAATCATATTGCTTATAACATGGTGGTGACATTTTTTAGGTATTTGAATATCAATGCAAGAGGCAGGATAGCATTTTCCTATTATGACAAAAGAGAAAAAGAATGAATTAACTCTAAATATCATTGTTTCGAGAGGTGCCAAGAATAACTACGGCACTTGAAGAAAATCCAATAGTGGTACCTTACATCAATTTATAAAATTGAGCATTTTATAAAGTGTTCTCCTGCAAATATTATTTCACACTGTACTTATAATGTGAGATAAGTGAAGAACGTACTGATTTGTATTCCCTTTATTCATTGTGAAAAATGCAGTGGAAAGTAGAGAAAATATTCTCTGGATTTGTCATTTGAAGCCTGAATTGTGGAAAACATCAAATTGAATATTATCATTCTTTAGGTGGTAAGAAATTAAAAACTCATTAACTGGGGGGAGTGATTCTGGAAGTCTTATTCTAGAAGCATTAGTCTCAGTGAGATGACAAAGCCGCCACAGTGACAAAGGTAGGAACTCTCTAGTGACTGGGATGACAGTCTATATGCCTGTACATTACCTCAGGCCTGGGAGCCCTTTGAAATATTTTCGCAGATACTCGGAGGGCACTGACCTGCTCCAGCCTGCCTTTTATGTGCCATAAGGTACGGAAATGGAGGCTGGGAAAGCTGTGAGATCAAATTAAAACCTGCAAATTATTACCCGGGGAGGCACAGCTGTCCAAACCCAGACATCCTGAGAAGTTTGGTGAAGCCTTAAAACCACTCATGAGCCAATGGGGGTGGTATAGACTTTCTTCGAGTAACCGATATAACTACGATAATAATGTGTAAATCAGCTTCGTCTGTTGCTGAAAAACCAATAGACTTTATTTTGTTGAGAAATTTTAGATTGACAGAAAAATGGAGTGGGAAGTACCAGGGTTCCCAAGCATCCCCTCTAGAAGAGCTTTTGATCAAATGTGGGCAGTCATCATATTTTAAAAGTAAATCATCAAGTGACTGATCTAGTGCAGATTCAGTAGTTTCTGAGAACTTGCCCCCTCATATTTGGAAGGTGACTGAGAATTGTCAGACTTAAAATTTAACATTTTCTCTCTTCTCTAATATCTTATGGCATGTTATCAGAGCGTATGTCCCTTTGTTCTTCATAGGACAGAAGCACAAGAAAGCTAGTGAGATGACCATGTGGCAGGCCTCCATTGAGATGGCCTCCATTGAGGGTTATTTCTTGCTTTACATTGGAATGCTGGGGGGGGGCGGGCGGAAAGAGAGGCAGACAGGAAGCTGCTGCCCAGGCATCAGCTCGGGGTTTGGGAAGTAGCCCCAGGGAAAAAAGCATTCCGTCTGAACTGTGGATCTCCAGACAAGGCATTGCTGGGGCCTCCTTTTCCTTTTCAAACCCTGACGGTTTGGGGCTCAGGTTTTGTATATAGTGAACTACCATCATGCCTTACCGGAGCTCGTGAAAACATGACAGAAATAGAGTCGTGGGAAAGGTAAGATTCCACACGTGCCCTCTGCACTGTGTGCTTGACCTCCGTATGGCTTCATTGGTTTCTCCAGAGTTCCCTGACTGGAGATACTGGGCTCCACTCACATGCAATTTAGAAATCTCCATCTTCTACCAAAAGGTGAATCTTCATATCATTTAATTTTCTCTCCCTATTTTCACATCTTTTTATTTCTTGAGGAAAATATATATAAGATTGCCATTTTAACCATTTTTAGGGGTACAGTTCAGCGGCTTTAAAACCTTCACATTGTTGTACAACCATCACCACTATTCACCTCTAGAACTTTCCCATCATCCCAAAATGAAACTTTGTATACTAACTCCCTATTTCCTCCTGCCCCTCCCCAGCCCCAAGTAACCATACTTCTAATTTCAGTCTCTATGAATTTGACTACTTTAGGTAACCTATGTGGGTGGTATTTACAGTTATTTGTCCTTTGTGTCTGGCTTATTTCACTTAGTATCCTGTCTGCAAGGTTCATCCATGCTGTAGAATGTATTAGAATTTCATTCCTTTTTAAGGCTGAATAATATTCCATTATAGGGATATCCCAAAGTTTGTTTACCCATATATCTATTGATGGATATTTGGGTTATTTCCATCTCTTGGGTATTGTGCATAGTGCTCCCTGTAGACAGAAGCTATGTACTAGTATCTGTTTGAGTTCCTGCTTTCAATTTTTGTGAGCATATTCACGGAAGTAGAATTACTGGGTAGAAAGGGAATTATGATTAATTTTTTTGAGGACCTACCATACTGTCTTGCATAATGGCTGCATCCTTTTACATTCCTGCCACATCTTTTGAAGTAAACAAAAGGCTTCCTGCATAAGACATTTATTTAGATACTCTTAAAAAAAAAAAAACTTTAAATGTGATGATTTAAATGTGATAACCATTGGTTCAATGCCTGACAAGAGATAGATGCTCAGTGAAGTTTGATGTATCTAAAGAAAAATGAGACTCTTTATAGGACATAGACAAACTTCCCACATAAAGAACAAAGTTTTGCAAAAACAAAAAAATGCTTTCTAATCTCTCTAGTGCTAAAACTATAAACGATTCGGAAAGAAACACATGATTATTGTTTCTAGGAGTTGTAAATGTATAATGAACAGGTTAATGTTTAATGGAGTTAGCCAAGTGCACATTTGCACAGCTTTTCTGGATGGTATCGCTCATTGGATTTGCAAGGCTTAATGATTAGGGGCCACTTTTACTTTCATAGAGTGAGATAAGGGAGGAGAAGAAGGGATATAGAACTATAAGTACTTAAGCATCGCTAGAGCAACTAGGATATTGTGGGCCAACAGGAGTTCTAACAGATGAAGTAAAAGGAAGTCGAGTTGAGAAGTTGAGAAATGGAGAGCTCTTCTTGGTCTCTTTGTGTGTTCTTTCTCACTCACATTTGACCTTTTAGAAAACTCTTGAAGACCCACTTGACCTTTTCTCTGCTTACGTCTTGGTCTTCGCTACGTCAGCATCAGCATCTTTCCTGATTTCCCGGCACCCACATCCAATTGCATGATCTTTTCATCCCTGCTGACCCTGCAGCTTCCTGGTTTGAGGTCCTCTCATGGTCTAAAAGTTTGAACGCGGTGCAAGGACCCACGCCCTGCCTAGGCTCCCTCCCGCTGTCTACACCCAAGCCAGCCTGGCTTCCTGCCATTTCTATACCGCTGTGTGGTCTGGCCCGGCGGGGTCTTCACTCCCTGTCCTTCTGTCCCTTCTCTCCCTTTACCTGTCCTCCGCTTCGCTGCTGTATTTGTTGCACCTGTCACAGTCCCTGTCACAAAGCAGATGCTCACTCCATGTATATTGAATGAACCTCAAATGGAAAATTGTTAAGGATCATTCCTTGCTCCCTCCCTCATATGTCCTGATGGAGGGCCTCTCAGAATAATGTCTCTGCTTCTCTGCCCATCCCTCCTGCTCCCCAGGAGAGGAGCAGTCATTTTTCTACCTGGCTGAAGAGCTGACCCCGCTGAGCCACCTGGGGTCACGTCTCTGTTCTTCTTTTACTGAGCAGATTATTCTCAGGACACAGGTTCCCGACCCACAGGCCAAGGTCATTGAGCAGGTGTGCACATGTCTGTTCAGCCCCACACAGAGGCTCTATGTCAGGCAGAGCACTCATTAGAAGCCACAAGCTCCATTTTTCCTTTTTTCTGGAATATTGCTAACTTCTTTCTTCAATCTCCGTGACAGATTTCTGAGCCTACTTCCACAGTCAGTAGGGGAAGAAAGGAAAGCTATTTATTGTCACCTCTGTTCCAACCTGACAAAGGGAAGACTGCATTTTGGGGAAAAGCCCAATATAATTTCAAAGGCTAAGCTATTCATAGGTGAAAACCTGGTGGAGGTTAGGCGTCAGAGGATAGGAAAGGTGCCTTTCGGGTTTCTCGGATCTGCGAATGACCTCTAAATATATTTCACAAGTGGGTTTATCTCATTCTAGGGGTGCTGGGCTGTCATGTGATACTTACAGGCTAGGAAAAAAGGTGAAGATGACCACAAAGGGCATTTGGTGACATGCCTGCTTGTGCTTTTGAGGGGGTTCCAACCAATCTTCCATAAAACTTAGTGAAATCATTCCAGAGCCCTCAGGGACTTTGAGCACTGGGAACAATTATGTGGAGGCATACACGGGGACGGGGAATGAAAACTAACCCCTTCCTTTTCGGTTTTGACTTCTTAAAGTGGTTCGACCCTTTTCCTTTGTAATACTGCTCGTCATCCTGAAATGGAAACTGACATGTGGCCCATGGGACAGCTTACTGGTCAGTCCTTTTTAAAATAGCTTTTCTAGGTGATGAAAAGCAGAAGTGCTTCTGGCAGATGTTTTGAATATCCCTTTCCCATCTTCAGATTGCTGGTTCTAGATGACTCTTTACTGTTTGGACAGGCTCCGGTGGCTGTGCCCCTCTTTGGTCGGTGATCATCTTTAGTACTTTTGCTTTTCCTTAATGTCGGCTTGAAGTGTCTGAGCTTGCTTCCAAAGTGGCCGTTCCTGATTTTCTGAGGCGCGAATCTTAAAAAATTTAAGGAAAGAAACCGAGTTGATCTAAATTTGTCACAGCTGATAACCAGTCCTTCCTCTCCCCAATAAAAAGAAAAGGTGAAAAGAAAAGAAAGTGGGGGGGAAAATCGGATTTTGACATGTTTATTTTGCACTTCTAAGGACAGCACCGAATTTAAAGAAAAACAAATCTAGTTTTATTCCAAAGTTGTCTTCTCATTCACAAAGCTGTTTCCTTCTGTCTGTTACTTTTGTATGTTGTTCCTGAAACGAGGAGATAATAGTAAAACAGCCAACTAAAATAGGGTAGAAATGACGTTTTAAGGTAATTGTAAGAGGCCTACCTAAAATGCGCATCGCACGTATTCCCTGTGCCAAGGAGACGTCTGCGCCCCAAACTTTGCTTGCTACTTCATAAGATTATCAACTGACTGATGTTTGAGTGATGGATACTCTAAAATCAGAAGTGATTCGTATCTGTAGTGGTAGCTGGCCTTCTAGTAAATAATAACTTCCCTGTTCTTGAGTAATAAATATTAATTCAAATGATCATTTTGAATTTTATATCCTAATAATGTCATAAGAAATGAAGCTTCAAAGCATAAATTCACTACTTTTATGGGAATAATTGAGAAATACTCTTATCAAATACACTTAACTCTTTTTTTTTTTTAAAGATTTTATTTATTTATTTGACAGAAAGAGAGCAGGAGAGCACAGGCAGAGGGAGCAGGAGAGGGAGAAGCAGGTTCCCTGTTGAGCAGAGAGCCCTATGTGGGGCTTGATCCCAGGACTCTGAAATCATGACCTGAGTCAAAGGCAGCCTCTTAGCTGACCGAGCCACCCAGGCGCCCCACACTTAAGTCTTTTTAAATGGCATTTGACACATAACCTAAAACTCTTTTGTCTGGGAAAAGCTGTTTTCCAGCACGTAAGAGAGAAAACATCCCTCCGGTCTACCACAGAGGCCGTAAGTGCTTGTATGGATGGAGAATTTCCAGAGGGGGACTCCCGCGTGATATCTGGGGCCCCCGCAGAGTATGCCCTGAGGTCCAGCAGAGAGGAGCCAAGTTTTCTGTGGAGACGAGACACTTGACGTCGCCACATACATTGGAAATTAACCCCCACCTTTGGAGAATTAGACTACCTGTACTTTCCAGATGCCTGTGCCTGAGGTGGATTTAATATATTTAAGTGAAGACAGCAGCCCGCATTGGAAATTCCTGTGTGGATTCCTCTGTAGAAAGTGGTGTTTGATGTACGTCTACTTTATTTATGTGACACTGTTTATGTGCATTCCAGTGATCATTAACAAAGGCCACTTGGTGGAAAACCGTGATGAAGGTGGATTTTGAAATGGCTGGATCAGCTGCAGGTTTGGCAGGACTGCAGTGACTGTGAGTCTAGTGAAAACTCTGCATCATCAGCTTGTGTGCAGCCAACCTGAGATGGAGAGAAAAGGCAGTTTAGTCAACCATGCGTGTGCATGCGCGCACACACACACACACATACACAAACAACAGAAATATCACAGATTTCATTTGGGCAAACGTTTAAGATTCTATATACTAACATAGAATCCCTAACTTTTTCTCTGTTACGAGCCAGGACCTACTGATCAGTGCACACTTGGTCAATCAGAGCTTGTATCAATTTGCTAGGGCTACCATAGCAAATACCAAAGATTGGGTGGCTCACACAACAGAAATTTATATACTAGAAGTTCTGGAGGCTGCAAGTCCAAGGTCAACATGTTGGCAGGGTTGTTCTTCTGGAACTTAGCTTGTTGGCTTGCAGATGGCTTCTCACTGTGTCCCCACATGGTCACCCTTAGGGCTGTGTGCATCTGTGTCCTAATCTTCTGAAGTCCCTGGTCATGTTAGACTGGGGCTCACCTGCATGGCCTTATTTAACTTGAATTACCTCTTGACCCTGTCTGCAGATAGAGTCACATTCTGCGGTGGTAGGGGTTAGGACTTCGCCATATGAATTTTGGGGAGACACAATTCAGTCAAAAACATGGCTTCACACAATTCAGTCAAAAACAGGACAAACTATGTTTAGATGCTTCACATATTCCTCTTCCTCTTCTCGTAGATTTACAGCTCGTAGTCCCTTTCTGGGTTTGTTTTTTGGTCTCCAATTTGGGGACCTTGAGGACTATTGAGACATTGTGAGAACAATGCCCAGCCTCACAGCCCAAGGCCTTGATCAAGATAAGAGTTAAACATTTCCTTCCTTGAGGAATTGTCCTGAAGTTTCTCCTCTATGGTTGTCCTTCCATTTGGTGTGATTTTCTCCTAGATGGCTAAGCTCTCAGTATGAAAGCTGACGAGAGTTTGAGGAAAATGAAAGAACATGGAATTGCAATAATGGAAAAACTGGGTTAGCACCCATTGCCCCAGCCTGGAACGTGACCCTTCCTTCTCTTTGCCATCTGTATCAGCAAAGCATAGTGATTGCGTACAGACTGCTGGGCTCAAAGCCCTACAGTATACATTTTTTAAAAAGATTGTATTTATTTATTTGATGGAGAGAGAGAGAGTGAGAGAGCACAAGCAGGGGGAGTGGCAGAGGGAGAAGGAGAAGTAGACTCCCCACAGAGCAGGGACCCCTGATGTGGGGCTTGATCCCAGGACTCTGGAATCATGACCTGAGCCAAAGGCAGATACTTAACTGACTGAGCCATGCTGGGGCCCCTGTGGTATACAGTTTAGTATCTGTGAGATCCTGGGATTACATAACCTTTCCATGCCTCAGTTTTCTCATCTGTAAAGTGGCAGAAATAACAATATGTACTTCATAAGGAGAATTTAGTGGTAGCATTAGAAAAGCCAATAATTCTAATGAGGCACTAATAATTCTAATAAAGCACTTGGCATTGTTCGCCACAGTAAGTGCTCCATTAGCATTAGCTGTCATTGTTTCTTACGCACTGCACCCTCCCATCCCCACCCTCCGGCTCATCCCAGGCTCTCTCAATAGAAACTCCAGAGTTAGCTGGAACAGCCGCCACTGCATTTGTTTAGATATGAACCCAGTGTTCAAGTGAACATAGGTGTCTTTTATTTGGGTATCACAAAAAAGAAGCTCAGCAACCTTAGGTGTGTGTGGACTTTTGGGGGCCAGCACTCATATTGGGACCTGCGACTCAGTAGTTTGTCTCTTAATTTCTCTATACATCAGTTTCCAAATATGTAAAATGGGCACAACAGTCATTTGGAACTCAAGGAGTTGTTGGGATTAAATGAGATGATACAGTTCTTTTTTTTTTTTTTTTTTTTAAGATTTTATTTATTTATTTGACAGAGAGAGACACAGCAAGAGAGGGAACACAAGCAGGAGCAGAGGGAGAGGGAGAAGCAGGCTTCTGGCCAAGCAGGGAGCCCAACGCGGGGCTTGATCCCAGAACCCTGGGATCACGACCTGAGCTGAAGGCAGGCGCTTAATGACTGAGCCACTCAGGCGCTCCCACACAAAGTTCTTAACATGCATGAAGTCATCCTATTAGTTCTTTCCATTTTAAATATGACACTGGAAAACAGAAAGGAAACACATTTCATTTCAGCTGTCTTTGTGAATTTCCTTTCCTTTTATCCCTCTCTAATGGGCTGCCCCATCACACTGTCTCACTGGGCACCTCCATTTTTTTTTTTTTTTAAAGATTTATTTATTGATTTGAGAGAGAGAGAGAGCAAGCACAAGTGGGGGGAAGGGTAGAGGGAGAGGGAGAGAATCTCAAGCAGACTCCCTGCTGAGCTTGGAGTCCCACATGGGGCTCAGTCCTACCACCCTGAGATCATGACCAGAGCTGAAATCAAGAGTCAGATGCATAACCCACTGAGCCACCCAGGTACCCCTGGGCATCTCCATTTTTTAGAGTCTTGTGAAATGATAAGTATTTTCAGGTAAACAGGAAGTTGAAGCTGAGAACTTTGGACTCTGGAGATGATATATGATTGCTGTATCTACATGTCTGCAGGAGAACTACATGAAATGGAATCTGCATCTTTTCTGCAGCTCCAGGGAACGGAATTTATGAGGCACCTTGAGAATCAATTCAGGGAAAGATCCCCTAAGAGGAAATTTCCATAAAACAAAAGAACTATCTTAAGAGCAAGTGAATTTCCTGTCACTGGAATGTTCCAAGAGGGGCTGGTTGGTGGACAGATGATTCTTTCTGAGTGCTGAATTTGGGGCTATGTAGGGACAAGAGTCCCTTCCAAATGCAGGATTTACCTGGCTAGTCTCCTCATACTGTTAGTGGTCCTCTACATCCCCTTTCCCCCTGTATGCAAGCTCTGCACTTTCTAACTTTTTCTTTCTTTCTAAATGAATAGTTTTTAATCTTTCAGAACAGTTTTTAATGTTTACAGAACAACGAGTGTAAAGTACGGAATCCCACATTCTCCTCACTCTTCTGCATCTATTCTCCTTATTCACATCTTGCATTAGTGTAAACCATTTGTTTCAACTGATGAGCTGATATGGATACATTGTCACTAATCAAGTCCCTCATTTACATGTTTCACTCTTTGCGTTGCACATTCTATGGGTTTTAACAAATGTATAATGACAGGGGTCTGCAATTACATATCCTACAGAGTAGCTTCATTGCCCTAAGAATCCTCTGTGGTCCCCTAGTCATCTCTCCTTCCCCCTCAACCCTTGGCAACTACTGATCTTTTTACTGTCTCTGTATTTTTACCTTATCCAGAATGCCTTATTTTGGGGATTATATTGTATGTAGCCTTTTCAGATTGGCTCTTTCACTTAGCATCATGCATTTAAGTTTCCTCTATATCTTTTTGTAGTGTGAGAGCTTATTTCTTTTTATCACTGAATAACATGTTAGTGTACAGACGTATCACACTTTGTTCATCCATTCGCCTTTGGAAAATTTCCATTCATTTAGGTAAATACCAAGGA
>CM052889.1:49963034-50206120 GCA_028534135.1 Potos flavus | reverse complement strand
TGTTGCAAATGGCAAGATTTCATTCCTTTTCATGGCTGAATAATATTCCATTGTATAGATACATAGCACTTCTTCTTTATTCATTCATCTATTGATGGACTCTTGGGCTGTTTCCATAGTTTGGCTATTGTAAATAATGCTGCAATAAACATAGTGTACAAGTACCCCTTTGAATTAGCATTTTTATATTTATTGGATAAATACCCAGTAGTGTGATTACCGGATCATAGGATAGTTCTCTTTTTGATTTTTTGAGGAAACTCCATGCTGTTTTCCACAGTGGCCACACCAGTTTACATTCCCACCAGCAGTGTGAGAGGGTTCCCCTTTCCCCTTATCCTCGTTTCCTTGTGTTGTTGATTTTAGCCATTCTGACAGGTATGAGGTGATGTCTCATTGTAGCTTTGATTTACATTTCCCCGATAATGAGTGATGTTTAGAATCTTTTCATGTGTCTATAAGCCATCTGGATGTCTTCTTTGGAAAGATATCTGTTCGTGTCTTCTGTCCATTTTTTAATTGGATTATTTGTTTTTTGGGTGTTGAGTTGTACCAGTTCTTTATATATTTTGGATCCTAACACTTTATTGGATGTGTCATTTACAAATATCTTCTCCCATTCTGTAGGTTGCCTTTTAGTTTTGTTGATTGCTTCCTTTGCTGTGCAGAAACTTTTTATTTTGATGTGGTCCCAATAGTTTATTTTTGCTTTTATTTCCCTTGCCTCAGAAGACATATCTAGAAAAATGTTGCCATCGTCCATGTCAGAGGAATTACTGCCTGTGCTCTCTTCAAGGATTTTTATGGTTTTAGGTCTCACATTGGCTCTTTAATCCATTTTGAGTTTATTTCTGTGTATGGCAAAAGAAAGTGGTCCAGTTTCACTCTTTTGCATGTAGCTGACCAGTTTTCCCAACTCCATTTGTTGAAGATACTGTCTTTTTCCCCCTTGTATATTCATTTCTCCTTTGTCAAAGATTAATTGACCATATAATTGTGGGTTTATTTCTTGGTCATCTATTCTCTTCCATTGACCTATATATCTGTTTTTTATGCCAGTACCATACTATTTAAATTACTACCACTTTGTAATACAATTTGAAATCTGGAATTGTGATACCTCTGATTTTATTTTCCATTTTCAAGATTGCTTTGGCTGTTTGAGGTCTTTTATGGTTCCATACAAATTGTAGGATTGTTTGTTCTAATTCTGTGAAAAATGCTGTTGGTATTTTGATAGGTATTGCATTAAATCTGTAGATTTCTTTGGGCAGCCTGGGCTTTTTAACAACATTCGTTCTTCCAATCCGTGAGTATGGAATTTCTTTACATTTTTTTGTGTCATCTTGAATTTCTTTCATTGGTGTTTTATTGTCTTCAGAGTACAGTTCTCTCACCTCTTTGGGTAAGTTTGCTCCTAGTTGTTTTATTGCTTTTGTTGTAATTGTAAATGGGATTCTTTCTTAATTTTCTTTTCTGTTGCTTCATTATTGGTGTATAGCAATGCAACAGATTTCTGTGGATTAATTTTGTATCCTGCAACTTTACTGAATTCATTTATTAGTTCTAGTAGTTTTTTGGTGGAGTCTTTGGGGTTCCCATATATAGTAACATGCCATCTGCAAATAGTGAGCACTTTACTTCTTCCTTACCATTTTCGATGCCTTTTATTTCTTTTATTTATTTTTCGTTTGGATGATGTATTTCTAATTAAGTATTTACTTTGATTTTTTTGTGGTAGAATACACATAACATGAAACTTAACCATTTTAGCCATTTCAAATATACAATTCCGTGGCCTTATGATCTTTGAAGCTCTTTTCTCTATGAGACTGTCAAGGAAAAACCATGCAAAGTTATAAATTATGCTTATATTTTTTAAATGAATGGTTCCTTCCCTCTTCCATGTTTGTGGTACTAAATCAAGAGAAAATCAAGTTTACCTATTTTAGCATAATACTAAGTGAATAATATGATGCCCTGTCTCCTCTTAAACAACTGATATGAAGCGACTTGTTATTCCCCCTTCCCCAAGTCTTTGTAATTCTCTGACTCTTGAATAGGATTATACTCTTTTGAGGCTGAAAACTAGGAAGATCAAGAAAGTTTTTAACCGGTGCTTCTAAACCGTGAATATCAGTGCATCTTTTTTTTTTTTTTTTTTTAATATCAGTGCATCTTATTTGGAAAACTTTTTGTTCACGAATCCATTTTATTTTTAGTCCTGCTTTATTCCTCCTCACTTCTGTTTGTAACCAGGTCCTGTGTATGTATTTTTCTCTAACAATGAATGCCTCCATGCTCTGATGGAGCCATATGTCCCCAGGGATGCCACCATGCTCGAGATGCGACGGTGACCAGTTCTGTTACAAATAAAGTTACGGAAAATATGCAGGTTAATTTCCAGATGTCATTTTGTATTCCCTGTTTCTAGAAACTGCAGTGTCAGTGTGAGCATAACACCTGTGGAGAGAGCTGCAGCAAGTGCTGTCCGGGGTACCACCAGCAGCCCTGGCGGCCCGGCACCGTTTCTGCTGGGAACACGTGTGAAAGTAGGTCTACCAACAATGGAAGGATGTAGCCTTTTCCTTCTTTTTTTTTTTTTTAAAGATTTTTATTTATTTATTTGTCAGAGAGAGAGAGCACAAGCAGGGGGAGCAGCAGACAGAGAAGGCAGAGGGAGAAGCAGGCTCCCTGCTGAGCAAGGAGCCCGATGCGGGACTCGATCCCAGGACCTTCGGATCATGACCTGAGCCGAAGGAAGTGGCTTAACCGACTGAGCCACCCAGGCGTCCCTAGCCATCATCAGGCTTACTCTGATGATGACTTAACATTTTGACTAGTATGTAACTTGTTTCCTTAAATATTCAAAGAGTTCCCAAAGTGATATATTACCTGAAAACAAGTTAAAGGATTAAGGCCTGCCTGTATCTTTAGGGATTTGCTATTTTATGTCGGTTTCCTTTTCCCATATGTGAATGTATTCTTTATTAATTTGGATTTGATTTTTAAGTAGGCGATATATTCACACAATTCCAACATCCACCGATATATAAAAAATATGCAGTGAAAAGTGTTACTTTAACTCTGTCTCCATCCATCCCACTTTCTACTATTTCTTACTATGTTCTTCCTGAAATTTTTATGCAAATAAAACATACATCAACATATTCTGACCCCCAACGTAGTTCCTACATGGGACCTGACATGCTATGCATATCATTCTACACATTGCTTTTATATCTAACAGTATGTCTTGAGACTCTTTCCATGTTAGCAACATGAAACACTGTTCTTATTTATTTATTTATTTATTTTTCTTTCAATCCAGTATACTTACCACACAGTGTTATGTTAGTTTCAGGTGTACACTATAGTGATCAACGATTCTATACATTCCTTACTCAGTGCTCATGAGGATGTGTGTCTTCATCTCCTTCATCTATTTTGCCCCTCCCTCCACCCAGCTCCCCTCTGGTCACTACCAGTTTGTTCTCTATCGGAATGCCGTTTTTAAAAACAGTACCACTGAATTCCATTAAATGGATGCAATATAATTAAAATAGCTACCCATCCATGGATAGTTCGGTTGTTCCCAGTCTTTCGTTAACACAAACAGCGGTGTGATGATTACACCTGTGCACATCATTCATAAGTGCAGGTATTTCTGTGGGATTATGATCCCAGAAGATAGGTTGAGGGGTTAAATGGGTGTGCATGTGTGTAATTTTGATGTCTACTCCCAATCATCCTACATAAGATTGCCCAAATCCTATTAAATTTACTTATTCTGGAATTTTGATTTAATTTACGGTCTTAGAAACTTACTCAGAGAGGGAAGGGCTTTCTTTATATAGGACGTAAAAAATACATTAATTGAGATGTTAAAATTCTCCTAGAATGTAATTGTCACAATAAAGCTCAAGACTGTTACTATGATGAAAGTGTTGCCAATCAGCGGAGGAGTCTGAATACTGCTGGGCAGTTCCAAGGAGGAGGGGTTTGCATCAATTGTCTGCAGAACACCATGGGGATCAACTGTGAAACCTGTATTGATGGATATTATAGACCATACAAGGTGAGAGTGTTTCTTCACCAGAGCTGAATTCCATTGCCTTTCCAAAGTGGAAAAGAGATTTTGCTAATGGTCAACTTCAATATTGGAAACTCATTTCCTACTGTAATATTTCCTTTATATTCTTATCCTGCTAGTAGCCTTTTTCAGATATCTGTTTCCAATTCAGTCTGTCCTGTTTTCTTGCTCAGAGTAGGATGCTCACTTGTTATTTAACTTGGATTTGGGGCCCTATTGTCTGTGTAGTCTTGGTTTTGTAATACTAACTGTGAATGTGAAGAGTCAGCCAAAAACTACTGCAGCTGTATCTTGCCTGTAGGGAGTGCTCGGTCTGTCCTCTGCTGACTTGATATGTAGTTATCACCGGGCTCCCTGTGGAGGTGTGGCTTAGGTGATACTAATATACGGCTATGAAAGATAATGGAGCAAGAGGAGCTCTGTAACAGTGGTCATGGGGAAGGATGACACTCAGCGAATGATACTGGCTGCTTCCCATCAAAAAACGTTTGGGGCTTTCTGGCTTGAGCTCACATCATTTTCCTAAGACCTATACTCCCTGGGTATACAAAATCATGTATACAAGATCATACAATCTTGTCATTGGTATTATTGTTGATATTATTGCTAATATTGCCATTAAATCTAGTAAGATAATCCAGGACAAACTCTGCCTTTCAGGTGTCTCCTTATGAGGACAACCCTTGTCGTCCCTGTGACTGTGACCCTTTCGGGTCCCTCAGTTCAGTCTGTATTAAAGATGAGCTCCAATCGGGCTTACACAAAGGTAAGTCCTTGATTCGTTTTTGTGCTTGAATTGATTTTTTTTTGGGGGGAGGGGGAGATCTGTACCTAGTGGAACTATCATCATTGGATAGAAATCAGGTGATAGGATTCTCTATCGATTCTTTTGCTTACAAAATACTTATCAACCACTTACTATGTGTCCGGCAATTTTTTAGGGCCCAGGAATATGTACTTGAACAAGATAGTCAAAATTTGTGCTCATAGGCAGACACTCAACAAAGTACATACATAGTATAACTCCAGGTAGGGATGAATACTGTGGGCGTGAAGCAAAATTAGGAGTCATGATTGGAGGGAGATGGGGTGTAAAGAGGGCAATGTTGGAGTGATGAAATGACATTTGAGCAGATAATTGAGCATTTGATGAAAGAAGAAATAAGTCTCAGTTTAAAGCCATATGGGGAACACAGTAAATAGCAATCCCTCTATTTAGCTCTTAGAAGACACTCACAAGGCTTTTGCATACATCATCCTGCAAAGCAAACAAATTCTCCTGCTGACTTTGTAAATGTCAGTGTTCTTTCTGTTGCAAAAACTGGCAAAGGACTTGCAAATACCAGAATCTCCTGAAAAGGTTGCATCTGTTCAAAGACTTCTGTGACCTCATCAAATTCTAGGTCACTAGCAGTTAAAGTGGATACTGATCAGCAGGGAAGCGTGTGCCAAATGGTGGGGCCCACCCGCAATGCAGAGGGTAATTTACACAATTGAATTAATCCTTACATGTGACTGGTGATGGGATACTAATGATAATGAGGATGATGTTGATTGTAGTGACAATTACCCTTGATTGGGTTCATTTTAAGAAATATATCATTTAAACGTTGAACCATAGCAGATAGAAATTATTTAACACGTTTTATAGGCAAGGAAGCTGTAGCACAAAGCAGTTAAGGAATTTGGCTGAGGTTACACAACTAGAAAGCTTCAGAGCTGGCATTAAAAGCAGAGATAGTGCTCATTTCCCCTGTGCTTTCAAAAAAAAAAAAAGCTTTATTTTGTGATACAGTTCACTACCATACAATTCACCCATTTAAAGTTTATGATTCAGTGTTTGTTGGTATATTTGTGGGTGCAACCATCCAAGAGCCTACTACTAGACAATTTTCATCACCCCATAAAGAAACCCCTTCCCCGTTGGTAATCACTCCCCATTTCCCTCCATGCCCTCTGTGCCAGTGCAAGGCAACCACTGATCTACTTTCTGTCCCTGGATTTGCTTATTCTGGACATTTCATATAAATAGAACCATACAATGCATGGTCTTTTGAGACTGGCTTTTTTCACTTAGCATCATGTTTTCAAGGTTTATCCATTTTGTAGCCTCCATTAGTACTTTGGTCCTTTTTTTTTTTCTCTTTTCTGAATCCTACTCTATCATATGTATGTACCACATTTTATATAGCCATTTATCAGTTGATGGGTATTTCATTTGTTTCCACTCTTTGGTTATTATAAATAATGCTGCTACAAACATTCATGTCTAACTTTTTTGTGGATGTATGTTTTCATTGTTCTTGGGTAAATGGTTAGGAGTGGAATTGCTGGGTCATAGAGTAACATGCTTCATACTTTGAAGAAGTGCTGAACTGTTTTCCTTTTTGGGTTTTTTTTTTTTTAATTTTTTATTTAAACTCAATTAACCAACATATGGTGCATTATTAGCCTCGGATGTAATGTTCAATAATTTATTAGTTGTGTATAACAGCCAGTGCTGATCACATCACGTGCCCTGTTTTCCAAAGTCACGGCATCATTGGACATTCCCACCAGCCAATGTTTTTCATCTCCGTTTTCTTATTTTAAACCAAGAGTTGACAAACTGTGGTCTGTGTGCCATATCTGGCACACTGCCTGTTTTTGTAAATAAAGTTTTATTGGAACACAGCTATGCCCATCTGTTGAGGTATTACGTGTGGCTGCTCCCAAGCACTCAGGGCAGAGTTGAGTAATTGCAACAGAGATTTTTGGCCAGAAAGCTTGAAATATTTTGTCTCTGGCCCTTTACAGAAATAGTTTGCCAACCCCTGCTTTAACTTTTTTTTTTTTTTAAGATTTTATTTATTATTTGACAGAAAGGAGAGAGATCACAAGTAGGCAGAGAGGCAGGCAGAGAGGAGGAAGCAGGCTCCCTGCTGAGCAGAGCGCCCAATGCGGGGCTCGATCCCAGGACCCTGAGATCATGACCTGAGCCGAAGGCAGAGGTTTTAACCCACTGAGCCACCCAGGTGCCCCTGCTTTAACGTTTTTACCCTCCTGTTGAGTATTGCCATCCTTTTCTTCCCAGGGAAGCGGCCAGGTCAATGCCCATGCAAGGAAGGCTACACAGGAGAAAAATGCGATCGCTGCCAGTTTGGTTACAAGGCTTACCCAGCCTGCGTCCGCTGTGAATGTAGTCGGGCTGGGAGTGTGAACGAGGACCCATGCTCAGAGCCTTGTCTCTGTAAGGTATGTGTGCGGGTTAAAGACGACCCTGAGTTTCCTTTGAGGTGTCCTAAGAAAGCCACACATCCCATAGGCTTGGGCGGTCAGTTCTTGAGCAAAGCAGCAGCTTTAAGTAGAACTCTGCTTCCCTCACCTTCCTGAGAAGCTTGATGTTCCATCACAGTCCTTGATCTT
Organism: Potos flavus; assembly: GCA_028534135.1. Classification (NCBI taxonomy): domain Eukaryota; kingdom Metazoa; phylum Chordata; class Mammalia; order Carnivora; family Procyonidae; genus Potos; species Potos flavus. The sequence goes on along the minus strand of CM052889.1, from coordinate 50,198,622 downwards.
GGCCTTCGGTGGGCACCCAGTTTGCTTTCTTTGCTTTCTGGGCAATAGCCATCTCTTCCAGAGGTATTTCTGTGACTTCCTAGTTGAAACCAAATACTGCATTTCTTAGGCCTGGGCCATTATCTCTTCTCAGACATTCTGTTCCAGCTTAATGTTTAGAGGAGAACCAGGTAAATGCTAAATTTGTAAAAATGTTAATTAAAGGCAGATATGTTATTTTGGATTTCTATTAAAAAGAAATTGGACAATGATAAAAATCACAGTCATTAGGTACCAGGGAGGTGGGGGTTTTTTGCTCTCTGATACTGATATCCATTTCCCTATAATAACCATGACTTGTTGGACTTCCCATTATCTCTTCTGTGCTTCTTCCCATGTAAGCAGAGTCTTAAGCACATGTTATAAGTGGCTGAAAATAATCTTGAGAATTTATTAATAAGACAAGCCCTCCTCAGGTTTTAAAATTCTCAAAAGATCAGCAAAAATGGAAGATTTACGACAAAGCAATGAGATAAAAGTCATTTCAATATAAATGACCGAGCTCTAGGATCCTGACCCTCATTCTTGAGTACAAAATTAAGTGGTCATAATTTCAAAATATCTGTTCTGGAAATAATGACATCATGAGGCTATATCTCTCCTTGGAGCATCTATTTACTTAACCTGTTTCTCTGCAAACACCTAATGTCATGTTAATGTCACTTTATTCTATCTATCTAGACACACCAATTTCAAAGCTAATCTTTTCTCTACTCCATGCAGGAAAATGTCGAGGGAGACAATTGTGACCTCTGTAAGCCAGGATTCTATAACTTGAAGGAGAGAAACCCCGAGGGCTGCTCAGAGTGCTTCTGCTTCGGCGTTTCTGATGTCTGCGACAGCCTTTCTTGGTCCATCAGTCAGGTGCGGATACCTTCCTGGAGCCCGGATTTCAGACGCGTGCCACCTCAAATGAGCTCTCAGGGAGCTGCGTTCTAAAGCATGGGGGCTGCCTTTCCCTGTCCACCGCTCCCTGCCCTTTGGAATGACATTGGCACGGATCAGAGGCAGCCTGCTACTAAAGTGTCACAAAAGTTTCTTTCTGGGTCATGTGTTTGTTCCTACATACACTTCCCTATCCAAACAATAGGAGGTATGGTATTTTCTGTGGGGAAGTGCATCTGGTTGTGGGGTCAGAGGTGAGCTCTGGGCCCACTGCTCCACACTGGTCCCAGGCCAGGAAGCACATGAGGACATGGGGTCATGCAGAATTTTCTAGCTCAGGGAACCTGGTGAGGGTAGGAACAACAAACAGCAAGTGACATAGGGAATAAGAGGGCAGGCAAGGTATCCTCGGTTGTTCTGGGAATGGGGAGTCCTAAGGGGGATGCCAAATGGTGCCTGGGAGGCCAGTGTGATGGCCGGAGGCTAGGGAGGACCTCAGGGCACAGAACTTATCTCTGGTGAGCACCTGGCCTCCCCATGGCCATCTCAGGAGAGCTGTTTTCAGGGTGTGGGGGGTACTAGTCCCTGACTCTTCTTTCCCTCCCTCCCTCCCTGGCAGGTTGGTGAGGAGTGGGAGCAACATGGGGGAGGGAGTGGGAACCCCGATCAGTACCCCAGAAGGAAGGTGAATCCCTGTGGCCACCGTACTGGGGTGATGGCTTATCATCTCTTTGTAGATGACAAATTAGGGGGATAGGATCTGGAGGTTATGTTTAGGCACTTTTCAGCTTTTTGGTAAAAAGCAGGAAGCAATCAAAGTTAGCAAAAGACATTTTGTTCAATGCACCTGTTAAGGTCTTTGCTATTTTTTTTTTTAATCTAAAATACATGTCCGTGGCCTTGACAGTTCTGTTCACCCACTTGCTTATAGTTGATCTGGGGATCCGGGTAGTGTTTGACTCATTCTTAGATGTTCTTGGTCCTTTGACAAGTAGAAGGGTCACGAGTCATGTGGGTCTGTGGCCACAGGGTATTGACTCTGTCCCTAACTAAGCTCTCTGGGTTTGTTTCTTCACTGCAGGGATCTTAGTCCTGGGCTGGGTGAAATCTCAGGGGACTTCGATTTCATGTTCTGAGATTCTGAATCTTTTTTTAAGGTGAAAGATATGTCTGGGTGGCTGGTCACTGACCTGGTCAGTCTGAGCAAGATCCCATCTCAGCAAGATGCGCTGGGCGGGCGACACCGGATTAGCATCAACAACACGGTGGCCATGCAGAGGCTGGCTTCCAAGTATTACTGGTCGGCCCCAGAGACCTACCTCGGAAATAAGGTAGGGCCATCGCCGGGAGTGACATCTTGGGCAAAGATCTCAGAGCACATTAAGAAAGAACTTCTGTTGGCAATTTAAGTCAACTCACGTGCTCTTGCTTAGCCTTGTGTGACTTTATTCCATCACTAAACTATGAACTTTGTTCTTAGCCACATCGGTCACTGGTTGTCCGTCTGTTGTAGGAAGTTTTGTCCCCGCCTCCCATGACAGGCTCTCTACTTTTCTCTGCGTTCCTGGATCATTTGAGCCTCTGCGAAGCCTGGGGTGCATTCCTGCTTTGTTTAGTTAGCCCTGTACTTACCTTAGCGCCAGAGCCCGGCACGTAGAAGGCACTCAGGCGGGACAGGCTGGGCATTGGAGCTGGTGTCCTGTCAGGTTCATTATCAAGAAGGACTGTTCCTCACCTAACATTCCCATCTAGCAACAGATAGGATACTTCTCATTTTAAGAAAATGCAAAATGTGATTCTACAAAGTGGAAATTTGGTGAATACGATTTAACCTGCCATTGTCCCCTTCCTCCTTACCAATCATGCCACTTTTTTTTTCTTTTTTTTATTTGAGACACATAGAGAGAGAGAGAGAGAGAGAGCGAGCATGAGCAGGGGGAAGGGGCGGAGAGAGAGAGAGAGAGAGAAGCAGACTCCCTGCTGAACAGGAAGCCCAATATGGGCCTTGATCCTAGGACCCTAGGATCATGACCTGAACCAAAGGCAGATGTGTACCAGACTGAGCCACCCAGGCGCCCCCAATATTGCCACTTCTCTCTAGATTCTGATGATCTGAAAATATACTCAGTGGACTCTATCTCGGTGACTTGAGCTCCGTGCTCACCTTCCCTGTGCATTTGGTTTGTTTTGAGGTAATGGTATATGTTTCATCACAGTGCAGGTCTTACAGCTTGGGAAGTTTCCATTTCATTTGTTGGTCATATTTTAACTTTATAACTTATTTTATTTAGATTTAGGTTTAAGTAGTGTTTATTTTGAAAATGATTATTTTTTTCCCTCCAGATTACAATCCTAGAAGGTGTGCTCTATTTATAATGTGATCTTATCACCAAAGGTTAATGATTTTTTTTTTTTTCTATTAAGATCACTTTTCCAATTTTATGGTTCAGAGACTGGATTCTGAACCTCATATTGTTGTCACACACCTGTCATGAAGAAAATCTCCATTTTACTTGAAAGGCTATGAGCAGGAGGAAAAGCCTTTATTTAGCCCTTCTTTTAGCTGATGAGACATGTTCTTTATTGTTCTTCTACAAGCAGGGCCATGAGATCAGAATGTCAGGATTATTGTCATAGATCTAACTCCTAACTCCAAAAGGATTTAAGTGAAATACATGTCTCCTGTGTGATTCACAGAAGTTGAGGCTCATTCACCTTGGGCTGTCTAAGAAGGAGCACATCTTTCTTCTGTACCTTTAAATCACATCCTGCATTTTGGTAATATTGGCTGAACAACATATTTGTATAATATGCTTTCTTTTCACTGCTTTACTGTGGACTTACATATTGTGGCCCCTTGGACACCTTGCGGCCGGGTTGTTTCCCGACGGATCCTGGCCACCACTTCCTCTTTCGGAGGGGCTGTGGTCACGGGCCCTCTGTGTTCACTCTCGCTTCCCTGTTCCAGCTGACTGCGTTTGGTGGCTTCCTCAAGTACACGGTGTCTTACGATATTCCCGTGGAGACGGTGGATGGCGACCTCATGTCTCACGCTGATGTCATCATTAAGGTAGTTGCTTTCACGTTGCTTTGCTGTAGAGTGGAAAGGCTTAGCTGGGTGACAGTTTGTGACTCCGAGTGGCTAAGGGAGGCCATAGTAGCAGGGAGCCCATGGCCAGGTGGCCGCTCAGCAAGGCTTTGCCTCATCCGGACACCACCGAGACTGAGTGTGACAGTTCTCTTTGAGCCCATTCCTGGAATTGCCTCAGGACAGCCCATGCGGCTCGTCCCTCCATCCACGAAGCTGACCCATCTTTTCACATTGAAGAGGGAGACAGATGTCAGCCCTGACATTGGCAGTACCCTGTCAACCCTCTGAGTCCCTCTGTCTCCTCCTGCCACGTCGCCTCCCACGTGAATGCTTAGGCAGCAGTGCTTGGCAGTGTGGGGACGGGAGACGGGTTGCCATTTTTGTCCTCAGCCACTGTCCCTAACCCTGTACCCTCACTCTTCTCCTCCCCCATCACTCATAGACCTAGCTCAGCCTCACCGGAAATTTTCCCAAAGGTAAGAAACCACCTCAGGTTCTAGTCAGCAGTGTCCACCCCTCTCCTGGCACCTTGGCATTTTTATTTTTCATTAAAGATTTTACTTATTTATTTGAGAGAGAGAGAGAGAGAGAGAGAGAACACGTGGGGGTTGGAGGGGAGGGGCAGAAGGAGAGGGAGAAGCAGACTCCCCACTGAGCAAGGAGACCAACATGGGACTCGATCCCAGGACCCCGGGATCATGACCTGAGCTGAAGACAGATGCTTAACCAACAGAGCCACCCAGGCGTCCCTATCTCCCGGCACCTTTAATGATGTGCACCGCCCGTGTCCAGCCTGCAGCAAGTGGGAAGAGTGTGACGTAAGGCATTTTGGTGAATGGCAATTTTAGGGAAAGCTAGAGGTATCTTTATATGCTTTTCTACTTTTGCTCTTCCGTTAAAGATGAGGGGTTTAGGGAAAACTGTGGCACATACATGCTGCTTCTCTTCTGAGATCCCAGCGCAGGACCAGCCTTTAGATTTAGTCTCTGAATCCCTCTGAGGGGAATACTATGAAACTCCTCTCCTCGGATAGTTCTGGGCCAAGATTTACAGACACCATTACACGTTCGACCCGAGAACCTAAGCACAAATTAAAAGCCACGTTGCTGGATGCAAACTCGCTTTTATTTTTTGATCATGAAGTTGAATTACAAATATATTCCCTCTTGTTTTAAATGTTAGGGAAATGGACTCACTCTAAGCACCCAGGCTGAGGGCCTGTCATTACAACCGTATGAAGAGTACTTGAATGTGGTCAGACTTGTGCCGGAGAACTTCCGAGATTTTAATAACAAAAGGGAAATAGATCGTGACCAGCTGATGACTGTCCTTGCCAACGTGACACATCTCTTGATCCGAGCCAACTACAATTCTGCAAAAAGGGCTCTTTACAGGTGTGTATTGAGAGAGAGGGAAAGCTCATGGGGAGGGTCCTCAATCTCGTCTTCATGTATTAAGAATGATGTGTTTTCAGTGCAGTATGTTTTACTTGATTATTTCAAGAGCACAGCTACTGGAGCGGGCTGTCTTAAAAATACTTTTATTACTATAATTTTAGTGAAGATGTAAGAACAGTTGTCTGTGACAAACATGCCTCAATAGGAGATCATCTTGACGTCAGGATCAGAAACTTTCAGGGCAGTTTTCTGAGAAATGCCTGATATGTTCACAATTGTCTGGACCGCCTTGCATGTGGTTTTTACCCTCCTGATGTTAATGGTCTTAGAATTTGCTGTACACTTAAGCTAATGTTCCCATCCTCCATGTTATTACTTCCAGAAGGTCAATTTCTGACAATGCCGGTCTGCGCATGCCCGTTGGACACAGCTAAGCAAACACAGGATTATACATTAAAGAACAATCTCTGTATTGGAGATAGGATGATTGAATCGGCTAGTCTTTCTGAAGTGTTTCAGCTCAGACTGGGCAACATCAGAAATTGTATTGGTGTGAGAATCCATAGTTACTTACAAAAGTCACATTACCTTTTTGGTTTGAACAAAACTTTTTAAAGAATCCACTTTCATCGAGCTGTTAGATGTCATTTGCAGGTGGGCGTCTGAGTCACGGGATGACCTCTGTCTATTGGCAGGTTGGATTCTGTCTCTTTGGATATGGCTAGCCCTAACGTCATCGACCTGGCCCTGGCCACCGAGGTGGAACACTGCGAATGTCCCCAGGGCTACGCAGGCATCTCCTGTGAGGTAAGGCTCCTCTTCTTTTGTTCTCTCTTAAGGAGAAAAAAAAAAGCACATTAAAGGTGATACAGTGACCCACACTTGAATTTTAACTTCAGAAACCTAACATTTGGTTCGGACTTTGAGGGGCTGTGGGAATATCAGAAGTCAATGTTCAAGGCAATCCGGTGCCTCTTTCAAGGGGGTTCCTGAGACACCCGGAAATGGCCCGACTTCAGTCTACCCTCTTGCCTTAGTCAACTGGAAAGTTGTACTGCCCATGCTGTAGTTTGCATTTCTAAAGAGGATTGGACTTGATTGTATCTGAACATTTACAAATCACCAGCATGCCACCTAGAAAACATAAGACAAGCCAGGCCTGTTTTGAGACTCCTTATGGCCCCTGGCTATGTTAACTTAGGTGAGCTCCCCTTTACAATGAAGCGTGTGATAACGTGCTTGCTATCACCAGTAAAAGTGATCTGTTGCTAAAAAAAAGTTTTGAAATGTAGTTTGAAACTATTTGGACATAAGTATTGATAATAACTGTCTCCTGCTGAGGACTTCCCATGTATTTGGCACAATCCTAACCTCTTTCTGTAGGAAAGAGCTAGGAAGTAGTGATATCAGGTTCCAGCTTCATCTGCCCCATTAACCACCACACAGTGCTGCCTCTCCCATGTTTAAGATGTTAGTCTTATGGGCGCCTGGGTGGCTCAGATGGTTAAGCATCTGCCTTCGGCTCAGGTCATGATCCCAGCGTCCTAGGATCGAGCCCTGCATTGGGCCCCCTGTTCAGTGCAGAGCCTGCTTCTTCCTCTTCCTCAGCCATTCCCTCTGCTTGTACTCTCTAGCTCTGTCTATCTCTCTGTTCAAATAAATAGATAAAATCTTAAAAAAAAAAAGACGTCAGTCTTAAATCATTGTTAGATGATTATGAACACGTCATTGGCTGTGAGTTTGGGGCCATCATTTTTGCAAAGTGAGAACATTTAACTTTTGATTTACTTTTATGAATCTTAATCAATTGTAACTTTGCAGTTAATAAAGTTGGCCTGCGCTTCGTAATGTAGATTTTTAATGACATGTTTCTATTTCTCTTTAAATAGTTTACAGGATTGTTTCTTTTTTGACCCCATGAACTTTTTTTTGATCTAAAACATGTGTTTTTAGGCCAAAGAAGTATCTGTAGGACCTGAGTCCTGTGTGCTTATCGGATACATGACCTTAAGGCTACCTCACAGTGTGTGGGCTGTGGGAATGGGTGAGCGGCCAGATGAAGTAGAAGCCCAGGCCAGCTAGACCAAGAGGGGGCAGCAGTGAGCAGACGCTGCTGGAGAACTCCAAGTCTGCTGGATTCAGAGGAAAACGTGCTGATGTGCTTGGGACAAATGGCTCAAGGAAGCGCATGAAGCTTAACGCATAATTTTAAGTGTTTTTATCAGGCAGAAGAACTCATTCTTTCATTAGAAGCTGACATAAGGGGGGCACCTGGGTGGCTCAGTGGGTTAAGCCTCTGCCTTCGGCTCAAGTCATGATCTCAGGGTCCTGGGATCCAGCCCCGCATCGGGCTCTCTGCTCATCAGGGAGCCTGCTTCCCCCTCTCCTTCTGCCTGTCTCTCTGCCTACTTGTGATCTCTCCCTCTCTGTGTCAAATAAATAAATAAAATCTTTAAAAAAAAAAAGATTGTTAAAAAAAAAGACATAGGGAATCATGCAGCTATAGGTGGGGACAGGAATTTTTAAGAGCCCTATACCACCACACAGATCCCCAGGCAGCTCCCCCCTCAGTGCCCATCTGTAGACTGCCCCATTGTCCTTGGCGGGAGTGTGGCTGCGTGGCTGCATTAAGGGGGCTTTCGCAAGGTCAGTGTGAATGAATGCATGTATATAGTACTCATGCAATGAAAATGCAATTTTAATATTCTTTACAAGAGTAAAAACCAGATCCATGCCCCTCCTCTGATGGCCCCATGGGAGTATGCTGACCTCCAAAGTAATCACTCCCCAGTCTGCACTCGAAACACGTTTTATGTCTGGGGCAGCCCCGCGTGGCCCTGTGGCCACAGTGGGCATGGGGTCTACCTGCTCCATGTTCCAGATTCCATGCCTATAAAATAGAATAGTTCTCAGGGTCATCCTCAGAATGACAGGAATGACTGTCTGGGATGGCCCCTTGCTCCTGCCAGGCAGGAGACAGCATCCGTGGATACCATGGAAAGGACACCTGTAATGTTTGCTTATTCACCCGATGTGGTTTGACACAGACCCTTCCTCGAGCACGTTGATGGTAATGTTTAGTGACTCTTACCCAAAAGAAAACAGATTCAAGTGGAGAGGAAAATGTCCTCCTAATTGAAACCCTGGTTAAGTGACTGAGTTCTACATGATTTCAAATGCTATTATGGCAGGATACCACAAACGTAGACAGCCACAAGGTTTTGGGGTGCGTGTTTCTACCTTTAAAAAGAAATGAGAAAGGGTGCCTGGGTGGCTCAGTCAGTTGGGTATCTGACTTTTGATTTCGGCTTAGGTCATGAGATCGAGCGTCATGTAGGTCTCCATGCTCAGTGAGGAGTCCTCTTGGGATTCTTTCCCTCTCCCTCTGCCCCTCCCCTGGCTTGTGCAGTCTCTCTCTCAAATAAATAAACCTTAAAAAAAAAAAAAAGGGCTCCTGGGTGGCTCAGTTGGTTAGGCGACTGCCTTCGGCTCAGGTCATGATCCTGGAGTCCCGGGATCGAGTCCTGCATCGGGCTCCCAGCTCCATGGGGAGTCTGCTTCTCCCTTTGACCTTCTCCCCTCTCATGCTCTCTCTCACTCTCTCTCTCACAAATAAATAAATAAAATCTTAAAAAAAAAAAGATTTATTTAAAAAAGAGGACTGGATTATGGTGATATTACGCAATTCAGTAAGTTTACTAAAAAATCATTGAACTGTATCCTTAGCATGGATGCATTTTTATGGCATGTAAATGATACCTCAAAAAAGAAGTGTGGGGGAAAAAAGAAGTATGTTTCTCTGCTTGTGGAAAATGGAGCCAGTAGTGCTCTTAACCTGTTGACAAGAAGATGATTAGCATGATGTACAAGGTTGCCTTTCTCCGCGTGTGTCACCCGTCCCTCTCTTGCAGTCCTGCTTCCCTGGCTATTACCGCGTGGATGGAATTCTCTTCGGAGGAATTTGTCAACCCTGTGAATGCCACGGCCATGCAGCTGAATGTGATATTCATGGCGTTTGCTTTGTGAGTCTGTTGCTAAAAACTCCAGTGCCCCCTCTTACCCATCCCAAAGCCACCTGCTGTGCACAGTGTTTAAAAATATAGTGCTTTTTCCATAGGAGATTATGCCGGTCCTGGCAGACCCCAGAGGAAATCCACAGACTTAAGTTCATGTCATAATATGTTGCCTGATTTTTTCCCTCGCTATTTTTTGAAAAAAAGTTACTTTGGTGAAAACGGAAAAGGGATATACAATGTCCTTGTGGATTTTTTATTAGCACACCAAATTCAATTCATACGATTAGAAAGCAATATAAAGGTGGAAAATATTATCCACTGATTAAAAAGGATCGGGTCTTTTAAATGAAAGTGCTAGGATTTCTTTAACATATTATACAGTATGTCCTAAAAGAAATACTAAGACTTATAATAATCACACTTGTTTGTGCAATATATAATGTTTTATAGTTGTTAGCTCAGGTACACTCTTCAAACAAATACTTCTTTCCTGCAATAGGAGTTGAAACGTGGCTTGACAAATATGCAGTTAATTTTGAGAATGAACTTTGGGGCGGATACAGGGCAAGACTTGTTTTTTAACTTCAATCAGGAATTCTTTTAGGCTCTTTTGCCTGGAAGCCAGGCTACACTCCTAGGTTCTACTGGATTTGCTGCCCAGAGATGAAGTGAATGCCTATATCAATCAGCTGAGTCCTAGTCACCATACAGGGAAATGTTCACGCTCTTTCCAAAAGAGATTGATTGAGTCCCAAGGATAGGGAAAATTAATTATCGGACCCATGGAGAAGATCTCATCATGATGCCATGGATTGCTTGTTCTCTCTAGAGCCTAGTTTTTCTTGATTCTGTAAGTAAAGCTTTCGTTTTGTTCTTTTTTCATTTCATTGTTCTGGAAAGCAAGTGTCTATAGGAATTACACGAAGTGGTGTTTTACACACATACCGGTCCCTCAGGATCAGTTTCCCAGAGCTTGATGAGGTTGTTGCTTTTTTTAAATGCCTCTGCCTTTCCGTTTGGGTTTGCAAGGTCAGCCTTCCCGGGGCGTCCGCCCACAGCTCGGGGTGCCCAGCGGGTTATGGTTGTGGCATCCACGGCTTTAGGTACAGGTAAGCCAAAAGGGTATTTGCACATGCTTCTCATACTATATCTTTACAAAAATATATACTCACATTAAAGTGAAAATGCTATGTAGCAACTGGCCTTTATGTTCTAATTATAATAAATGATAATAATTTTAATTGAATTTTTCATTGAAATTTTTCATTGAAAATTTGCTTTTTAATTTTTCATTGAAAACTTTTGGGAAAAAATGTTAGATTTACAGAAAGGCTACAAAAATTAGCACGGCGAGATCCTGTTCAGCCTTCACCCTGCTTCCCCTGGTCCCCACATCTTGTGTTACCAGAGTACGATGATCAAGATTCAGAAATTACTGGGCACAATCTCATCAACAGAACTGTGGACTTCTCTCAGATTTCATCAGAATTCCCACTCATGTCCCATTTCCAGCCTCAAATCCAGAACCGCATTGCACTTGCTGCCTTCATTCTGGGCCAGCTTTTCAGGTCTCCCTTATTTTTCATGACTATGGCACTTTTGAGGAACCCCGGACATTCTCTGCAATGTCCTCAGCTAGAGCGTGTCTGTTTTCTCGTGATTAGCTCGGGGTTGTGCATTTTAGGCAAGAAGACGTGAAGGGACATGCCCCCTCGGTGCACGCTGTCGGGATGTTAGCCTGGGACACTCGGGGGAGGTGCCGGCTGCCAGCTTTTCCACTGTCACGTTATTATTTTTACCCTTTTAAGTCATTCACCTGTGAAGGGGCAAAAATAATAAAAATTTAGATCGAAGTGTAAGAAAACATAAAAACTTGGTAGCATCATTTATCTGTTTCATCTAACTTCGCTTTTTTCCTCTAATATAACCACAGTACATTATCAACCTCAATAAATATAACTTTGGTATTCTACTTTGTCTAATCTACCATCCATTTTTCCATTTGGTCCGTTGATTCCATCATGTCCTTTATAGCATTTTTTCCGCCATTTCAGGCCGCCGTCTAGTTCAGGTACTGCATTTTATTGTCATATCTCTCTAGTCTTCTTTAATCTGTAGGACTTCCACAGCGTTTCTTTGTCTTTGATGATAATGGCACCTTGAAGAACACGATCATTTTTCAAAGAATAAAATGTCCCTTATTTGGGGTTCTTCTCTTGTTTCTCCATGAGTTGATTCAGGTTATACCTTTCAGGCTCAATCACTTCATTAGTGATGCCGTGGCCCTTCTCAGAGAACCACAGGTGGGAGCCCACCGTATCCACTGCCCCTCGCAGGTGGTGTGAATTCTGATTACACACACCGGCTTTGGTCAATTACTATATATTTGCTGTTCTTTTCTTTTGCAATTAATAAGCACTGTGAGGGAGACACTCAAAGTCCAGGCCAAGTATCATATTCATCATCAAATTCTCGCTTAGATTTAGCAGTCTCTGATGATTCTTGCCCCACCAACACTCGTCTGATATTCTCCATGCCTCTCGGTTAGCACACAGCATTCTGCTGTAAGCAAGAACCCCCCTTTCTTATGCTTATTTACCTACCTACTTGTTGTCTGTCTGGACTCATGGATTCCAAATTCTCCCAGATGTGACTAGCAGAAGCATGCTCAGTAGTTTCTGATGGCACGATGAATATTGTTCATTGTTAAGTTTCTGGATTTTGTTACTTTCCTTGAAAGAACATCAGAGTTTGCTTTGGCAAGTGGTTAAATTATCATAGTTCAGCTGGATTGTTTCAAGGTTTGTTTTTAAGTTTTGTTAGGGCGGGTCTAATAGAACCTCTACTCTAGGGCAGGTGTAGCCCTACCACAAATGAGTTTTTCTTGTGGGGTCTCTACTGGGCATTTAACAGAGACACCCCACATTGGCTGGTTATGATTCTGGTGTCCCTGGGCTCTGCGTGAGTTTTGTTTTTTTTTTCCCCAAATACTTTTATTTTATTTTTTCAGTGTTACTAAGAGTTCTTAATTTTTCAGCTGGCTACAAGAAGCTTGTATTCAGTAGCTATTTGAAGGGGTCTCCTGGTCAGATTTCTGGAGGTCTTATTCTGTGAAACTCCAATTCTCTGCCCAAATTCCTGCAGTTCCAGTCTCCCCAAACTCAGACCTCTGTCTCCTGAGCTCAACAAGATGCCACACTCTGCTTGGGTCTCTTCCCTCCCCCGCCCACTTAGCAAGTATTTCCAGGAAAAAGACACGAGATCCTGGAGTTTCATCCCATAACCTCCCTTCTCTCACCTCTGTTGCCTAGCGCCTAAAAGAAGTGGTCTGATATGTTTTGTTCCAGTTTTCTAGTTCTTTCCTACAGAAGGGCAAGTCTGGTAGCAGTTACCCCAACATGGGCAGAAGTGAAAGCTTCCCATGTACATGGATTATACAAATTAAAATTTTGTATTAATCTAGAAACAGGCAGCCCCATGTCATGTAACAGAGTTTGGTGATTTATTTGAGCGTTTTTTATTTTTTTCCCACCCCAACTTCAAGTTATTTTTTGATGAGTCAGAGAATTATTTGAGGAAGGCTGAACTGAGTCTTCTCGTCATGCATGTGTTTTAGGCGTGCGAGCATAACACCACTGGAGACCACTGTGAGCAGTGTGCGCCTGGCTTCTACGGGCTGCCTTCCCGAGGGACTCCGGGGGACTGCCAGCGGTGCGCCTGCCCCCTCACCACAGCCTCCAACAAGTAAGCGTGGTGCCCCCACCAGTGAAGCCGGCCCAGTGTGGCCAGCGAGTCTGTTCAGATGTGCACTGATACGTTCAGAGCAGGGTTTTATATGTGAGGAAAGTGTGCTTACCCAGTGGTAATTGATTAGGATTAAAGATGGAGGGGCGAATTCTCTCTTTTTTAAAAAGAACAAGGTTGTTGTATTAAATTATATAAGAAAGGTCACGTGATGGCAAGAAAATGTGTGTACTTTGGTTCCTCTTGGTCTGGTGTGGCTTGTTAATTCTTTTGGTGTGTATTTGGTGTGCCTGTCGGTAGGCTAGGAGGTATAGGGTACATGGAAATGAATAAAACTTGGTTCCTGGCCTTAAGGAATTTTTGATGTGATGACCAAAATATGTAATACGAGGCTCATTGAAAATAGGCTGAATTCATTTCATGATTCACCCAATATTTATTGAGTGCCTACTGTATGCTGAGTAACATGGAAGGTGCTTAAGTATCAGAGGGTTCCTCCATGGCTGCTGGTCCCCTGGGACCCACCGTGTGGTCATGACTACTCTCAGGGGGTAGGAATCTGTCCAGAGTGACTCTGAGGAAGCCCCTGGTCTGAGGCTTGAAGGATGAAGGTCAGAGAGAAGGAATCCAGTGGGCCAAGTCACGGCAGCATCAAAGAGCAGATCCCATTTGTGAAATTGCAGATAGTCCTGGAGCACAAGGCAGGATGGGGGTGGGAGGAGCCAGTGATGCACGAGGCCTCATTCGCCATGCTGGGGCCTGTGCGTCCCACAGGCCGGGATTTGAAAACCTGTGTCTCTCTCACTGGCTTACCCTTTAGGACTCTTCCTCCCCCCAGCCCAGAGAACTCCCCCAAGGGGGTTTTTATTTGAATCTCCACTGTGTAAAACAGGGCTACTCTGATGAAATCATAGGGGCCCCCCAGTTGCCCCCCATACGTCCCTTCGCAGGCCCCCTAGACCCAGGAATAGAGGTTGAGGGGACCTGAGTGAGCAGTGGGGATCCTTTGGAGAACGTTGCTGGGCTGTCACATGTAAGCTTGAGCTCACTCCTGGCCAGTGCAGGCAGGGCTCTGAGGCAGGCAGACCTGTGCCAGGGAACCCAGGGACGGGAGCTCGGCTTGGCCAGGAAGAGCATCAGGGAAGGCCTCCTGGAGGAGGTGGCAGCTGAGTTGGGCACAAGGGATAAGGCGAACCTGAGCAGAGAGGGGAAGAAACACCCTCTGGGCTGAGGGACAAGCAGGAGCAGGAAGCAGGGAGCGTCCAGTGCCCAGGAGAGAGGCTCATGAGGTGGGCTGCATGGTTGGGGGCCGGGGTTCTGGAGTGAAGACCCATTGAAAGTTCATAAGAAGTGGTAAAAGACAAGGATTTTAAATGTTTAGAAATTCTGTGCCACCCATTGGAAAATTGTGTTCATTTGTCATGTTTTGACAGTTTCAGCCCCACCTGCCACCTAGAGGATGGGGACGAAGTGGTCTGTGACCAGTGTGCCCCGGGATACTCGGGAGCTTGGTGCGAGAGGTACTCTGTCGGCATCACTCAACTGATTTCCAAAAGTTACATCAAACTTTTTTTTTTATTAAATATCAATGATACGCGTTTATTTTTAAACGTATAGGTAAGTATGATTTTAGAGTTCTGGTGTGTAATGATTATTTCACATAACTATAGAGAAAAGCCAGTAAGTTGATTAAAAAGTGAGTATAAAAACCCCCCGGGGAATTTTTCAAGAACAGCATTTGGGCTCCTTGAGCTCACGTGAGTTCTCATCGATGACAATAGAAAACAGCGAGGAGCCAGTGTTCACTGTTCACACACTGGAATATCCCATTACTCTGGATAGTTCCACAGTAGGGGTGGTTCGATTTAATAGCTGTCTTCTGGCGCCCGAAAGCCAACGCTGTCTTTTCCCACGTCTCAGCCTCAGTGCCCAGCTCTGGCTGCAGTCCCTGGGAGAGCCACGTCACACCCGAGGCATGTGGGTCCAGTTGGCCTGGGGCTGAGGGCACATCCACTGGGATTTATGGCTCGTTTGGGATACACTCTCTGTCTTCACAATGAGTGAAGGCAATCTGGATGTCCAAACTTGGTGTTGCATTGCTTCACAATAAGTCTTATGGAAAAAGAGTCAGTCTGATTTATTAACCATTCAGAGCACCCCTGGATGGTGGGGGTAATGTCTAGAGGAAGTGCATTCATTTGGATCCCTCTTTCAATCTTTTATGCAGATGCGCAGACGGTTACTATGGAAACCCGACAGTCCCCGGGGAATCCTGTGTTCCCTGCAACTGCAGCGGCAACGTGGACCCCTTTGAGGAGGGTCACTGTGACTCCGTCACCGGAGAGTGCCTGAAGTGCATTGGGAACACGGACGGCGCCCACTGCGAGAGGTGTGCTGACGGCTTCTACGGGGACGCTGTAACCGCCAAAAATTGCCGTGGTGAGTGTGGCGGCCGTGAAGTCAGAGCCCTTACTAATGGCCATGTGGAGTCTCCATCTACTTACGTGTGTCAGACAGGGCTCAGGTATGGGGTAACTTTATCTTGATTGGTGCTTGTGTTAATACCCTGTAGACCCAAGACCTCTCTCTTCCCGGTGTGCCCTGCTTAGCTTGATCTGTTACCTAAAGAGCAGGTCAGGGGGCCTGGAAAATATAGGTGCCCTTCCCCTGAAGGGGAAGTGGTGCTTGATGGGGTGCTAGCATGGTCCCCGGGACCAGGCGAAGGCAGACCGGGGTCAGAGCCTGCAAGGTTTATGAAGGATGGGCTCAGGGGTCTCATGAGTCACATGGGAGTTCAAGATATGGAGTGTGAAATGGGAAGGCTCTATCCCTGGAGTCTCACAGGTCTGTTCCTGAGCTACGGACTCTCATGTTGCCCCATAGAGCTCTGCTTTCTTCCTTCCTGAAATTAGGGATCACCTAGAACCACTCACTGAAGAAAGCAGGCTTTCTAACCCGAGATGACGAACTTGTAGCCTTAGGGCTGATATAGCCCTCAGATTTTTATGCACATCTCTTGAAGATGTGAAAGAGTAAAAATGGCAATTTTACATTATTTTAATAATTTCTGTAATTGCAAAGTCCTGCCATGCTATTACAACATGGTGACACAAGAGGGCGCTAGCGATACAGAAAAGGTATTTTCCCAGGCACGCCTCCAGAGAGGGAAAAGGCTTTGTAGCCTTAGGCCAGTCAACTTGATCTTGGCGGCACAGCCACCTTGACTGGTTTCATAGGAGGATAATTATGATAACTGGTATTTGTGTAAAGCTTCAAAGTTTACAGAATACTTTCACTATACTCATGTCTTTCCTTTTCATCTTTACCAAAAACCTTGATGATTCATTGCTTCATTCATTGGTCGTTTATTAAGCACTTGTTACTTCCCAAGCACCATCCTAAGTATCATCAGAGGAGTTGGAAAAATTTTGGCCTAGGTCTATTGGGGTGCTCCTTATGATGGTGTGGAGGCAAAGCACACATGTGGATCTTAGGCTTTGGAGTCTGACTCACGTGGGCTAGAGCTGAGGGTTGGTCACAACCAACTGTGTGACATTAGGCAAATTTATTAACCTCTCTGAGCCACTATTTCCTCATACATAAAATGGACATAGTTTTGTATATACATACATATATATATCATATACACATACACATTTATATATATTAAGGCCTTTGTGAGAATTAATTGGGATAAAAATTTAAAGTTCTGGAAATGAAATAAATGATAGCTATTTTAAGTGCTAATAATAACTGCTTTTTATTATTTTTCAATATTAATTGCTGTCCAGTAGAAATGTAAACAATGCATGTAATTTAAAATTTTCTGGTTACTACATTAATGAAATGATGTAGATGAAATGTAGTAATACATCTTATTTTGCCCAATTATAAAAGTAATATCCTTTGTCACATAATCCAATTTTTCAAGTATTAATGAGATATTTGCTTTCCTTTTTAACGTTGAGTCTTCAAAATTCAGTGCATGTTTTATAGCCTATTTCAATTAGGATGCTAAATTTTCATAAGAAACCCTCGATCTGTATTTAGATTACATGACATTCATAGTTGCAAAAGGAAATTTACCTACCCAAGTTGTTCAAATGTATTTAAAAATTTTTCATCATGACCAAAAACATCATTTTCCTTTATATTTACATCTACATTGAAAAATCGTTTTGGTATTTTACGTAGAAAGTTGATCTTGGTGATGAACAGAGGTGGGTCCAAGTTGTTGGCCCAGGTCTTAGGCTCAGTGACATCAGAGATCGTGTTTGTCTGTCGATCTCGGGAGGGCTCGGGAGACCCGTGCACGCCATGTCTGGCCCATAGGACAGGCAGGTCTGCGGGGTGATCAGTGACCTTCCCTGCCGCTTGCACAAAGCTCCGTAAGGGCCCAGGATGGTGTGGGGCTGCCTCTGGAGGAAATGCAGGATGGGTCGGAGATGCTCGGGTGGGCTGACAAGTGGTGGGAAAGTGTCATCTGGGCCTGAGGGGCAGAGTCTGGAAAGAAGGTGTTAGAACGTAAAAGGCAGGGTCAGGCCAGGGCAGGAGCCATGGCTGACGGGCGTGGACAGCGCTGGCCTGCGGAGGCTGTGCCATCTGTTTCCGACTCCGGGTCACTGGAACAGGGTCTGACCAGATCTGTGTCGAGCAGTCACTCTGGAACTGCTGCAGAGGACAGAGGGGACAAGGGGAGAGACAAGGCCAGAAAAGAAACTTGGGGGAAAGTTAATGAGGACTTTCAGTAGAGCCTTGTCATGGGGGTAAAAGGGAAGATAGAAACTAGAAACTCTCCAGGAGCCTGGGTGGCTCAATCAGTTGAGCATCTGGCTCTTGATTTCAGCTAAGGTCATGATCTCAGGGTTGTGGGATCAAGCCCCGTGTGGAGTCCAGCATTGAGCCCCATGTTAGGCTCTATGCTCAGTGGGGAGCCTGCTTGGGATTTTCTCTCTCCCTCTCCCTCTACTCCTCTCACCTCTCTCTTTCTAATAAATAAATCTTACAAAAAAAAAAAAAACCTAGAAAATCTCTGTGTTGACTGGAGGGTGGGAAGGGATGGGAGGGGGTGGGAGGGGGTGGGGTCGGGACAGGCAGGGTCCAGGTTGGTGGCCCAGGCAGCTGGACTGGTTATGGACCGACACTGTCCAGGTTCTTTCTAGTCTCCACGCATTTACAAGTTTTATTCTTTTCTCACTTCCTCTTTCCTGTCCCCCAGCTTTGATGAGATGAATTCTTGTTATTTCTGGATATTTCACTAGAAATCCTCCCAGGCCTATAATAGGATCCCCCTTATGGGCTTCCCAGAGGCCCCACGTGCGAATCTACTCCTTTATTTTACTAGGTTAACCCCAGTGAAAGTGTCAGTATTCAATATTGCTGACATGGGAATTCCTAGGGGTTTTCTGGAGAGGCATTTGGTTACTCAGGCGTGCAGGAATCAGGGAAGAAATAGAGCCTAGAGAATCATCAGCTTCGGCGTGGTGGTGGGTTTGGTGTGTGTGGAACAGGTTTTCCAGGGCAGCAAGGGAGCGACCGAGGGAGGGAGAGGCTGTAGGAAGAGCTCTACTGTTAAAGGAACCTTATATGAAGTAAGTTAAGTGGTTATCGTTTTTATATTGTGGGATTCTAACGAGAATTAAGATATATGTGAAGCTCCTAGCAGTCGGTTACTGGCAACTATTTTAAATTAATATTATTTATAGCAAAAAATTTTTTTAAAGAATTTTTTATTAGAGGGCACCTGGGTGGCTCAGTGGGTTAAAGCCTCTGCCTTCGGCTCGGGTCGTGATCTCAGGGTCCTGGGATCAAGCCCCACATCGGGCTCTCTGCTCGGCGGGGAGCCTGCTTCCCCCTCTCTCTCTGCCTGCCTCTCTGCCTACCTGTGATCTCTCTCTCTCTCTGTCAAATAAATAAATAAAATCTTTTAAAAAAAAGAATTTTTTATTAGAGAGAGAGAGCGAACGAGCGCACAAGCTTGGGGGGGGGGGCAGAGGGAGAGAGAAGCAGACTCCTCCCTGAGCAGAGACCCCTGATATGGGGCTTGATCCTGGGGATCCTGGGATCATGACCTGAGCTGAAGGCAGATGCTTAACCAACTGAGCCACCCGGGTGCCCCTACAGCAAGCAATTTTTTAGTAATAATTACTATTTACTGTTAGAATTGTTACCATAGAAAGACAACTGCAGATAGCTGTGTGACCTGTGGCAAATGACATCATCTCTCTAAGTTTTAGATTTCACACTGAAAAGGAGAGAAAGTTATAGTGCTTTCCTCTTCAGTTTATAATGAAGTCTCAATGAAATATACTGGAATGTGACCCAGGCACAAAGAGACAGGACAAGAAAAACAATTTATTATCGTCAGTATTTTGTGGAGATCACAGGGTGAATGTTGACTTTTCCCCAGAGGCAGGGGAAGCTTTAAATGAGACATGGGGTGGGGGGTGCGGGGGGAGCAGGGGGCTCCGCTGGAGGGAGAGACACAAGAGAGTCTCCCCAGACTTCCCAGGAGGAGCAGTCTTAGCAACCAAGAGGCAGGAGGGGAGAGTTGAATGGGAAGGTGCCGAGGGGCAGGGAGGGCGACAGGGAGATGGGACCTCAAATAGACAGTTGTGTGTGTGTGTGTGTGTGTGTCTGTGCGCGCGTGTGTGCACGTGAGTAAATGAGTGTGTACTGTTTTCTGCGGGAGACAACTGAGAATAGTTGGATGCTAAGGAGTGTTTGAAAATACAGGTTTTATTATTTGGGTATGGCAAGGCCAGCAGAGGCCAGGAGGAGGGGACACACCAAGGCCCTGGGGGGGGGGGCAGAGGGTATTCGGGAAGCACCCAGGTTGGTCAGGAGGGGAAATGTGGGCTAGAGCCTTTGTTGTGGTTTCCTCAGGAAGGAAACGGCAAGGCAGGGTAAGCCAGTTTAGGATTGGCTACTTTGAATAATTTCAGCGGGCCCTGGGGCAGAGGAGCTGTGCCTCATTGTCTGATGCATGGCCCTGGGGTGAGGGGTCAGAGGGATAGCGGGAGTGAAGCCCAAAGGAAGGAGAGGCCCCATGAGAAGGCCTTTGTGGGTGTGGGCTCTGGATGGGGTTGTTTGCATATGAAAGGTTCTGGCAAGCAAGCTATTTACTCACTCTAGAAATTGACTGGCCTTGGCTAGGACAGTCTGTCCAAGATCAGCAAGGTACCCCCAGGAGGCATGTTTAATACAAGAGTGAGTCGAGTGTTCAAAGGTAAGCTAGAGGAATGGGTAGCGGTGAGTGGGGCCCCCAGCCTTTGCCCAGCCTCCCGAGGGGGGAATCCCAGGTCGTCCACCCACACCAGGGAGCCCTGCCGCAGGTTTCTTGGACACAGTCCCTTACGGAGGCAGGATTCCACTGCCTTTCTTCCGATCCTCAGCCTTCCAGCTGAGGACCCTCAGCATCTACCACAATTCCTTGCCCATCGCCGCGGGGTCAAAGTATGCTTGGCTTGAGAGAATTTGTGGAATTTTCCTTTTCTTTTCTTACATCATTATAGCATTTGAGAGAGAGTGTACATTTCCCGAGTCCACATGTTCAAAGATAGTGCACATTTCTGGGGCATTTGGTCAAGAGCTTATTAGATACTTTCAATCAAGTGCATATTGATAGCAATGCTGTAAATATCAATTAAACATTTCAGGAGCCATTATGTTGTAGCACTTTGCAAAGGTGGGGACTTTGTAATTTTGAACATCAGTCTTATAACCGTAGATAAAACTGAAATGTTTGGCCTGAAGGTAAGTTTATTGGGGTTACAGGTGACTCACGACTTAGAGCAGGGAAATATTTTACATTAAACTATGAAATGTAACATTAGCTATTTAGATTGTTATAACTGAGCTGTAAAATATTTAAAGCATTTTATTTTATTTATTTTTTTAAAGATTTAATTTATTTATTTGACAGAGAGAGAGAGAGAGATCACAAGTAGGCAGAGAGGCAGGCAGAAGGAGAGGGGGAAGCAGGCTCCCCGCTGAGCAGAGAGCCCAATGCGGGGCTTGATCCCAGGACCTTGAGATCAGGACCTGAGCCGAAGGCAGAGGCTTTAACCCACTGAGCCACCCAGACGCCCCATTTAAAGCATTTTAAATATTAAATACATGATCAGAATAAGACGAGAGGGCTAAATTGATTTTGAAATCTCCATTGGACGTTTTTATGAAGATTCGTTGATAAACCTTGGTGGCTCATTTTTACGATTTCAAGGAATTCATGCAGTTGGTTAAGATCATTTGCTGATTGTTATCTTAATAGCCTCAGTGGTTTTTCTGGTTGATGACTCCTTCTGCCAACCCTGGGTTGGCTCACTCTTCAGAAAAACACTAAAAGTTATCGCAAAATGGGGAGCCTGGGTGGCTCAGTGGGTTAAAGCCTCTGCCTTTAGCTCAGGTCATGATCTCAGGGTCCCGGGATCGAGCCCCGCATCGGGCTCTCTGCTCAGCAGGGAGCTTGCTTCCCCCTTCTCTCTCTGCCTGCCTCTCTGCCTACTTGTGATCTCTCTCTCTCTGTCAAATAAATAAATAAAATCTTAAAAAAAAAGTTATCGTAAAGTAATTTTTTCTTGTAGTTTTATGATTCAAAAAATGAATGTTTAACGTTTTTCCTTTGGGGATTAAGGGAAGTTACTACAACCACACCCAGAAATGGGCACAAATATGTCTCTTGTGTGTGTGTTAGCCTGTGAGTGCCATGGGAAGGGCTCCCTCTCTGAGGTCTGCCATCTGGAGACCGGACTCTGTGACTGCAAACCACATGTGACCGGACAGCAGTGTGACCAGTGCCTGGTAAGACACCTACTGGCCGTTGCAGACGTTAACATGTTTGTCGGTGATGTCTGTCATTGATACCTTGACCTTGGTTCAAAGGTATCAATGGAATGACCTTCATGACTGCCAGAAAGAGCTACTGCCCCAAACGCGGCTGGTGAATGCCGGGTGTCCTGACCTCCAGAGTCTGGATTTGGTTTACAAAGGACTGGAGTGATGTCCTGACCACTTTATGATTCTGTGAAACATTGATGTTTGATTTGGGAAACATACTCCTAAGTATTCGTGGCTAACTAAATCATACTTTGGCTTCCACGCTCCCGCCCCTCCTTTGCAACAGCCTGGCTATTACGGGTTGGACGCAGGGCTCGGGTGCCTGCCTTGTGACTGCAACGTGTCAGGCTCCGTGTCGGATGACTGCACCGAGGATGGCCGGTGTCACTGTGTCCCGGGCGTGGCCGGGGAGAAGTGTGACAGGTGCGCACGCGGCTTCTACGCCTACCAGGACGGGGGCTGTACACGTAAGCTCTGGAATTCATTCTCTGAGGCTCGATCGTAATTTCCAGACTTTTCTTTGAGCTCTCCTTTGACTTCCAGTTCTGTTAAGTTCCCTTCCTTTTTCTCTTTTTAACATGTAGGATTTCCTACATTTTTTTTTTTTTTTCTGTTTCCTGATCCCTATGCTTAATCCATCCGTCATCTCTGGTTAGGCTTTACTAATTGTGGGGACTTAGATTAATTACTTCAGTTAGCTCTAGTTTCCTCATCTGTAAAAGAGAAAAGCTGATGATAGTTTCCATCCAAAAGTTACTTTTCCTGTTGGACGTAAAGTCCTTACCATGGCATTTGGCACACGAGAAATGCTCCGTAAATACTGTCTGTGCCTATTCTTCCCTGTTTCTGTTTCTCTGTCCCGATTACCCCTTTTGCAACATCTCTCGACAATGAGGAAGAGTCCCCTCCCGAGAGACACAGACAGGTCTTGGGAATCACGAGGTCTCTATTAGGAGCTAGAACGGTTTAGATAGTTAATCTAAGGGAGGGAACCTGGGGCACCCGCTCTAACCCTTCGATTGCACGGGGGTTCTGATGCGTAACAACACCGTGTGTCTCTGTTGTAGCCTGTGACTGCGCTCACACACAGCACACTTGTCACCCGGAATCGGGGGAGTGTATCTGCCCTCCTCATACTTGGGGCGCCACCTGTGATGAATGTGAGGATGGTTACTGGGGCCACGACCTAGAGCTCGGATGCCAGGTATGCACCACCATCGCTGGGAAGCACTTTGCCGGAGCAAGTTTCACTCCTTCGCTTTCATCCGTGTACTTGACCTTGACCTGCTGAATGGCTCCGTGGTTTCTGTTTAAAACTCAGTATGGGTTCAGGCATCCAGGTGCAAGAAGCAGCCACCTTAAAGTACATTGTTCTAAGTTTTCTCCAAGAACCCCGCCGTGGAATTGATGGTTTGGGAACTTTATTTTAGTGCCCTTGGCACAGACGCTGCCGTGGTCACCATCTTCCAGGAGAAGGGCAGAAGTCACTTTACTGGGGGGGGTTATAGCCCATCTGCAACGGTCTATTTTCAGTGTAGCTTTCCTCAGTTGAACTTGGGTATAGTTTGCATTTTGAAAACATACTTGGCTTTGATGTATAGGATGCTGCTGCTGGGTTGGCTGTCAGGTCACAGGGTCGGCCCAGTGCGCGTGTGCCCCAGCGAGGCACAGAGGTCCAGCCTGGCAGCCGCTGCCTCCTGTTGGCTTGAGGCAAAGTGATTGTGAAAGAAACCCACGTGTTTGTACAATGTCCCCACGGTTAGTGTTCTGTAATCCAACCTGTGTACATGACGCGAATGTAGAGGTGCCTTTTTATTTAGCGAGTTTATTTTCCCAGGCCTGCAACTGTAGTGGGGTTGGGTCCTCCAGTCCTGGATGTGACGCGCTCACTGGCCACTGCCGATGTAAGCCGGCCTTCAGCGGACCAAGCTGTCATCAGTGCTCCCTGGGGTACAGAGACTTTCCAGACTGTGTGGCCTGTGACTGTGACCCGCGAGGGACATTGGCGGACACCTGTGATGAGGAACAGGGTCGGTGCAACTGTGCAGAGGAAACCGGTAGCTGCTCCTGCAAGGTAGCGACCCCCCCTCACTATTCACTGCAACTTGGGGGCTTTTAACTATTTAGATCAGGGGCACCTGGGTGGCTCAGTTGGTTAAGCGTCTGCCTTTGGCTCAGGTCATGATCCCGGGATCCTGGGATCGAGTCCCATGTCAGGCTCCCTGCTCAACGGGGAGCCTGCTTCTCCCCTGGCTTCTGCGAGCTCTCTCTGTCAAACAAATAAGTGAAATCTTTAACCATTTAAATCAGCAGCTAGGTTTTAGACACTTTTCATAGTGAGCCCTCACTACCTTCTGGGTTTGAGCTTAAATTCCGTGTATGCTCGTCTAGAACAATGGATGAATCTTTAAGTGGAATTTTTATTGGTCATTACGAGTGTCAGATGATGGAACTGAATCAAAAAACACTCTTTGAGTTTTCTGCCAGGGGTCCCAGGCGGCTGAGCAGCCCGTCTATCTTGAGTATACAGGTAAAATAGATAGCACGGGGCTCCAAGAAGATTTGTGATTCGGGGCACCTGGGTTAAGTGTCCAACTCTTGATTTCGGCTCAGGTCATGACCTCAGGGTGGTGAGACTGAGCCTCAGGTTGGGCTCCACTCTGGGCATGGAGCCTGCTTGGGATTCTCTCTCTTCCTCCACCCCCTCCCCAAACCTCTTTAAATAAATAAATAGATAGACAAATAAAAGAAGATTTGTGATTTTCTAACTGGTAAGTAATTATTGTTTCATATATACTGGCCAGGATGAAGGAAATTCATATTTTTTATTTTCCCGGCAGGTAAGATTTCAACCTCATGTTTAATTCTGTGTATTTCCACTGGTTTCCCCGTTGTGCTTTGTTATTAGGTGATTGGTTACCTCCTCCGGTCCTCTTCCAGGTGATACGGGAGAGAGAGTGGTGGGCTGCTTAGTGACTGGGATGAGGAAGGGAAACTCATGCAGATACTCTGGCCTGGGAGTAATGGAGACATCAGTAAACATGTTTTTGGCTCACCACGAGGGCGGCAGCAGCTTTCACTACAGAGGGTCAGAACGGGAGGGGCAGCCTCAGTGATCACCTCCACCTGACCCGTCATCAGAGTCACGTGGGGCCTCGGGGAGGCGTCTCGGGTTCGCTCCTCCTATATATTCCCAAAGCTTCGGCCGAGGATTCCGAGGACCAGCTGCATCTGGGAGTCGCTGATGTGCCTGAGGGAGCGCATGCTCCTTGAGGTCAGGGCGCTTGCCTAGGAAAATAGCGGCTTCGGGGACGTTTGCGGGTCCAAAATTATCTGTTTTATTTCATTTCTGTTCAGAAGTCGCATCACTTTTTTTTTTTCAGGTAAAAATAAACGAATCTATTGCTTTCTCTCCTTTAGGAAAATGTGTTTGGTCTTCATTGCAGCGAGTGTCGAGCGGGGACCTACGCCCTCCGCGCCGATGACCCTCTGGGATGTACCCCCTGCTTCTGCTTCGGGCTGTCACAAGTTTGCTCAGAGCTGGAGGGTTATGTGAGGACGCCGGTAAGTTACCCATGCGGGGAAACGAGCTACTGGGCTGTTTTTAAATCCTCCCTCCCTCCTTGTGCCCCCTCCATGGAAGTTGGGTGACAGTAGGGGAGAGAGTCAAGGACTTACTTTAAATTTTGCTCTTAGAGCATCAGAAATTCCAGGAAGTTAATCTGGGTTCGTTATGACTCCGGGCTCTGTCTCTGCCATCCGAGGAAATCAATGAAGCTGGAGCCGAAGGCACTCAGGGTTGCTCCTGAGCTAATCGACCAAAAGCTTTAGTTGGAGAGAAGATAAAACTGCAACCAACAGTTTCCTTCATATAACCGAATCCTGCCCCCGTAGAACAACAGTTTGCCCCTCAATGCAATATGTAAAACACGCGGTTTTCCTACGACCCCAGGTGTTGGAGTTTGAAGGCTATGTCTCTGGGACTCCCGTTTTAATACTGAAGCCACCTGGTCTGTGAAACCGTAGTAGAATCGAATCGAAGGCGAGGGATGTATTCATGCTCTCAGATCTGTTTTTCTTCCCTTCCATGACCAGGTGACGCTGGGCTCCGGGCAGCACCTCCTGCGTGTGGTTTCTCAGAGCAACCTCCAGGGCACGACTGAGGGGGTATATTACCAGGCCCCCGATGTCCTCCTGGACGCCGTCACCGTCAGGCGGCACGTCCACGCAGAGCCGTTTTACTGGCGGCTGCCAGAGCAGTTCCAGGGAGACCAGGTGAGCACCCCCCTCTCCAGATTAGAGTGAGTCCGAGTTTTCCTGAGAACACAGGTGTCATTTGAAATCATGATGGACTATGTTAGCCTACTCTTAACCGAGTGGTTATTCCCTCTTCTAAGTGGAGATGGAGAAGTTTAACGCTTACAAAAATCCCCCCAAATGTATATGGCTCTCAAATAATTTTCATTTGAAAGTCTTTTAGTGGGGGCACCTGCGTGGCTAAGTTGGGTTAAGCAGCTACCTTCGGCTCAGGTCACGAACTCCGGTTCCTGGGATCAAGCCTCGCATCAGGCTCCGTGCTCTGAAGAAAGCCTGCTTCTCCCTCTCCCTCTCCCTGCCGCTCTGCCTACTTGTGCTCTCTGTCAAATAAGATCTTAAAATCTTTTAGGGGCACCTGGCTAACTCAGAAGAGCATACATGTGACTATCTCAGAGTTGTGAGCTCAAGCCCCATGTGTGTAGAGATTACTTAAAATCTTAAAGTCTTTTAAAAATCAAATCATTTTCCTTCCTCAAGCAGTCCTTCAACATTTTTCATTAATATAAGCTCAGGTGTTGTGGTTCTTCTCAACAAATTGATACTCATTTAGGGGAAAAGTAAAAACCTGGTTTAACAGGCTATGGAAGGCACTACTTTCATTTTTGTTTAAATAAACATTGGCGTTTATGTGTGAAATCGCCCAGATCTTTAAAATTTGCCAATATGTATCCAGCATTCCCATAGCTCTAGGTCCTTTTAAATTTCAGAGGAGCCCGAAAAGAATCGGGACCATTACTCCACTGATGATGTTACTTTAGCCGTAACCTCCGTTCGTGCCATGGAGAGGAAGTTCTGGGAGGTGATGGCTGTGGCCTTGACGGGGGTGGGGGCTTCATCCGTGTATCCTCCCACACTGAGTTGTTCACCTTAAATATGTACAGCTTCTTACATGCTAGACATGCCTCAATAAAAGTTTTCTTAAAAACTTTGAAAACCTCACTTAAAAAAAAGCTATGCCTTGAGTCAACTTAATCCATAATTAAGTAGAATTAAAAAGACACAAATTCGGGGCACCTGAGTGGCTCAGTGGGTTAAAGCCTCTGCCTTCAGCTCAGGTCATGATCTCAGGGTCCTGGGATTGAGCCCCGCATCGGGCTTTCTGCTCAGCAGGGAGCCTGCTTCCTCCTCTCTCTCTCTGCCTGCCTCTCTGCCTACTTGTGATCTCTCTCTCTGTGTCAAATAAATAAAATCTTTAAAAAAAAAAAAGACACAAATTCCAGACAACTGATTCCACCCATGTGATGTATTTTCGAGACCCAGGATTTCTTGCAAATGGCAGCAGGCTTGTAATGACAGTTTTAAGCCAGGGCTATGTCAGAGAAGTAAACCATTTACGATCCCCTAGCTCCTGGCCTACGGTGGCAGCCTGAAGTACAGCGTGGCCTTCTATTCTTCTGACGGCATTGGCACCTTCAACCTTGAGCCCCAAGTGCTCATCAAGGGGGGCCGGACCAGAAAGCAGATCATTTATGTGGACGTGCCCGCCCCAGAGAACGGAGTACGACAAGAGCAGAAAGTGGGAATGAAAGAGGTACGCCCTTCCTACGTGCCCCTTAACATGTGTGACATTAGCTCTGGCTGCAGCACAATCACAAAGCTGCTAATGGGAGAGTGAGCTGGACGACCCGGGGCTCAGAATTCCAGTGGGCTTAGCAAGATTTGTAAAAACAATTCAAATTCCATACGCTCAAGAACCCTATACTAGGCTTATGCTAACTTGGTGCGAAGTGCATCCCAAATCCTTTATTGTGGTGCACAAGTCTCCATCTGTGTAGATGTAATGGTGCAAAGTCTCTGGGCTCATGTGGACCTGGCCAATGCGCACGCGCACTCCGCGGCTGGTGGGCCGCGCGGCTGGCCCTGCGCAGGTGACGCGTGTCACGCCTCCAGGAGGCTGGCACCGCTGCTGCCCCCCGGGGGGTGACAGGAGAGCTTCCTTGGTTAGGCTCGCTGTCGTGCACAGGACCGGGCTCCCTTCCGGAGAAATTTATAAAATTCCTAAATTCATAAGCCTCTGAGGATTTGTAATCTGAGTGTAATTGAAGATGTTTCTCATCCACAGAATTTTTGGAGGTATTTTAACTCTGTTTCTGAAAAACCTGTCACACGCTCTGATTTCATGTCTGTTCTGAGCAACATTGAGTACATCCTCATCAAAGCATCTTATGGTCAAGGATTACAGCAAAGCAGGTACTCAGAACCTTCTAGAATGAAAAAAGCTTTTTTAATTTGAAATCAAACTGAAGAGATTTGATTCACCCTTATTACTTCCTATCTTTGTGTGTGTATACACAAATATATATATATTTGGTTCCTCACCAAAACAAATATTAATATGAAATATGGAAAATGACCTAGATGATCCATTCTCCAATTAATGTGGATATAAAATACAAGTACATAATGCTGATATCTTAGATGAGAATAAAATGTAAATAAAACAACCAAAGAAAGTTCTGTTTTCTGCCCTTAAGTTTCAATGACCTCTCTTTGTCATGACACGTCAAGAATGCTGTCACCTGCTCATTCAGTACTTATCCCATTAAGGAAGCTACTAGGTTATAGCCAAACCAGTACTTCAGTTGTTTCAGGTGTGTTTTGTGTAATACTAAGTCCTAACATGTCGGCTGGGGCCCATCACTGTGTAATGACAGGACTAATGTGTTCTTACATATCCCCTTTATAATTGGGTAAGAGCTACTCCCAAACGGGCAGGGAAGCTCTGGTTTAATATATGTGCAAATACATTACGCAATGTACTAGATTTCTAGAAAGTGTCTTTCTCGATATTAACATTCCCTCTCTCGCTTCTTAACGGTTTCACAGAATCTCAAATATTTCAATAGAGGTTGGCAGGAAGGCTGGAGAATTGCACCCGGGACAGGAGGTGGCATCCCTCCTAGAGAAGTGTCTCTGTCCTCCTGGCACAGCTGGATTCTCGTGTCAGGTAGGGAGACTGCGGTTAAAGTCCGTTACCTGTAATGATGTACTATATGTTGGCTAATTGAACTTAAATTAAAAAAAAAAAATCCATTACTTGGTTCTAACTGAAATAGGCTTGTTAGAGCAACTCCCAAGTGATGATCAGAGTTTGTATGAATTATACAAGTTTTCGCTTCGAAAAAACTTAATTATGGTTACATATTGCATAAACATAAACTTTACTGTCCTGACCATTTTTAAGTGTATCGCTCAGTAGTACTAAGTACACTCGCATTGTTGTACAACCAATCTCCCAGGTCCTTCATCTTGCAAAACTAAAGCTCTGGACCCACTCAACAGGAACTCCCCCGTCTCCCTCCCCCACAGCCCTAGGCGATCACTGTTCCACTTTCTTAGTGAATTCGACTCCTCTAGGTCCTTCATTTGAATGGAATCATGTAGTATTTCTGATTGATGACTGGCTAGCCTAATGTCTTCAAGGCTCATCTCTGTGGTGGCATGTATCAGAATTTGCTTCCTACTTAAGGCTGAATAATAACCCATTGTACGTATCTATCACATTTCGTTTGTTGATCCATTCATCAGTGGACACTTAGGTTGACTTTTTGCCTGTCATGAGTAATGCTGCGGTGAATAGGGCCATACAAGTATCTCTCCGAGACCCTGATGATAGTTCTTTGGGGTTTATGCTCAAAAGAATTGCTAGGTCATGTGGTAATTTTGTTTTTAACTTTTTGAGTAGCTGCCATACTGCTTTATACAGCACTGCCCCATTTTATATTCCCACCAGCAATGCACGAGTGTGCCACTTTTTCTATGTCCTTGGCAACTCTGATTATTTTTTCGATAGTAGCTATCTTAGTGTGAGGTGGTATCTCATTGTAGTTTTGATTTGCATTTCCCTAATGATTGATGCTGAGCATCTGTTCAGGTGCTTATCAACCAGTTGTATCTTCTTTGGAGAAATGTTTATTCCAGTTGTGATACTGTGATTTATAAGAAGAAATAGCTATTTGGTTTTCATCCCCTGTTTCCTAGCACAGAGTTCTTAAATGCTTAGAATTTCCTGAGAGAGAAGATCAATACAAGTGTCTTTTGTTATGTTCCTGAGGTGACTTTTGAAAAGTTCCTAGGTCACCAAGGATGGAGGCTGGTCACCAAAAGAACCAACCACGGGCTTGGAGAACTTTTAGTCCTACCCCCAAACCTCAGGGGAGAGGGAAGGGGCTGGAGGTTGAATCCGTTGCCAGGGGCCAATGATCTCCTCAATCATACTTACATAAGGAGGACTCCATAAAAGCCAAAAGGATAGAGTTCAGAGAGCTTCCTGGTTGAACACGTGGGGTGCCTGGAGAAGGCATGGGAGCTCTAAGGCCCTTTCCCGGGGCCTTGCACATCTCTTCCATCTGGTTATTCCTGAGTTACATCCTGTTATAATAAACCAGTGACCTTGTAACTAGAATGTTTCTCCAAGTTCTGCACTCCACTCTAGCAAATTAATCAAACCCAAGGAGAGGGTCATTGGAACCTCCAATCTATAGCCGGTTGTCAGAAGCACAGGTGACAATCTGGACTTGTGTTTGGCGTCTGTAGTTGGGGGGCAGGGCCAATCTTCTAGAACAGAGCCCTTAACCTGTAAGATCGGATGCTATCTCCAGGCAGGTAGTGTCAGAATTAAATTGTACAACACCCAGCCGGTGTCCAAACATTGGTTGGTGTCGGGGGGAAAAAACCTGCACAACAACTGGTCACAGAATATATTGATCATAACTGGTGATCCGAAGTGGAATTGGTGTCAGAATCATTACAAGTCCTCTGTCCATTGTTTTAATCATGTTTGTTCATTCCCTTTTGCATACACTCAGGACTGTGCACCTGGTTACCGCAGGGGGCAGCTCCTGCAAGGACCCCGCCCTCTGCTCGCCCCTTGTGTACCCTGCAGTTGCAACAACCACAGTGATACCTGTGACCCCGAAACTGGGAAGTGTCTGGTAGGTTTGCTTGTGCGGGTTCTCAGGAGGCACTCAGCTTTTGAATTTCTGCTCCAGTCTTATGAAGTTCTTGGTTGAGAGAGAGCCTACGCTTAACGAACTGTAACATTATGTAAATTTCCTTCAGCAAGCTTCGGCTAAGAGGTCAGATGTTGTTAGTGCAAAATCTTTCATAAGTCCTGGTTTCATGGATTTGTTTGTGGGCATCCATTTGGGAGTGAGTTAAGCATACTTGCAGTATTGGTGTTTGGAGTTAAATGAGATGAGACCTTTATGTCATAGAATTGGGAGGGTCACCTGGGGGTCTTAAAATAAGTTAATGGCCATGTTGCAAATTTGTTTCTCTCTCTGCATTTTTTTTGAAAAATACTTATTCTCTTGGATGTCTTAGTATGCATTTGCTTCTTAGCCACCTTTCCCTTATTTAAAAACAAAATTCAAAATTTGAAGATATAATTGGCTATATTGAGTGATTCATGAATTGGGCAGCATCCCATCTATCAAGCTAGAGGGGAGCTCTGAGGAGTTGTACAAAATAGAATTTTGCGGGGGAGGAGGGTGGGGCTTGGAAGTTATTAGCGAAAAGAAAGGATTGTTCCAGGCAAGATCACTTTCCCTCGGAGGGGAGGGCGGGGGTCCGATTAGGTTTGGGACCCTCCTCTTCCTTTTCAGTGATGAAGGACCTATGTGACAGGTTACCTCATTGATGCTGATCAGAAAATTCCCGACTGGTTAAATACATTTTGGGGAGAGATTGAAACTGTAGTTAGGCTATGCTTTAGCCCTGGTTTGGTGTTTTGGCCCAAGTGGTGCCATGTTGGGCCTGTGGTTTTCTTTCTAATGCCCTACTCCAAGGTTAGTCTTAGAAACGTTAGGAGAACTCTGATCACTGAAAAGGAACAAATGGCCCAGATGGAAGTCTTATGACCTTGACCGAGGACCAACTCTTGTGTCTGTGATTTTGATTAAGCTGACAAGGCCTTATTGATAACCTAGAATAATCTGATATTTCCATTTTCTGGAAATCTTTTTTTTTATTTTTTAAATAATAACTCTTGTAGAAACATTGGTTACTTGTATAAATTGTGCCACGGCTAACTCACCTCAGGTAAAATAACTCAATGAAGGGGAATGAGCTCCCCACCAAGAAAGACATACCTGAAGCCTGAGAGCTCCTGGTTGTTGCCTTGACACAAGGGGTGGGACGGGGGAATTAGGACGGCAGGCTCCCAACCACCTGCGGCCCCTAGACCTGTCGTCTTCTATTTGGATGCATTTTTCATCTGTGGAATTGGAAGGTCATTTCCACCGGGAACACTGCTGAACTACAGCAGCGTGCAGGTGAATTTAGAAACTGACGCACAGCATGGTTTTCCTCTATTAAAAAGATAAGCATTAACCTCTGCTGACTCCATTATGTATGTGGAATTAAAGAATTATTCCAGTCATACCAAGTAAAATGGCCTTAATGAAGATGCAGATAGCTGCAACACTATTAAAAAAAAAAAAGTATCCACTTTAATCAGCTCATGCTCCAGGCAAAAAGTCCTAATAGAGAAAATGAGAATCTCATTTAAGGATTTAAGGAGAATTGATTTCAGGCAACTGAAATGGAGATGCAATTAGCTGGGAAAGGTCCCTTGGCCAAAGGTCTCATGGACAAAGGGACAAAGGTCTCATGGACAGTTAAAGGAGTCGACTCGATCAGTTCTTTCACACTGCATCTTTCCTCAGTGGGCTGTCTTAACAAGATTAAGTACTCCTGGGAGGTTAAATTACTTCCCTGCCTTTCCTAGCCCAAAGTTTTTTTTGTTTTGTGTTTTTTAAGATTTTATTTGACAGACAATGAGAGAGGGAACACAAGCAGGGGAAGTAGGAGAGGGAGAAGCAGGCCTCCTGCCAAGCAGGCAGCCAATGCGGGACTCGATCCAAGGACCCCAGGATCATGACCTGAGCCAAAGGCAAACACTTAATGACTGAGCCACCCAGGCGCCCCCAGAACAAAGTTCTAAGATCAGCAGCTGACCTGTTGATTCGTACCCAAGAAAGAGCACAGCCTTCATATCCCAGTCCAGGAAAGACTCTGGCAAGGAGTCTCCCTGGCATCAACAAAGAGCTTTCGGACGGTTCCCCACTCTGCGGGGAGAGGTTGGCCAGATGTTATCGGGAACCCATAAGAGCTCTCAGCTGGATCTGCTCAATTTCACAGTATACCACAACGGATACGGCTTAAGTCTGAACTGCAACATTCACGCCAAGCAATTATTTAATTATTTAATGAACGTTTACACACCTCCCGCCATCGGAAGCTTACTCCCACAGCAGCTCAGCCCATCTTTGGGCAGCCCTGATTATTCCTGGAATTGGTGCACTTTGAATCTTCAGAGCCGCTGAGGCAAACCCCTCGGTCAAGTTTGTGCATGAAAAATGGCAGTACCTTAACTAGTAACTCGCACAACGGGTTAGAGTCCTCCTTCACACACCCGCAGGTCCTGAATCTTCGGCCCTCCTGGTCAGATAGCCTCCGTTTATATACCTGATGGTTAAATGGTAACGGTTGGGTCCATGTACCGTCCTGCCCAGAGCCCAGCGCCTTTGCTCCGGGTGTGGAAGGGGCATCACTCTCTGGCGCTAGGCGTGCCGTGAATGCAGCCCACGGGTTTTGCCAGCCTGGTCACCGCTGCCTCTGCTGAGCTGATGAGACACGAAGACGCTTACGTTCTTTCCACATGTTTAGCACCTGACCCCTTGCCCTTTGAACGTGGGACCTTAACCTTCCTCTCCAGTCTTCATCTTGTGAGGTCTCTTTTGTGGTTTAGTGCAACAATGCACTTCTATTTGACAAAATCCCTTGAGCACTCCCTGTGGATTATTACACGGGTGGGCATCAAGACCATTTTGGATCTGATTTTGTCATTTAACATATAAGGTGTCCCCCTCCCCTTCATGTCACTGGGACTCGGTATTATAAAAATGATCAGAAGTGTGACCTAGAAAGGAGTGGGGAGACTCAGGACCCCCAAGATACCCTGGGACTTCCTATCCCTGAGTCCCCCTCCCAGGTAATATCACTTAATGGTTTTACAATTAAACGACTGGCACACCTCTTCTGTGTACTTCCCACAGCAAGGAATTCATCCTACAGGTCAGTGGACATTAATGCGTTCTTGTTTCCCTGCCACTCTGGGGCAGCTTGCCTTTGGTTCTCTGGGATCGAGAAAACCGGGAAGTCCCCAATCCGTTGTGTATTTGGGGAGTTTTTGATGCTGGAGTTGGTGTTAGCAATGACAGCCAGAAAATCTGCTCTGTCCTCGCTCAACTAATATTTATTCTTCCTCAGATTTATATTGTATCATCAAAACAAGTTAACACCTTTTAAGAGGTTGCAAATTTTATTGCTAAAGAGAGAGCACTTTTAGGTCACGTAGATCCTAATAAAATCTACTTCCATCAGGTGAGATAGGAATACAATTTTAAAACTGAAAATACGGGAATATTTTTTAATCAAAAGGAACTTAAAAATAGCGTTTCAGACATATAAAAAGGGGTCTTTCTATAGCCTCTCTCACCGCCAGGGGTAGAGTGTGCTTCAGTTTGCCCGTGTTACCCATCTTTCTATCCCTACATCGGACACAGAATCCAATGCCCAGGGACCGTGTGGACAGTGATCCCGCTGGGCCAAAGCAGATTTCACCTAGGAAATGGATGTCAACAAAAACTTGCTCTTTTAGCTTCAAAAACATTTTTTAATGGCAGGATCGCAGGACCTGTCATGGAAACGACATCAAATGTAACTAGAAATGATTTGGTTATTGCAGAAATCTATTGGGGGTGCTGTAACACCTGGCATTTTCTTCCCTGTTTCCTAAATCATCTATCTGTTCACTTCTTTCAGCACCCCACATGTGATCAGTGAACCCCAAGTGTGTGCAAAATTGATGTGCTTCAAATCATTTTTTGTTACTATATGTTTTAGATCCCTATTTTAAGGAACTAAAAGTGGGCTGCTTTTAGGAGCCCTGTGTGTGTGTGTGTGTATAAAATATATATTTTAGCCCTGTGTATATTTTCCATAAGAATGTATTAATCTGTATTATAATGAATGAAGGTCAGCTGGCAGTGTTTCTGGGATTTAAAAAATCTGAAGAATAAAATGCTCTCCCTTCTTCACTATTAAAAAAAAAAAGGTACTCTCTGACATGAGCAGTGTGGCTTGCTTGATTATTACCAGGTAAGGGTGATTTCTAACAGTTTCCCATTCTTTTTCTCTCCTCTTGAAACCCGGGTCTCCAGAACTGCAGGCACAGCACCGCGGGGGACCACTGCGATGTGTGCGCCCCTGGATACTACGGGAAGGTGACTGGCTCCGTGGGCGACTGCTCTCCGTGTGCCTGTCCCCGCAGAGGCCCCGCCAGGTGAGCCCGCGCGGGGGCGCCCGCACGCCAGGTGGGCTGCCTCCATCCTCTGCCTCGTTTTCCAGGCTCTCGGGGTGGCCTGTTTTAACTAATCTCCATGTGTCGAGAAAGGCTCAGTTTAAGAGAAAGTGTTCATGATTGCAGCATTTGAAGAGCATCTTTTCCGAAGCAAAATCTCTGTGTTGGTATTGGGGTGTTCAAATGGAAATAAGTCAAGAAGGGACTTTCCGGTTTTATTTCTCAGAGATTAATTTTAGCCTCCGATCTCTGTATCCAGCATACCTGGAGGTGGATTGTTATGGATTTTATGAAAAATGATACAGAGAATTCAGTTCCTGTTTAAGGGAGTGGGGTTAGGATTTGTCTAGGCCAATGACTGATGAGGTGCAGAAATGCTCCATGATGATGACACGGGGCCAGGCTCTGCCTTGAACTCGTGAGGCTCAGATGGAGTTATCTGAACATAAAAAAGCACAGATTTTACGTGGAAATTGGAATATCTGTGAGTCCTCTTTGGTTTAAATGAACTTGTAATTCATAAATAATGTTTCATCATCGCCGAGATTATTTGACAAGGCATTGAACATGTACAGATAGAATACCAACTCTTGGTATACTAAAATGGAGTTTTCTTTGTGATCATTGCTTGAATCTTTTATTGTCTCCAAGTAAGTGATGCTTGATGGTGAGTACCATCAAGTACCAATGACAGGCACTGTTAACTTCCCTCTAACCTAGCAAGCATCCTAAAATTTATAGTCACTACTATTTAACTTTTTGTATTAAATATGAATTATCCATTTTGACTCATCAATTCCACGCCTATCCTCTAAGTTACGGAAGTATTTGCATTTGTGTGTAAAGATGGATCTATTTTAGTATTGCTTATCCTCACCAGCAATTGCAGGGGAAACCGAAACACCTATGTATAGGAAATTTATTTATATGTGTGTGTGTATATATATATATATACATATATATGGTATATATATAAATTGTATATATATGTGGTATATGTAACATTGTACAAAAGTGAGACAAGAATTAGGTATATCTGTATGTGCAGAATTGGAGAAATGACCAATTAAGTCATGTAACTGAAAACATAATATGCTATTTTAGTGAAAATTCATATCTCCACATATATCCATGTCCATAGCTCTATGGCTCTATGAGCCCAGAGAAATGTTTGAAAGGATATTTCACCTTCTACTTTGCACATTTGTGTACTGTTTGAGTATTTTACTTCTGCAATCAAAAAAAGGTTCTAACCACCCCCAAAGTGCACACTAATAAATTTTACACGTGCGGAAGTGACTGCAAGGGTAAGAAACCTCTATGTGAGCTCTGCATTGGAGAGACCATAGCAGACATGCTTTACTTTCTACATATCTCGTACTTCCACTAAGCCTGTCCTTTTAATCTTTAAAGAGGAAAAAAAAAAGTCCGAACTGAAGTGGGGCTGATAGAGAACCCTGTCTGTCATTTTGGAGACTGGAAACAGGTCAAAACATCAGGCTACCCCCGCGGTTTTTCTCAGCGGCTTGAAGGTACCCAGCTGAGCCACTAGATGGCACAAGGCGCTTTTGTAATTTAAAACGCGGAGGCAGCAGATGTGGAGAGGAAAGTGCCCAAAGCTGAATCCCCGAGAGTGAGGGGATCTGAGAGGATTATTACATTATGAATGGCTGTCATTTTGCTTCTAAAGGCGCATCACATGGCTCCCTACCTTTAGGCTCATTTATTTTCAGATCGCGGCATCCCCATGCGTGGGCCTTCCCTACCATTTCATTCCTGGCCTCCATACCCGCACGGGTCCAGCCGCGCCTTTCCACACTTGCTGGTGGTCTTGTCCGGTTCTCCAGTCCCCTTTCCATCCCATGAGCCAGGTGATAAGGCCCTGCGGTCACAGAACGAGACCCTCCCCACCTGGAAAGCTTTCGTGTTTGCCCACTAATTCGTTGTCAGGTGTGGGATCGCACAGATTCGTGGCAAACTGTCGATTCTTCCCCTGTCCCTGGACGGGTGTGCAGGGAGCATCTTTTGGATACGAGAGATGCACGTGTTTGTGTCGATCACGTGTTTGCTTTCCTTCTTTTTGCCCCCACTAGATTTTCCACTCTGGAAAGGTTGTCTGGTGTTATCCCTTCACTTCAGAGCAGTATCGTGTATCCTAAGAGTACTGAGTAAGTCGCATAAGGAAGATTTGAAGTTATAGATCCGAGAATTCAAAAAACTATTTTTTTTTCTTTCTAGTTTCAGCCCCACTTGCGTCTTGGAAGGTGATGCCGATTTCCACTGTGACGCCTGTGTTCTGGGCTACGAAGGACAGTACTGTGAAAGGTATGCTGGGCGGCCCCCACGAAGTCGCTAGGCACGCCCCCTTCACCCCCCGAGTTCATGCAGACGGGACGGATTTACTAACCTGATGTGGGAGACTTTACCGGTTTGGGTGTGCGTGACTGATACGGAATCTTATTACTATTCCCAGCCAGTAGAATGAGGTCAATGGGCCCTTGTTCCTTGTATTTCATTTGGCAGAAAGGATCGCTGTCCTTGGATGGAAGCTGGTGTGTCTATT
Organism: Potos flavus; assembly: GCA_028534135.1. Taxonomy (NCBI): domain Eukaryota; kingdom Metazoa; phylum Chordata; class Mammalia; order Carnivora; family Procyonidae; genus Potos; species Potos flavus. The sequence goes on along the minus strand of CM052889.1, from coordinate 50,160,365 downwards.
GGCTGGTGTTGATACGACTGTCCACTCGTGTATCTTCCTTTCTGTAGGTGCTCCTCCGGCTATCACGGGAACCCTCGAGCTCCGGGTGGCACCTGCCAGAGGTGTGACTGCAGCCCGCGTGGCTCTGTGCACGGGGACTGTGACCGCGGGTCTGGGCAGTGCGTCTGCAGGCCGGGCGCCACGGGGCTCCGATGCGAGGAATGCAAACCGAGGCACATTCTACTGGAAAGCGATTGTGTTTGTGGGTATTCTCCTCTCAGTGTTTAAAGAGTTTTCTCTCTCCATTGTGTTCCTGCTACGGCACCAGTGGGATAAAGTAGGTGTGTCTGCAAACTGAGGAAAGGACAGACCAGGTTCTGAAAGAAAGTGCATTTGGAATTCATTGCCGTTGGTCCAAGTCAAAGATCCAGAGCGAAGGCACTGTGAAGGTCAGAGCGGTAGAAGAAAAGACGCACCAGGCCCAGGATCCACGCTGGGCATCAGTCGTTTCTTTCTGTGGGACCCCAGGGAAGTCACTGATCTGAGGCTCTGTGGCATCATCAGAGAACAGGCTCAGTACTTGCTGCTTACCTCCTGCAGCACACAGGTGCTGGGGGAATGAGACCTGGTGTGGTTTATGCAAGCCTTGTCCTGTGCTCTGCTCGTGGACGTTTACTGCAAAACGGCTCGTGCAAATCCATGAGAAAATGCGCACACCACTTTACATTGACCTCGACTTTCTTTTTCTTCTAGCTTGTGATGATGAGTGTGTAGGCGTGCTGCTGAATGACTTAGGGAATATCGGTGACACCATCCTCGCTGTGAACCTCACCGGCATTATCCCTGTCCCGTATGGGATTTTGTCAACCCTGGAAAATACAACGAAATCTCTCTGGGTTGGTACTGGGAATACAGAGATTGGTAGAAACCTATGTTCCTGAGAAAGAGAGAGAGAGTTGGTGAGGACAGTGCTCTGTCATTCTGTCTGTCCTCTCACCAGTGTGGGAGCCTCATTCCTGGCATCGAGGCTTCTCTGCAGTGTGACCTGGGGACTTTGCCGTCCCAACACTAACGTGTCCCCCTGTGGGACCGCTCTCATTATTCAAGCATTCTTCCATAGATGTCTCCATATAAATTCCTCCCCAGCCACCCTTCTGCCTTTTGGGATAAGACAGTCCAGGGGCGCCTGGGTGGCTCAGTGGGTTGGAGCCTCTGCCTTCGGCTCAGGTCATGATCTCAGGGTCCTGGGATCGAGCCCCGCATTGGGCTCTCTGCTCAGCGGGGAGCCTGCTTCCCCCTCTCTCTCTGCCTGCCTCTCTGCCTACTTGTGATCCCTCTGTCAAATAAAAATCTTTAAAAAAAAAAAAAAAAAAAAGGATAAGAGTCCACTCACTCCTCCTTGGATATTTGAAAGTGGCTATCCTGATGCAAATACAGGAGACAAAAAAATTGATGGCATCTTCTTTAATGCTGGAATATGCTGAAGGTCAACTATTTTCTGTAAATGTATTATTCTTAACCGGATTTGTAAGCCACAAAATTTTCTCCTCCCTAGAAGTCTATCTAAAAATCTCGGGGGGAGGGGGGAGCAGTAAATCCATAGTTTTATGTTTAGTCAAACAAGATCTGGGTCCAAAAAAGGGGGGGTGGGAAGTGAAGAAATTGGCTTAGTAGACAGCATTCTACTGTAAGCATTTTTTTTCTAATTGGAAAGTAATAAGATTCTTAATTTTGCTTAAAACCTTTACATTAGAATTTGAGATAATCAATTCACTGCACCATGTGGTAATAAAAAGGATAGTCATTCCTGAATGCCTTTTTTTTAGAGAAAAGCTTTTCTTGGACTTAATTTCCCTAGGCGTGTGAATCTGGCTGCTTCATCCATCCTTTCTTGTTTATGGTGGTCTTTTCTCTATAGACATAATGGCCATAAAGAAAGGTTAGGGAACTCTAAGATTTTTTTTTTTATATATAATTTTTCCTCAATAATTTTACCTCAGATGGAAAAAAAATTTCTGAAAGACAAAAAATTCTCAGAAAAATTTCTTAAAGAAGTTTGAATTTCCACTCACTATAGACACGACCAATCAGTACTATTTTGTCAGTATGGACCCTAGCAATACAACTATATTTTAAATTTGTCAAGTAAAGTAAATACTTGATTTAAATTTTAACTGTTTTTCAATGACTTGCTCTTATTTAAACCACTTTGCCAATTTTTAAAAAGATTTATTTATTCGAAAGAGAGTGAGCGAGTGAGCGAGCAGGGGAGGGGCAGAGGGAGAGGTGGGGAGAGAATCCTAAGCAGGCTCCACACCCAGCACGGAGCCCAATGCGGGGCTTGATCTCATGACCCCGAGATGATGACCTGAGCCAAAATTGAGAGACACCCAACCAACTGAGCTACCTGGACGCCCCAATTTTGTTAAATTTTTAAGCAACTTTTTATGTTTATGTGAAGTATGTAGTGAGCTCTTAAATTGTCCAGTTTCCACCTACACAGTCTCCGTGGGCAACTTCCTTAACTCCCCTGCCCCCTCACAATATTACAACCCCTTCCCTGCCTTGGTATAGGCTAAAATAAAATCATACAAGTAACAAAATTAGAGGAGTGTTAGCATAAATTAAGCACTGAGTTGTTAGGAATCATAAAGGCTTTTCTTTATATAATATTTTTGTATTTCAGCCTGGTAAAGTGTTTTTAAGATGTTAGCAATTACAGTGACAACTTACATGACTCTGATGTTGAAATTAAACCAGACTTACCCCAAACTGCGGCAATGTTTGCTTCTGCATAACATACCAGACTTTCATTTCATATCTATATAGAAAATGTAATGCAAAAAATGGCAGTGCAGAGACACGTTACTAGAATCAACACTTAAGTAAATATGATTCATTTTATTAATGCAATTTCAAGGAAAGAATTTCTGTGAACAACAGCAAAAGTGATTTAGTCAAGAGCCAGCAAATTTATTTTGAAGCACTGTAATTTGTTTACTTTGTTTTTTTTAGGAAGCTTTATTAAAAGAAAATCCACAGAAGGAACTGGCAAAAGATCAGCTTGAAGGTGTTGCCAAACAAACAGGCAGTCTGCTAAGGGAGGTAAATTCTCCACGTAGAGGGCCCGCTTCCTACCCAGCCCTTGAAAGCAATTGCATTGGGGCGGTCTGGAAGGTTCTATCAAATCAGGCAGCCTCTTCCTCCCAGGGGCAGTGCTCCAGGTACTTTGTCATCAAATTGGTTTTAAGCCTGCCAGTTTCCGTGCTTTAGTGGGAAGAGACTCCTGCCTTAATTTGTACTGTCACCCCTGCCGAGGGAAGAATCGGCCGTCGCTGGGCCATCAGCCTCTCATCTCCTCCTGGGAACCGAGGGGTGGGCGCGTGTGTGGTCTCTGAGCAACACTCTGGCTGCGGGCCGCGGGCCGCTAATTTGTGCCCTTTGAATGTCAAGTGAGCCTGTTTGGATGTCAGCAGAGAATTACTTCTGTTCAGCCCAGGCCAGATGAATGGTTTTAAGCCACCCAAAAAAGAATCTCCTCATTTGCAGATGGTGAGGGAGGCCTATTGTCAAATTTATAATTTTCAGTTGTGGATTTCACGTGTGCGTGTTTGCACACCCACACCTACGTGTGTATATGTATATGATAGTGCATGTATACTATGCATGTATATATCTAGTCTCTCAGTACACGCACACACACACAAGCACTCATGCACCCTGAAATATTAGGTTGGTTCCTGTTAATTTAGAATTAAGGATGATTTGGGAAGAGTTTAAGGGTTTAAGTGTGGCTTTAAGTACCTCAGTGAGCGAACATTCGGTAGGAAATGATAAGCTGATTAAAATAATTCTCTCTATCCATTAAAAAAGATTCTCTTTGGATTTTGACTAGAAAACACTTTTAGAACCAGACTGGTTACTTTATGCTCCTGAAAATTACAAACAACCTTTCCTTTTACAAATTATAACATTCCTAATAAAAATAACAGCAGAGGGCAGCTAAGCCTCTGCCCTTGGTCTGCCGGCCTCACACGCATCGTGGCGTGTTAGCCTCATAAAGCCGCGGGAGGTAAGGGTGGACGTGACTCCAGGTTATCGGCGAGGCTGCTGGTCTCCAGCCTGGCTGAACCCGGCCTGAAACCCAGTTTGCCTGACTCCGTGTTCTTAACTCCTCGACTAAAGTCTCACGTTCATTACTTAGCAAGACGGTACTTTGGATGTTCTGTCTCCCTGGGTCCTGAAATGAATGTAAGGTCTTCACAATAGATATTGTGGAAGTTTGTGGTTCGAGAGCCAATTAAGCTCTTTTAAAAAAAAAAGATACCATCTTTCCTCCCACAGAGTGAGTAGTAAATTATTTCATTAGCCCCTTAGTCAGTTTCCGCCCTAAAATATTCACCTTGGCTTACGTGAATCAGTGTACGCTTTACCCCAGACTCCGGGACATAGTTTGTTGCTTAAAAGAGACAAGTGGTACACCAAAGTTTGCGTGTTAGTCCAAGTCAAACTAACCTGGGACCTTTATTTTCTGTCAGTTCACCAGAGTGTTGACGAGTAGCCAAAATGTAACCAGGGAGACTGAAAGAATCCTCAACAGGAGTCAAGACCTCATGACATTTATTGAGAAGCTGCAGATAAATATCCAAGGTAGGTGATCAGTATCTGGTTTGGGGCCAGTGTCTAACTTGTGCTTATTCGGTGGGAAAAGCTCCACTCACTTTATTAAACATATGAATAGATGTGTGTGACTTGCACTAGATGTCCCAGGGCCAAAGACCTGGAATATTCCATAGTTGGTGATCTCGAATTATCTGAATCATAGTGTTTCATTGAGAGTTTTGTCTTTAAAGAAAAAAAAGATGCTTTATTTTCTTTATAAGGCTTTATATTTAGTCCCTAAGGATCAAGTAGACACGCTGCCTCCCCTTCTGTTATGAATTTGTCAAATGAACATTTATTAAGTGGAGCACAGGGTGCTGGGTGGTGAGCCAGACTCCCACAACAGACCATGAGAGAAAATGAAATACAGAAGTTTATGACTCACAGGTCCAGGAGGAAGTACCCGCCATGTCTGGAGGGGCCACTCGGGGGAGGTCAAGGCAGGGTGCAGGCAGAGAGAGAGAATAGGACCTGGGACAAATGCCTTTATTGAGGTTCTTTGGTGGCGTCTTTTGGGATCCCAGGCTAAGTCTAGGTTGGTCAATCAAACCAAAATGGGGGTTTGAGTAAACCCCACAGAGGTGGGGCTTGAAGAGGGCCACAAGCAGAAGGCCCTGGGGGGCAGGGAAGACTGTCGGTCACAAGTGCTGTTGGGGAAGTCATTCACAAAACTGACATTTCCTCGTGACCCTGCTGGGGCTATCTAGGACATGGGCTTGCATGAGGGACTACTGTCCAGTTTAAGGTCACTGCGGGCTGCTTGGCCAAACAAAATGGAAGCCACGGCAGCAACACCATGGAGTGTAGCTGAGCTAAACTCCCAACACCCACCCCTTTGCCCAGAATAGATATTGACAGGATTTGGGGCTTCAGTGTGGTCCAAAAGTATACCCACAATATTAGAGTAGTTTAGTCCTACTCAACTGGGATGTCTCATCTGATCTGGCAGGTAGAGTGCCATTTTCAGTTTTCTGGCACCAGAAACATATCCTTTTCTTGTTGGATTAGTTTAAGGATACATAAAGTACAAAATCCGATACAAATTAGACTTTGTAGAGCCAAAGGTAAGAAAATTATTTGAACAAATAATGTGTTTATTAAAAAGAGTCGTATTGAGTGTTAGTGGCTCATGCATGAGGTAAATATTTACCGAGCGCTTCTATGTGCAAATGTTTGTGCCAGTGCAGGAAATACCGAGGTAAACACGGCGACCACAGCCCTTACAAGTTTATGGACACTGGGGCAGGACAACATTAAATCAACCAGGATTCTCAAGCCCATGAGTATTTTGATAAGGGACAGCCAGAATACATTGGGATATATGGCCTGGCCTAGCCTGAGGTTCCACCCAATTTGGGTGAACAAAGCCAGCCTCGCCGAAGAACGTTCTAAGTTTTTCCATTTTAGTGCTGTCCACTTTTGGGAGACCTGTTAAGTGATTGATGACTTGTCTCCATAGAAATGATTGAAAAAGCAGCAACTCTAAATCAGACCTTGGATGAAGATTTCCAGCTACCCAGCTCTACTCTTCAGAATATGCAAAAGAACATTACATCTTTGCTGGAAATCCTACAGAAAAGGCATTTCATGCATTTGCACCAAAATGCCATACTGGAACTCAAGTAAGTTTCTAAATACTATTCATGACACAACCAATTAGAGGTAGGAGTTTGAATGCTGAGAGGAGGGAGATGTGTGCAAGGAGGGGAAGGAAAGAACGCTCTCACTGGGGGCAGAATGTCATAAAGAGAGGGGCACGATCATCAAATACATGAAACGATGGGTGCCATCCACTCTGAACGGAGAAAAATATAGTCAGTGCCAATATCTGTCTTTGTGCCACAGGCTTGGTTTTTCCCTGTGGCCCCAGAATAGCATTTCCACCTAACACAAACAAAAGAACCTCATGATGCTGTATTTATTGAGGATCAAGGATAATGCAGTAAATTCTCATGGAAGAAAATACGGTTTAGTGGCTGGTCCCTGGGCTGTAAGCTCTAAGACAGATTGACATTATGCCGGAATGATTGAGCTCAGTTGTTCAAACTCTTGTGGAAAACCACCATGCGCTGTGACAGATCAGAGAATTCTGAGACGTGCTCACGATGAGCTTGTATTTCCTTTCAGGCTTTTTTCTTAGTATTTTCACAGTTATTACTTGATGTAATGGAGCGCAAGCTGTCTTTTTTGCAGGCTGTGATCAATATCTTCAGTAGGGTTTAAACAGTTACACAATATGCCATCATAGCTCCATCCATAGCTCCATCCTGTAGTGTGATATTTAACCAATATTAATATATTTTGCTATTTTAAATGTTGTGATGGCCCATCGTAGACAAAAATCTTTTCCTCTATTTTATACTATCCTCTTATTAGGGTAGATAATAAGAAGTGAAATCATGGAATTTGCATTTTGAAGACTCCTGACTTGCGTTGCCAGATTATTTTCTTAAAGATTTAAAATAAGTCCTTTACACTTCCACTGGCAACACACTGCAAAGTTGAGCTTATGTCTTTCTTCATCATTGAATATGATTTTTGACATTGTTGTTGATAGGTGAAAAACAAATGTCAGATGACATTTGGAGAGAGAACTAGTAAAATAATCACCAGAACATCAGTTAGGGCCCAGAACTAATCATAAAAGCCACAAGGGGAGAGGAGAGGAGGGCGAGGTCCCAGGAAATGAGGAAGAGGGCTGCCATCTTGGAGCACCTGCTCTGGGCTGGGGGAGGGGGGCGGTGAAGACTTCACTTCTCTCATCTTGTCACATAATCTGCTCAGCTGCTTCGTGAGGTTGGGGAGGAGCTAGCTGGGGAAACAGGTCCAGAGACTCTTAAGTATGTTGCCCAATGTTAAACCTCCAGGATAATATGAAACCAGACCATACCTCTAAATCTGTGTCACTCCAAACCCTATGATTTTCCAACCAAACACGGAAGGAAGAACCACTTGAGACCCAGTCCAGAACAGACAGGTGGGTAGAGTTTCAGTGGCCAGGTCAGAGACCTCTGCTACGTTACAATCCTGGTCACCCTGACCCTGTGCTTCCTCCCTTCCCCTGAAATGCATGGCAGAAGTCGACAGCGGAGGGAAAGGGGATCATACCTCCACACAGGTCTTACCAGGACCCACCATTCTTGAGGTGGTTACCCCAGCGATGCTCCACTTCCCAACCATCCTTAGCTGCCTGCTGCCTCCAGGATTACATACAAATGTCATGTACTTGATTCCAACTCCATCCATCTCTGGCTTGGGTCTGGCTTGAAATGTTGTGTCTTCTTATCGTTACTTCCCTTGGCTGCACATCAGAGTCTTACTAAAGATGGAGGAGCTTATTACAGATGGGGATTCCTGGGAATCATTGGTGGGGCCGTCCTCTCCCACCATTACCCTTCCACAGTCAGTTCAATCATTCGTTCATTCATTCATTTGTTCATCAGATGGATTGAGTCCCCAGGTGACAGGCATTGTGCTAGGAGTTGGGAACACAAAGGAGGACAGAGCCTTCCTGTCCCCTTGGAGCTCATATTCCAATTGGGAGGAGTTCGTTTTCTAGGTAGCATTTGCAAGGAAGGAGAGAAGGCAGGGTGGCCCCCTCCCAGCCTCTTCCCTTCGTACCCCCGACCTGCCTCGCCTGCTAGGCCCTCCCCCTCCCTGTCTCTGTTGCAGCCCTTCTGTTGCTGTTTGGAATAAAGTTCCCCACAAGATCGCTGATCTTGCTGTTTAACCTGCCAGTACAATCATTGCTAAAGATAACTTTTATTTTTTAAAAATTGAAGAGTTTAAAATGTGTTCTCTGGCCTCCTCTTTCCTATTTTCCATAGATACTCCCTGTGTATTTATGCCATTTCGAATTTCCTGGATTATTTTAGGAATTATGGGTCTGCTTTTTTTATGATAACTCTTAGAAAACTGGTCATTTAGCTCAAGTATGGCATCGTTATAGGTGAGAATATTTATCACACCTTCCAGTAGCTTATCGTGCTTGTGTTAGTGTCCCCAAGACCACGCCCACATTCAGAGTTTTCCTGAGGACCTTCAGGACCCCTGGCCAAGATTTCTAGGTGATGTATTAAGGACGCACAGCTGGGTGCACAGGGACGAAGACACAGCAGAGCCTGGAGAATCCACGCAGCCTTCCCTAAGCGCTCTCTCCCCTTCACTGGGTGGGGTGGGGGGGGGGGTCCACATCACACTCCGCCCCCAGCAACGAAAATGCAACACGGCACGTGTGATGTTTCTGCCCAGGGCAGCCCATTAGAAGTTCCACATCCAAGGTTTTTATTGGGGACTGGCCCCATATGCACCCTCTACCTAGCACATGCCGAATTCCAGACTCCGAAGGAAAGCGGGTGTTAAACCACCTTGCTTGCGCAAACGGTCGAGGCAGTGAGCCACTCATCAGCGAGGGAACAGTGGGACCACTTGCTGAGCCCAGCCAAGGGCTGGTGAAGGAGAGCAGAATCCGGCCTGCTGTTTCCCTGCTGCACACTCTACCCTGATGGCAGGCTTTACCTTGTCATTCGTAGCTATGGTTCCTGGCTGTTTTCCATGCCGGTCCCCAGGGCTATCCAAAGCTACTGCATTAAAGAAATGTGTCCTGGGGCGCCTGGGTGGCTCAGTCAGTTAAACATCTGCCTTTGGCTCAGGTGATGATCTCAGGGTCCTGGGATCGAGCCCTGTGTGGGGCTCCCTGCCCAGCGGAGAATCTGCTTCTCCCTCGGCCCCTCCCTGCAACTTGTGTGCATGAACACTCTCTCTCTGTCTCTCAAAAATCTTTAAGAAATGTGTTCTGTGACTACATAAGTTTGGGAAAGGCAGTTTCTACTCAGGAGAGACAAGGTCTTCAGGACAGGTCTTCTCAGAGCTTTTAGTACACTGACGTGCATGGCGAATCTCCGCGAGGAGCTGGGAGACCACGGCCCAACTTCACAGAGCTTTCTCCTAGAGCCCGCTTCCAACTCACGGGACCTCAGTGCTGTGGAGGAATGTAATTTGAGAAACACTGGCTTAATTTTATTAATTGAACAAATTTTGTAGGAGGAAATGAAGTGTGCTGCTGAGGTTTTCTATTTTAAATCTTTGTCAAGTCGTTGATGACTCTATCATTGCCTGTGATCACAGGTTGGGTGGTAAAGCCATTGATTGAAATTTCTTAGATTCTTTGTTGAATGGTATGAAGGGATCCATGGTCAGACATCAGAAATATATTGGTTTACTTATGTTTCTCGTGTACTTTTAGCTCTTGTTGCCTGTATCCTAATTATCATAGAAATCATGAGAAATTCTAAGAGTGTTCCCAGTTCTGGTGATGTTCCAGCGATGTCAGAATTTAAGTATGTACCTTAAGAATTTAAGTATGTAAGTAATGTTTTCTGTCGCATCTTAGGATGGCAATATGATATCTGTGGAAGCTGAGCGTGACGTACAAGGCATTTTCCATGAAATTTTTTAAAGTTCTCCCGACAAATTGAAGCAGGAAGTTCATTGGATATATTTAGCCCCTGCAAAGGTTTATGGTGTGAAAATTGTGTTATTCTGTGTAACTTTAAATTCGAAATTGATTTAAACAAGCAATTTGATAGCATATTTACAAAAGAATAGGAAAACGTGTCTTTTGATTTCCTAAAGCTTGCTCTTTCCAGTGGTACAAGTTCGATCTTTCTGGCATTTGAATTTTCAGTTTTTATAAAATCTGTTTTTTAACTAGCTGCAGGAAAACCTTTATGTCTTATAAATACATTTGTAACTTCATAGCAAATGAAACAAATCCCTGAATAACCTCTTTTCAATTTCTTTTTTTTTTTTTTTTTTAAGATTTTATTTGACAGAGATTACAAGTAGGCAGAGAGGGGGAAGCAGGCTTCCCACTGAGCAGAGAGCCTGATGCGGGGCTTGATCCCAGGACCCTGAGATCATGACCCGAGCCAAAGGCAGAGGCTTTAACCCACTGAGCCACCCAGGCACCCCCTCTTTTCAATTTCTTGCTGTACTAAAAAGCAAGATGACCGTTGTCATCATCCGCAGACCGTGGTCCCAATTTTCGTGGATGGAACTAGAGTGATGATTTCTTTTAATTCCTTTACTAAAATATGTGAGGAAGTTTGTGCATAAAGATGGCTTGTTAAGGATAAAGGGCAAATACGCCACACCTGTAGCCGTCTTAGAAAAATTACTTCATTTTTTAAGAGGCGCTGCTGTATCCCTTACGATGGTAAGAAGACACGAGGGATGGACATGCAGAGTCTTCCGCTGTCCATTCACCATAGGAGCGTCGTTGTTCATTTACTTACTGCCTACACCGTCTATATTTAACAGGGCTGCTGAAGATTTGTTGTCACAAATTCAGAAGAATTACCAGAAGCCCCAGGAAGAGTTGGAGGTCTTCAGAGCGGCAGCGAGCAGCCTTCTTTCAAAACACGCCGGTGAGCTGCAGACGGCGGGAGACCTGGTGAGGGAAGCGGAGGCAAAGACCCGGGACGGCGACCGCCTCTGGCGCATTGCCCGGGCCAGCCTGCACGAATTCCACGTGAGTCCCCAGAAGGGTGGGCTCTTCTCCGTTAGGGCTGGGAGCCCGACTCTCCTGTGTCGATAATTCCATTTTTAGCTTCTTCAGAAACAAGCCCCACATGCTAACTGCAGCACGTAGCATCAGGCACTAACATGCAGAAGCTGGCTGGCTTTTGGAGCATCCTCAAAGGTGATTTTTTTTTTTTTTTTTTTTTTTGCCCCAGGAAAAGAAGCGGCGTGTTGAAGAAGAACAGAACTTGACCTCGACGCTAATTGGCAGAGGGAGAAGGTTGCTAGACGCTGTGGCCACCCGTGCAGAGGCGGCCCAGAAGGCGCTGGCAGTAAGTTAGGCCCGGAGCCGCCTCCCGCACCTCGTTCCCACGCACACAGGTAATCGGTCAGCAGAGGCGTGTACACTCATGATCTGAATTCCTCCACGTAGCAGCTGGAGCGTCACCGGGACGAGCTGCTGCTGTGGGCCGCCAAAATCCGGCAGCACGTGGATGATCTGGTCATGCAGATGTCCGAAAGAAAAGCACCGGACCTCGTCTACAGAGCAGAGGGCCACGCGGCTGAGCTCCAGAGACGAGCAGGCGCTCTGGACAGGTGAGGGCAGGCGCTGCAGGAGTCCCGGGGCGGGGACCTGTGCAGCAGAGAGGCTAAGAACGGCTACTTTGATCACAGTGTTGAATCCCTCTTTTTTTGTCTACAAACAAAGACTCCTATTTTATGCACGTGGCAAGGAGGATCCCCCCCGCCCCCGTGTCTGGTTATGTAATTATCCCTCCGCATATGATGGGAAAATGCACGCTGAACTGGATAGGAGAAAAACAAATACTATGCCATGGTATCAAGCTGTTAAGGCCTTGTTAAGTAACTTCTAAGTGCTTAGGGCTTTGTTAGGTTGGACAGAATGAAGACTGATTTCTTTACAAATCTTGTCCATCTGGAGCTTATGATTTGGCTGGCTTTATGTGCGGATGGAGGTTGTGGTTGCCCACGCTGGAAGACACCATCCCCTTTATTTTCTACTTCCTGAAGGTCTACTATTGTCTTATAGTAATCTTAACGTATGTTTTTAGCATTTGTTAAGTATGTCCTCAACTTGAGACAAAGCCCTTCTAAATGAGAAGCACAACTTGAGGACAGTGGTTCTCAAACTCGTTTGTACTTTGGAATCACCTGGGAAACTTCAAAAATACTGATGCTTTTGTCCCCTTGTCCTCCTCCCACTCAAAGACTGTGACCTGGGCTTTGTCACATTTTTAAAGATTCCCCATGTTATCTAATGTACGGCAAATGAAGGAACTAGTGTTCCATCCTTACCAGACATTTACACAATATTGAGTTAATTGGTAAATTTATTTCCTTTAAATTTGTTATATTTATAGGTAGAAAAAGTCTGGACTCACTGGGAGTGTGTGTGCTGCTGCATGTTGGGTGTGTTTTGTGGGAGGGGGAAAAATAAGTATCTTTCCAATTTGAGGAATGCTGCCGTGAAAGATTAGCTCACATAAGGAAAGCGATTAAAAATGATACAAGGTAGAATGTTACATAAATTATGTGTTGCATGAAGCATTACCACCTACACATGGCATAGGAATCCATAATAGAAAATGGAACTAGATACTGAGCTCCTCTCTTTTCATCAACTTTCATTATTTCCCAAAAGAGAAAAAAAAAATATTCTGCCTACATATATAGCTAGGACAAAATCCATATTACCTAGTACGGATAGTAAGAGCAATGTGGTATGCTACACGAACTTAAATAACACTATCTTTTATTTATAAATCACCAGATTTTGCCAATCAAGTAGTACCTGCTGGTGTCTGCTTTGGGAATCCCTCAACTTGATAACCTTGGGGAGAAAATGAAGTGAGTTACTCAGCAGGCAAAGATGTGTCAATTGTCAGATTTCATTTTCAAGATAGAGTGAGCTGGATGAAATTGCGCCATTACCAGTTGGGAAGTTCCTAAGTGATTTGCCCACTTGTAAGAGTGAACTTCAGATGATTGAAATATTATCTGATCCTCCTCCGAACCCTCTTGTGAATTTCATCCAATTGGGATCTACCTTTCAAGGAGCAAGATTCGGCATCTTTTTTTTTTTTTTTCTTTTTAAAGATTTTATTTGAGAGAGAGAATGAGAGAGAGAGAGCATTAGCAGGCGCAGGGGCAGAGGGAGAAGCATACCCCCTGCTGAGCAGGGAGCCTGATGCGGGACTCGATCCCAGGACTCCAGGATCATGCCCTGAGCTGAAGGCAGTTGCACAACCAACTGAGCCACCCAGGGGCCCCAAGATTCGGCATCCTTATATATGCTTAGGGAAGCTTTTCGAAAATTAGCACGTATGCAGCAAGAGAGATGACAGCCAAGGCAAACACGCAATGGTAGCCCAGGCAGACGTGGGGGTCTGCACGGAAATGAAAGAATGTTGAGGGCAGCTGGTGGAAACTGATGGACGGTTAGAACCATGGGAAACAAGCAGTAGTCCCTTCTTCGGGTGTTAATTAAACAGTGCTTCTGAGTGTTCCCGTGATGATGTAGCTACTGCTTTCAAAGATCACCTTTGGAGTTAGAGGGGAGTCCCTGTGTTGTTATTCCTTGAATTTTTCTAAGGGTAAGAAACCTGAAGCTTTCAGGAATAGTGGGCAAGTTCCCTTTAATTTGTGCTAACGTCTGCAAATACGCTGCTTACACAGTGGTCTTGCCAACGTTAGACACGTGTCCCTGAACGCCACCAGCGCAACCCATGTCCATTCCAACATTCGGAGCCTGATTGAAGAATCAGAGAAAGTGGCACAAGATGCTCTCAAAATGGTGACTACGGCAAGCCTGGTGAGAGCTCCCCGCTGGGGCCACAGTGTGGGCCTTCCTTTTCTAGACACTGTGGGAGATTGTTCCAGAAGGTGCTGAGCAAGGACTCAGTGGCTTAAATTCATGCTTGTCAACATTCTTGTCTGGTAAGGGCTGTTTGGCTCTGTCATGTGATCGAAGTTTTAACTTCTTAGGGTCATAGGTACTTTTTTTTTTTTTTTAAAGATTTTATGTATTAGAGAGCACGAGCCGGGCGAGGGGCGGAGGGAGAGGGGAGAGCCCCGATGCAGGGCTTGACCTGGGATCATGACCTGAGCCGAAGTCAGCTGCTGAACCGACTGAGCCACCCCAACGCCCCTTAAGGTCGTAAATACTTCTTTACGAAGACTAGGGACTGGTGATGTGGAAATGAGGAAAATCTCACAATTTCTTATAACGAAAGGATAATACTTCTTGATATCTACTTGAGACATCTCTCTGGAGAAATCTTCACTTAATGGCTGGGTTTTGTCTTTATATATTTAAAAATGATTTGTGCTCTTTCTCCTCAGCCGTGAATTAGGACAATTTAAGTTGTCCCTACCCACTACCTAGTAGACTCCCATGTTTGAAACTAGACCAGAGGCTATCCTGATAGAGTTGCTGTCCCCATCTTCCGTAGGAGTCCACCTGCCCTTCCTCCTTCCCCCACATCTGCCCCCCTCCCCCCGCCATTGCCATGTTTAAGGTCTCCTGTTTTCCAGTTCCCAGAATCCCTTGTTTCTAAGGGGAAAGTGGCTCTCCAGCTCAGCTCCCAATTTCTAAAAGAAGGCAGAAGCCTAAGCAGAAAGCATCAAGGTAAGTCTCTAGCTTGGACTGTATTGACACGCAGAGTGAATAAGACTCTGAGCGTACTGCTGAAACATTCTCCTTTCTTGGAGGAATTTGAACATGAACGCTTCTTTGTCATACTGACATTCCAATTTCCTGTCACAGAAACATCATATAATCTAAATTTTAACTTAAAATTTTTATTTTAGTGACCTCTCTTAATGTGTGGGCACCTCTAATCTTCTAAAGACTCGTTAAGCCTTCTTTGGGTAACTGAATCCTCCACCCATGGCTTTAGCTCACGGGCTGTCAGTGTTTTGCGTGTGTGTCAAGCTCTCTTTGGTTTCACATGCTCCCCAATTCATCTCTCACTGTTTCACAGTTTCCTGAAGAGTTAAATGATGTCTGATGCATTTCTTTTGCCAGTGTTGCCTAACAGGGCTAATGTAATGTTAGACTCATGGTAGGTTCTCATTAAATCATTATTGACTTAAATCATAATAGATTTATCAATTTTTTAAGAAATGCCAATGCAGTGAGTTCTTCCTGAAGGGCTCCGTAGGCAATGATTTCGCATATGTATCGGCCGTCCAGTGAACACAACACAAAATGGCAGCAGGAATCTGTGATGTGAGGAAAAAAACACTTTTCACCGTAATATATTCTAATAAAAAATATCGAGTCCTTTCCTATGGGAGTAGACTGTGGATTATAAACAAAGCTCACACCCCTCTAAAGACTTCTGTGCCCACTACTGGATCCTCCCATAGCTGTCTGAGCCAAGGGCCCAGGTGTGGGCATAGGTTTTGTTTCTCTGTGAGTGATACAATTTTTAAGTTTTATGTCATCATCTCACGGAATGGAAAGTCCCTCACGCTTGATCATAAAGCAGATGAAACACAAACTCTAGCATCCATATTGAGGGGCTGAGGCTTTAGCTTACACGGCGAGAGGTATATCAGAGGCCACCAAACAGTGGACTTTCCGGCAATTAAAATCTTAAAATTAAAATTGAACCATCGTGTTCATCAGGTATTTTATCCATAAATCATTTTCTAGCCATGTGTCCGGCATTGAGATATGCTTGTGTATTATGAACAAAATATTGAAAGTAAGAGCTTTGATTCAACAGCTTTGATCAGACTTGAAGGAGGCTGAGTTGAGCACCTGTCCTGTGGTGAGAGGGTGGGGGAGGGGAGGGGCCCCAGCCGGGGAAACGGGGGCACCGGGGAAGATTCCTGAGCTGGACAGCCTTTGGGGTTTTACAACCCAGAGAAGAGAGGTGGACAAGATTTAGGTGTGGACAGGAAATTAGTGAATGATTAAGACTGAGGGATTTAATCGCAAGTCTTCACCTGAGCTCTAATTAAATTGGACTTGCAATTCAGGAAGAAATACTGGAGAGAAGGGTAACAAGAGAAATAGAAAAAATGATCAAGCTAAAAGCACTCATACTTTCTATAATGAGTGGTGCTAAGTCTTGCCGGAAAAATCTCAGTGTTGGGGGGAGTGTCTGTAGAAAGTTGTTGATTCTGTAGATGGGTCAAAGTGATGAAGGAGACCGTTGCCTAAGCAACTTTTGCATAGGCTACCCTAAGAAGACACTTTCCTCCCTTTAAATAGGTGTCATACTGGAATTGAGCGAATTGAAAAATACAGCAAACAGATTTCAAGAGAATGCTGATATAATTACTGGGAGGACCAATGAATCACTCCTAATACTCAGAGCAATTCCTGAAGGTAGGTGGAAGGAAAGGGGGTTCTTGATTTAATTAATGTTTGCCCCTTGTAAAGCCATTACACAGCAGAAGTAAGTCTTGCTGCGTGTCTGATTAACAGCCCTGGCTCAAAATTGAGACCGAGATGGATCGAGTTTTTACTTGCAGAGGAGTGTGATTTGGAAGTGAAGATAACTATTTTTTTAATAACTCCAGAATACTTGCATTGCAATGCTAGAATCATACCAGAAAAGCAAAAAACCTTGGGAGACTTGATGCTACCCCGATGAATTGCTTTCTTTTAAAATGGTTCGACAATCCCTTCATTTGAAGAAGTCAGCAAGAAGCTGAATGTTCCCGCTTTAAGGGATAATGCTAGATGCATTATAAATGGGGGCAATTAAAGAACTCTTGGTTGGTGATCTTCCTTCATGAGGCAATAAAGCATTCTAAAATAAGCTCAGAAATCACTTTAATATTGATGGTTGGAAATGCACTATTCATTAGGATCTGAAATAGGATAACTGTTTAAAAGTATAATACAAACAAGTCCAGTTGCACTGCATCATTTACACTCCCTCAGCCTTCCCTTCTTTTCTTAATAAGCCTTATAAGATGCCCTAACAACTCCAGAGTTCTCTCTGGGGGTTCAGCGGTAAACGTGGAAACTACTGTAGGGGAGCTGAGCTTGGGGCACTTTGGACTGACTGCTAACCTTAAATCATGGGAACACTTTCTGGCCTGGAAGTCCCCCTCCCCCCCTCCCCCCCTCCTTCCCTCCTCTTAACTTCCCTTCAAACTTCCCTTCCCTTTCTTCATGATATATGCTGGTTAAATACTTAAAAGTACCTTTTCAGGGGGACCTGTGTGGCTCAGTCAGTTAAGCATCCGACTCTTGATTTCGGCTCAGGTCATGATCTCAGGGTTGTAAGATCGAGCCCCATATCGGGTTCCATACCGGGCATGGAGCCTGCTTAAGACTCTCTCTACCCCTTCCCCCCAAACCCCCCTTTTAAAAAACCCACCTTCTTGTTGGGAAGTAATTTCAAACTTGCAGAAAAATTGCTGCAAGAGTAAAAAGAAGCCTGTAGACTCTTTATCCAGCTTCTTCTCGTGTTCGTTTTTGTCCTATTTGTGACTGGATACTTTAAACATGAAGTTTTTATATTTAAAAACTTCAGTTTTAGTGTTTTTTTTAGTTTTTTAGTTTTTTTTTTCAAGGCACTATTAGTGCCGTAGGGAAAAAAAAAAATCATCATCCAGATTTTCTAAAGTAACTGAATTCCGCTTTATCCATAGTGACCGTTTCGTCTTTATTCTGCTGTTCCATCTAGTAGCCCGCTGACACTGTGGGCAAATGCCACTTCCTCTAGCCTATGACATGCTCATCTTACCTACAAATTTAAATTCTCCAACCTTCTTATGGACATGGACTGATTTCAAGAAGGTATTTAAAGAATAGGAGAAGGGAGTGATAGAAGGGAGACCAAATAAAGAAGTTCAGCTTATCAACATCTAAGATGCTGAGAACATGACGCTTCGCAGGTGATCTCACTGCATATTGAAATTTCAGTACAGAGGATTGTTACCAAAACTATTTCATTTGTCCCTAGGAGGGTGTGGTGAGGCACAGGACATTCAGTCTTACTGCTGCCATGAAAAACCAGAAGCCCTATTTTGTGTCCAGCAGCCTGTAAGAAATACTATACATGTTTCCATGAGAAGTTACATTCAAGGTGGTGTACGGTTTTCCCGTATATGATCACAGGAGTGCCTGCTCGCATTTAAATTTATTTCAGGTGTCCGAGACAAGGGAACCCGAGCCAAAGAGCTCGCCACATCTGCAAACCAGAGCGCGGCAAGCACGCTAAAGGACGTCGTGGGCTTGAGCCAGAAGCTGCTCAATACCTCCACCGACCTGTCCAGGGTTGACGCCGCCTTACGAGAAACCAACAGACTTCTCCAGGACTCCTCAACCACCAGTACGTCCTGGTCTCCCTTCCCAGCGGGAAAGCCCATGTCGTGAGGTTTTCAGCTGGCCCAGTGTCCCATGGGGTCTTGCTGACAAACGGCATCCCTAAGGACTAAAAACGCACTGATGTCTAGATTGGCATTTATCAGGCGAGAGAAGGGCCTGGCGGAGTGCCTGCCGCCCGCGCGTTTTTCATATACAGTTGACCCTTGAACAGCGTAGGTTTCAACGGCGCAGGTCCACTATACAGACTTTTTTTTCAATAAATACAGAAAATGTATTTTCTTTATGATTTTCTTAAGAACATTTTCTTTGCTCTAGCTTACTTCATTGTAAGAATACAGTAGATAATGCACGTAACCTACAAACCGTGTTAATTGACGATTTACCTTGTTGGGAAGGCTTCCAGCCAACAGTAGGCTCTTCCTAGTGAAGTTCTGGGGGAGTCCGAAGTTACACACAGTTTTGAGACTGCATGGGGGGGGTTGAGTGCCCCCCACCTCTGAGTCGCCCAAGGGTCAACTGTATTTACCCATATTTCAAGGATCTGATCATTAGGATATTCTATTTTGTTCAGTGCATTGCGAATAACAAATTCTCTTGTTTCCTCCCTGCTGCCACCTTTCTCGCCACCTGCTCCTTGGTAGCTCTGCTAGCTGGAAGAAAAGTGAAGGACGCAGAAACACAAGCCAGCCTTTTATTTGATCGGTTGAAGCCTTTGAAGTTATTAGAAGAGAACCTGAACAGAAACCTGTCAGAAATCAAACTGCTCATCAGCCAGGCCCGGAAGCAAGCAGCTTCTGTGAGTGTGGGTTCGTGTGGCTCTGGGGAGCTCGGCCCTCCCGCAGCGGGGCTCTCGGTAACCTCCGGTCTCAGGATGTCTGTGGAGGGGACGGTCACACTGGCCCCCTGGACTTCTACTGACTCTGCTCTTAGTGCCCACATTTCTCATGGCCTTGTCTACAATACATTTAAAACTTTGCGTTAAGTATATGTACTTAAGTATATATATGTGCGTGTGTTATATACACACATATACGTAGGTATGTAAGTATATATAAGAAAGTACATATATATATATATATATATATATATATATATATATGGCAACTTATGACTTTTATTTATGGTGCCTATGCTTGGTCTCGAAAATACCATCTCTCCTGCCCTGGACAGTATATTTAAGTATACTCAAGTAGTCTCATTTTCTTTGTTTTTTGCTTCATTCAACCTGTTTCCGAATGTTAGCCAAGAGATCTCCCGTCTTTGTGGGGATTTGTAACCGTAGCCTAGACTCGTCAGTCCACCACTGTTGGCTCAGCTGCTGTAGAGCTCGTGGTCTAAGCGTTTACGTCTAAGTTTCCTTGGCCGAGTCCGGCACCGTTGCCATCGTTTCACGAACCTGGCGTCGGTAATGCAGGTGTCTTCTGAACGTGGCCGCACTCTGAGCCTCCTCATCCAGGAGTCCGGCCACACAGCCTGTACACGCAGGTGCTCACAAACCCAGGGCACTGAGTGCATCGAACGCTTGAGAGCTGGAAAAGTGCGAGCTGGAGAAAATGTGTTATGGCCGTCGGTAGCGCAAGGCCTTGGTCGTGCTCTAAAGGGAGGCATTTCGGGGAAATAATACTTTCAGGGGAATATGCCGTCCGCACGCTACTGGGGATTTATAGAGGACGGACGTGACCTCTGATCTCATGTTCATCCGTCTGAACCCTGCTAGCTAAGAAAGAGCAGTTCTGGAGTCTCCCACTGCCCCTCCCTCGAGTGGCCTCAATATTGGAAAATGGCCGTAGGTCGACATGAGCTCTGGTTTCTGTGTGTTCCAATGAAAGTCACCAACTAAACGTAAGCCCGACGGACATTTCTAAATGCTCTGATGAATACAAACGTATAATCTTTAACGCTAATATAAGAAATATATGCAAATACTTAGAGAAAGGTGTAGTCAGTGCAAAAGTTGCTCTATAAATATTTGCTGGATGTATAAATAGATTATCCCTTCATGTATTCGGCAGATGATCATCAAACATCCTCCCTGTGTCGGGCGTAAAGAGTCCAAGGTGATTTGGATAAGCTCCTTGTCTCAAGGAATTAAGTCTCCCATGAGTGAGACCATTTCCCATGTAAAATACTCTTAAAACCTCAAGTCTGACTTTTCCATATTTAAGTCGTTCCCCAAGTAAAATAATTTGCATCACCGCCTGATCTCTCACGTTATGAAACACAAAGCATTACGCATCCTCAGGAGAGGAAACCTGCGGACCAGTGAAGATTGGCTCTGGAACCGCACTTTTGATCTGGCGTGCGGCCAGTGTGTGTCAGTGATTGATGAGGACACTTCCTCTTTCCTCGCACAGATTAAAGTCGCCGTGTCTGCAGACAGAGATTGCATCCGGGCCTACCAGCCTCCGGTTTCTTCTACTAACTATAACACCTTAACGCTCAGTGTTAAGACAAGTGAACCCGATAACCTTCTCTTCTACCTGGGGAGCAGCGCCAGTGTGAGTATGGACCGTAGAAAGCAACAATGAATCTCTTCTGAGCGTATGTAGTTCCTGAATGGGTAGGGGTTTTTTGATGAAAAAAAAACAAAAAACAAAAAACAGGGCCTTGGTGAAATCCTTCTAAGGGAACTAAGCCTTTGCTAAACTAGTGGCATTAGATTAAAAACACACACAGTCCCAAACTGAATGCCTATGAAGAGGGCCCCGTGATAGTGAGGAGAGGGTCTTCCCTCTGCTGTCTTAATTGCTAGCTGCGGGGTGCCATTTCTTAATGGCTGCTGGAGCCTCTTCGGGCACCGAGCGCAGCCTTGAGGGTGTCAACTGGGTCTAGAGGTTGTTGTCAGGAGTGGAGGCGTGCACCCTAAGGGGCGTGTCAGAACTGTCCAGCTTCACCCAGGCTCCTGCACCCAACGAGATTTCGGTGGTTCCCAGAGGGGCAAGTCCCCTGTGGAACACCATTGACACCTTTGGCTGCCAGTGGGAATGGGTCAGAACCCTTGGGGGTGTGAGAGCAGAAAATATTAACGAGCACAAATTCTGAAACGTCTTCTTGGGAGCTGAGACACAGGACACACGCCAAGTCCCTGATGCGGGATCTCGTGGCTCCTGTCTTACTACGTATTTCATGTTCACTCACTGCCTTCTCAGACTGGGCAAATGAGTCCAGTGCCTTCCCTCATGTTCCCTGTAAGTTACTGGTGACCCCCAGTGAGTGTCCGTGGGGAACTTTCTGGATGGCATGGTGCAGGGCCGTGCGGGGCAAGGGCAGTGGGGCACTAATGTCCAACGATGGCGTAACCGTCTCTAAGACTCTGAGTCATGCCCCAGCCCTGGGGAGGGGAGCATTTAAAGACAAAAGACAGGTTTTTGTTTTTGTGTTTTGTTTTGTTTTTTTTAGATCACTGACAGAGCTGGGGGCTCGAGGTCAGTCTTTTTTTTTAAGATTTTATTTATTTGACAGAGAGATCACAAGTAGGCAGAGAGGCAGGCAGAGGGAGAGGGGGAAGCAGGCTCCCTGCTGAGCAGAGAGCCCGATGCGGGACTCGATCCCAGGACCCTGAGATCATGACCTGAGCTGAAGGCAGAGGCTTTAACCCACTGAGCCACCCAGGCGCCCCTGTTTTTGTGTTTTAAGAATAGAGAAAATGCTCTAGGAGCTTGTTCTTTAACGAGTTTCGGTAGTCCTGCAAACAGTCGGCACGTAAACTCATCCCAGCTCCTGCCTGCACCCCAGTCTGATTTCTTGGCAGTGGAGATGCGGCGAGGGAAGGTGGCCTTTCTCTGGGATATGGGCTCCGGGTCAACGCGGTTGGAATTTCCAGACTTCCCAATTGATGACAACAAATGGCACAGCATCTATGTAACCAGGTAGTAAAGAAAGTTCTCTCTAAGTGTCCCTTTTTTTAAAACTATATCTTACAAGTTTGTAACATGTTTGTCACATCATGTCATAATCTTTGAAACTTGGGGGAAGTCAGATTATAGTAAAAGGATAGTTGGTTTAGATTAACTATAGAAATATATATTTCTTATTATAGAAGAAATAAACTTTGTTACCAAAATCAACAATCAAAAGAAGAAAAAAGTTAGAAGTTCATTACCTTTAGAATGGTAGGTCTAAAGCGGGCCAACCCAGTAAACTGTTCTCCCCGGCAGAGGGGAGCGAGAGGCAGCACAGCAGAAATCCCACAGGGCAGGTGCGGTGTGTGCATAGAAGAGAAAGGAAGGAGCCAAGTGGGGAATGTGGTTTCTTAAAATTCAGACACAAAGCAAAATTCTTCCTTGCAAAGCCTCTCCAGCGGTAACTCCTAGGTGTATCTTTTAACTTTTCCGTAATACTATGGTTTCTTGTTGCTGGGAATTCTTGTCTTTTGTTTTATTTATGGAAATGGAGTAATACTGAAGGCAGTAGCCTGTTTCAAAGCCAGTTAACTCATCTGTAACTGGTTTCCGCAGGGAGGTAGCACATGCAATTTATGATTTAGGAGACCACCTCCACAGGGTTTTGCAAGTAAACTGGGGGCGGGGTGGGCAAGACTGGAAGATGGAGACCAGTGTGGGGGGCGGGGGGCGCAGCAGGGAACACGGGGAGAAGCAGCTGGAGGCTGCCTGGAAACAGCTGTGTACGTACGCCGGCGGACTTGGGATTCTGAGAGTGTTCTTTCTGCAATTCTTTGTGACCCTTAGATTTGGAAACATCGGTTCATTGAGTGTAAAGGAAATGAGTGCAACTCAAAAGCCACCAACAAAAACAAGTAAATCCCCTGGAACCGCGAATGTTCTGGATATAAACAACTCAACGCTCATGTTTGTTGGAGGGCTTGGAGGACAGATCAAGGTAACATTCGAGACGTTCGTCTGAACGGGACTGACTGGCTGCTTTTGCCCAAAACTAGTATGCTTAAATTACTGAATAGATCCTAGGCAGATGAATATTTCTCGTTTCTATGATTTTGCTTACAGTAAATTTGCAGAGTTGGGCTGGTTTTAGAAAGCAAAGGGTCCTACCGAATAAAGAGCAAAATGGAAAAGAAGCCAATTGTCCATTTCTTTTCCAGGACTGAAACGGGAAATTCAGGATTCCGCATTCACTTCTGTAATTTCTCTTATTGCTCTTCTAACTCTAGTGGTAGAATAATGCTAATTAGCGTTTAGCACCAGAGCCGGGAGTGTATACTTTATTGTACCCGCTATCCCCTTACTAGATAAAGTTGAGTCACTGGATTTGGTTTGGTGCTCTGAGAGTAAGGGTGTCTGTCTCAGCCGGGCCCTCACTAATGACCAACATGCTCTGAGCCTCTGTTTCCTCACCTGTAAAAGGGGCTTCTCTCCAGGGCCCCTGGTAACCGAGGTAATCTTTGCGATCCTGTCTGGTTATCGCACATTCTACGATTCCATTTAATTATTGGGAGGAAATCCAATGGGGAAATCCAAGGACAATGGGGTCATTTCTCTGGATGTTGTTTTCTCAAAATTTGGATGTTAGATTTGAGCTCCCAGGAAGGAGTTTTCGTGCAGTAGAGAATGCATTCCTTTCCCCATCCATGTGGGTTGTTTTTATTTTGTTTGTTTATATTAGAAGTCTCCTGCTGTGAAGGTTACTCATTTTAAAGGCTGCATGGGAGAGGCCTTCCTGAACGGACAATCCATCGGCCTGTGGAACTATATCGAACGCGAGGGCAAGTGCCATGGCTGCTTTGGAAGGTAACGGACCCCACAATTTAACACGTAGTCTCATTCACATCCGAGAGCTGCTTAGAGAATGCCCATGCGCATCACTGTGGCCCAGAGTCTGTCATGTCAGTCGTCTTACACCAAAGGATAAGACGTAGGTCATTTACTAATAGAAGCATGGGCATCATTTTTAACTTTAAGATGTAGTTTTCACTGTGTCCCGTGTGCTTTCATCGTGGATCATATCCTTGAGAAGCACCAGACGTCCTCTCCAACTACTTGTGTCCCAGAGAACCACGGGGAAGTCTTAGGTAAATCACTGTACATCTTTATTTTGAAAATACCTCCAAGGATGAGAATTCTGTTTCCGCTGCCAGTTTTTGTAGATACGTACTTTCTCATTCTTAAATTCTAGAATTCTAGAAATGAAATGCCTTTGGCAATGGAGAACAACTACCCGACAGCATCTGGCAGATACTGATATAATAGTAGGCATTTAATAACAATCTCGCCGAGCTCAACAGCCCCCGTTTTAGTTTCTAAAAAAATAACTGCAACCCCAGAAGTATACAAGACTCGTTTTCTAGCACTTTTGTAATTAAGACAATAGATTGCTTCTGCCATTAGAGGAATTAACATCTGATATGATCGTGTCATCCAGTGCGCTTCTCTGTCCAGATAGATACCTGTAATTAACAGTGAGCTGTGACAAGATCGGTTGGAAGCAACTCCCATTACATTGAGAAACTCGTGGGCGAGTCTTCATTTTGTTACTGTCAGAGCTGTTTTCTCTTAGGGCTCGTAGCTTGGGATTTTGTGGTTTGAGCCTTTTATTTGTTTGCTTCCTTGACTTCGCTTGCTTTCAAAGTCATGACCAGAAGCTTGGTTACTGGAGCCATATGACTGAAAAAAGTATTAGCTTTTGAGTTTAACTTTTCAGGCTCCCCCTCTCCAAATCCCTCTCAGTGACTTTGTAATAAGTCACTTCACCTCATGGAGACTTGGTTTCTTTTTCCAGAAAAGGAAAATGAAAATCATGTTGTCCTACCTCCCAGCACTGGTGATGAACACTGACTATGATGTACATGAAAATACTCGATAAACTTGAGACCCACGGCACCAGTGTTCCACTCTGATCTTCCTGCAGTCGCAGTCCATTGCTTTTTAGGTAGACGTCTCAGTTATTTTCTTGATGATAAGTGTGTGAAACCCAAGGTTTCCTAATTGACAAATAAGATAAAAAACCACTACTACCTAGTGAAGTAATGACCCCAGCTCTAGAACTCTGGGAGCAGAGAACTCCCTATCACTTTTTCCTCATGCTGTTTTTCTGACGGGAGTTTCCCCAGCAATCTAGTGATTTTAGCTTGAAAACTGTTCCAACCCCTGGACTCTGGGCCCCACATTGACCCCAGATCATTAATCTTACTTGTAGAAAAGAAAGCCCAAACAGAGCTCAAAAATTTATAATACGGAAAATGTCCCCCTACTTTAGCTGTCGCAGTATTCCCAACTTCACCCATCATTTTCAGGGTTATTTTTAAACCCCTGGCCTTAATACCCATTACGGAGGGCACGGATTGCATGGAGCGCTGGGTGTTACAGGCAAACAGTGAATCACGGAACATGACATCAAGAACTAATGATGTACTGTATGGTGACTAACATAACACAATAAAAAAATAAAAATAAAACCCCTGGCCTTGAACTGCAGTAATGAGGGGATTTAATGACTGCTAGCTCTTCTCCTCTGTTGGAATGAGGAAATCCATTTTTTCCCCCAAATACTTTTATTTTTTTCAGTGTTACAAGATTCATCATTCATGTACCACACCCCGTGCTCCATGCAATATGTGCCCTCCTCAATAAAATCCATTTTCTATGTGGCCACCGGTTTTCTTCTGTTTAAAGAAAACCCTCCCGCTACATGTCCACCCACCCTGGACCTCCAGGAAAAGATGAAGGTTGCTACAGACCGAGAGAAGGGATTAGCAGGTACTCCTATTTCTAGAACTGGCTTTTTTGGTAGAAGGCTGACCACCCAGATGAACCTCAGGACCCGACTGACTCATTAGCTCAATCGGAGGTTTGAGGAAATGTTTTTCTGGGTACTAAACAAATCAGCAGGCTATCCTTATATTTACTACCATAGCTAAAGTATGTTTTTTAAAAGAATATAGTTTAATAGGATATTAATAGATACTGTTTTCTTTTTTTTTTTCAAAGATTTTATTTATTATTTATTAGAGAGATCACAAGTAGGCAGAGAGGCAGGCAGAGAGAGAGAGGGGGAAGCAGGCTCCCCGCTGAGCAGAGAGCCCGATGCGGGGCTTGATCCCAGGACCCTGAGATCATGACCTGAGCCGAAGGCAGAGGCTTTAACCCACTGAGCCACCCAGGCGTCCCTATCTAGATTTTTCTAAGTGGGGATATAAGGTGTGTCCTGACCATAAATGGTCGGGAAACACCGAGTGAAACAGTTAGGTACACTCCCTTATTGTGAGGCCATCGGAGCCTCTAATATGCTCACACACACTAACCGTGTCCTCGGGACAGGCTGGAGTTGCCGCAGTCCCAAACTCACTTGATCAACTGGTTAAAAAGCAGCATTTCAGAGTTGCCTACATTCCATGGAACATACAGGGGCAGGTGCGGAGATAGACACAAGGGGGCGCTTTCTGTCCGTCTTTGTAAATTGAGTTGTCTTCATTTTAGGCAACCTCTCCTACTTATTAGATGAAGACTTTAGCTTAGAGTTAACCAACTAATTCTAGGAAATGAATCAATGTTAGCAGACCGGTGATTAGAATTTAATGTGCTTTTGACCTCCTTGTGTAATCTGCCATTATTAAATCATTAGTGTGATCCATTAATGTCCTTTAGATTTAAAAAATAATTTTCTCAGTACAAACATTTACCTTTGACTTATTACTAAGGAAACGAGTTGATTTTTTTTTTTTTTACTTTTTTATTCCTCTTTGAATATATTTACCCTTTTTTATATGTTATTGGCATATTTTATAATTATGAATGATCTCTTAAATTCTTAAAGGGTATTATACAGTAAGCCAGTGATTCTAACAGTTTTCATCTAGATATGGAAAAACCTTTATATTTAATAGGCCTTTATTCGTGTATCCGTGATGAGTGATGTTGTGACAGGCTGTGTTGGGACCTTTGGGACAGGCCAGTCCCCCGTGTTCCGGGCCCCCTGCTAGCTGCTGGAGACGTCAGCGTTAGTCTCTGGAGTTGATCTCCTCCAACGTCTGCTGGTCTCTAGGAGAGACACCTGTGGAAGCACGGAGAAAGTTCTCTGTGCTGTGGCAAGTGGAGGCACAGGTGAAGCGGCATCAGAAGCCCGGGGCCCAGGCACCCCCCACCCCCACTCACTCTCATACGGCTGCCCCGAGTGCTGATGGGTAGTACGGCAGGTGTGACCCCGTCATGAGAGCTTGCGTCAGAGGTCTAGTGATTCTCGAAGGCTCACTGGGCTGAGAGCTGAGGAGGGAGGGTTGCTTTGGCAACCACCCAGCTTTCATTTGTCCCAGAGTCCCTTGCCTTGGGCAGGGCCCCGGAACGGCCTTCCTGTGGCCCCCCTGGGCTGACTGGTGAGGCTCGTGGGGCTCATGGTTCTAGAACGGAAGCCTCGGCCACAAGGGGACAGGCCCCGGAAAAGTGTCATTGACCTGGGAGCAAGAATTTTCTCAGGAGACGTGCATTCAAACGTGGTTTCTTTTGAATGCATCCCTCATTGTGGCCACCTCATGTGGCCAGGCCCTACTGATGGAGAGAAGCCAGAAGCAGAGAGTTCCCATTCTCGAGAACAGGGAACTCATGAGCTCTGGAGAGGGAGAGGGCGCGCACAGCAGGACTAGAGAGATTTCTGGACTTTTGTTTGAAACCTAGTTTCACCGTTTTCTTGGGTGTGCCCTTGGACAAGGTACTTAATCTTGGAGGCTCAGCTTTTAATAGGCAAAATGGCAACCCTTCGGGGACCTTTGAACAAAGCAGAATAATCAGAGCTAACTGGAGTGAACATTTAAGCGCCCAGCACTGTTTAAAGGACTTTACGTGTATTAAATCATGTATAGCCCTTCCTGAGAGCTGCTATTGTCCTTATTTTACAGATGAAGGCAATGAAGCACAGAGACGTTAGGTAACTCTTCCGAGTTCACACAGCTAGTAAGTGGGGAGACGGGTTTGAACCCCAGCAGTCTGGTTCTAGAGTCTGTGTCGTTAGCCACATGAAACTGTGACCAGCCAAGAGACAGAGCAATGGAACATGCCTGCAGGAAGTGACAGGTTTCACAATGAAATAATGGAGAATTAAACCATAGCTTCTTCACGCAGAGTGTGTTTCCTTTAAGTTATACTTCTAAGAGAGGTCGAGAGACAGAAATCTTTTGAAAAAGCAGGACCGCGGGAAGCTGTCAGCTTAAAACCTCAGGTTTCACAAAGCACTGGTATTTTTGTTAATGGAACTGTCACTGTTTAGTAATGTGTCCTGCTTGGAGATGTGGCTCTGAGTTTGGGTTTTATACCTTCAGCTGGGAAAAGTACAAATTCCTATCCCTCCCTGCCAAAATACCCAAATCCAGGTTCCAAAGCCCAGAAACTTATTTGTAAAATGTATTATGATATGTTCCAGATGAACTTACTTTGTACTTGAAGAGTGAAGAAAGTCAGCCTTTTGAGGTATGGGGGGGGGGGGGTCAGAAAACACGGACCTGAGAAGTACTGAGGTCTGTTTTAAATAACGTTGTTGTAAGCTCATCCTGCAGAGTTTTGAGATTGGTGGTTGGTGGTGTTGCCAATGATTTTTTTTTTTTTTTTTTTTTTTTGGTAAAATAGTCCTTCGGCTACGTTGGTACCTATTTGTTTCCCATCATTATTCCAGTTTAGCTGATGCATTGCTTAAAACCAGCAGAAGGTGATAAAATGTTAATATAAAAATTACTCTGAAAGTTTTGGAATTAAGAAAGGACAGTGACATTAAAGAACATCAGAACAAATGAAAATCTACTTGATAAGTAGAAATATTTATAGCAGTTATCGATCCTTTGAAGACCTTTCTTCTGACTACAGTGAACACCGCGCATGTTAACGTTCTTTTCCTTAGAAAGCAACTGGCCTTTGTCTTGCATAACCTCCTAGCAATGTATTTTAAGATATGACTTACAGTGACTTACCAAATTATGGAAATAATCGCTCTACCACGATGTTTGTGAGGGGAAGCCCTCAGTAAAGGTATCCTTTCTTTTTAACCACCTTCCTGAGAATAGATTGTGTTTCCTCTGCTCTGCCTTCCAGCCCCCAGAATGAAGACTCTTCCTTCCATTTTGATGGGAGTGGGTATTCGGTCGTGGAGAGAACGCTCCGGACTGCGGGGACTCAGATAATCATGCTTTTTAGTACCTTTTCGCCCAACGGGCTTCTTCTCTACCTCACTTCAAATGGCACTGTAAGTATATTCAGTCAAATTTCTGTGAGGATATTTATGTTTAATGATTGCTTTACGAGCATATATGGATATAAGATATACATATGTATGTCATACTATTTTCTCATTTTAAATATTGTTATAAATTCACTGAAGAACCATGGCAAAATGCAGGAGAGCACCAAGTAGAAAAGACCATCCTATCATTTATAGATATCAGTGATATCTGTTATTAAATTTTGACTTTCCTCTGTCTTGTTCCATGTTCACTCTGATCACTGTGGCCTTTGAATTCCCTCTACAGGAATTTAATGTTATTTTTATCCTATTGCAGGGGCGATTGCTCTCAATCTTCTAGTTTTATTTGTAGGACTGGCCCATTTGTCGATCTAAATGAAAAAGATACAAAGATTCCACTTGTCTTACTGTAGATTTTGGCAACAATGTGTTTCTCTCCTTTATATCTGTGTAGTATTCTAGAAAGTCTTCCCGGATACTTCAGTTTCCTGGCAGAGACCTCTGATGGGCCAGATCCAGGTTTCTGAGTTTGACTTTGGAAGGTTTTACCGTCCGCAACTTGAAGGGAAAGGGAATCCATGAGAACGATGTAGCCCTGCGCAACTCTTTCTCTTCTTCACAGAAAGACTTTTTATCTATCGAGCTGGTGCATGGCCGAGTCAGAGTCACGGTGGACCTGGGCTCAGGGCCTCTTGCCCTTACTACAGACAGACGCTACAACAACGGAACCTGGTACAAAATCGCCTTCCAGAGAAACCGAAAGCAAGTTAAGTGCACAGAAGGGCAATGAGAGATTACAGGTGACCCTCATGGGAATAGAAATCCTTCCAGAATCAGGGACGCCTGAGTGGCTCAGTAGGTTAAATGTCTGACTTGATTTTGGCTCAGGTCATGGTCTCAGGGTTGTGAGATCAAGCCCCGCATTGGGCTCTCCACTGGGCATGGAGGCTGTTTGGGATTCTCAATCTCTCTCTCTCTCCCCTCCTCTCTTGTCTCTAAAAACAGGAAGGGAGGGAGGGAGGGAGGGGGGAAGGGAGGAAGGAAATCCTTCCAAATTCAGCAGTCTTTATTTACTTTAGCTTCTTGGATATTCTTGAATGATATTCTAATAGAAAGTCATTGTTATCTTGGAAATACTAAATGCTAGGATTCACATATTGCTGGGGGAATATTATAATTCTTTTTTTATGGTTTCCAAGTGCATTTCCTAACAGTTAGTACTGAATTGGAATCAAAGATCAAATCCATTCTCTTTCCTGCCACACACACACTGCTGTCATTCAGCAATATGTATTCTGGATTCATTGACTTTTGTACCGATGATTTTCGTGCATCTTTTACTAGTCAAGAATACTCCGTGGTAAAATGTGCAGAATGTGAAAGAATTTATAAATGAACTTCGTTTTTACCTTAATGTAGAAAATGGTTTTCATTTTCCTGGTTTCTTCTTTTTAGGAGTCCTAGCAGTTATTGATGCATATAACACCAGTTATAGAGAAACCAAGCAAGGCGAAACTCCGGGAGCATCTTCTGACCTCAATCGTCAAGATAAAGATCCAATTTATGTGGGCGGATTACCTAGGTCAAGAATTATAAGGTATATCACGTGTCATTATCATGTCTGTAACTGCCAAATGTGTTCGCTTCCTAGGGCTGTCGTAACAAGGCACCACGAGCCAGGGGACAGACAGCAGAGGTGCGCTCTCTCACAGCCCTGGAGGCTACAGGTCCAAAATCAGAGTGCTTCCTTCTGAGGGCTGTGGGAAAGAATCTGTTCCTTGCCTCTCGCCTGGCTTCTGGCAACTTCAGGAATTCCTCAGCTTGTGGATAACCTTCTCTGTGTCTTACTACGTTGTCTTCCCTCTGTGTGTGTCTCTGTGTCTGAATTTCCCCTTTTTATAAGGACACTGGTCATATTCGACACCTTAATGTCCTCATCTTAACGTGATTACATTTGTAACGACCCTATTTCCAAATCAGGTCACACTCCCAGGTACGGGGGTTAGGACTTCATCATCTTTTGTGGGGGACAAATTTTAACCCATAACATCTGCTTGATCCAAACCACTACGTGTCATATTAATTGGGTTGTAAAGAAACCCTTCTACAGTAAAATTAACGATTTTTCTATTTATTGCCTTTAGAACATCTAGAAATGTTTACCAATTGTTACTAACATTGTACAATATTTAGAGACCCCATTTTCCATCAGAAGTCGTTCTCCTCTAGAGATGTTAGTAGAATTTTTCAGGACAAAAAAATCATGCTCTCTGCAGACTTGTCTAGATTTCCCCTTTGTGCGATGAGAATAAATAATGTATGTGAAAGTTGAAAGGCCAGCATCACGAAGTTGGAGAAAAGATGGCAGAGGAGACAATGAAATAATTTTGTAACACTAATTCATGTTTAGCTTTGTGACTTGACTTTAATAATTGACATAGCTCTCTGTGGGTCATTGTCCTCAGTTTTGTAATTTTGGATTGGACAAATTAAGCCCTAAGTTTCACACCATAAAAAAAAAAAAAAAAAGTCCTATATGAAAGGCCAGCAGTCAAGGCAAGTTGGATTCCAGGGAGTGGGATTATCCAATGTCCCAACCAAGTCACCCAGCCCATTGGTCTTCAGATAAGTTAGTAACACTATCCCATCTTCAGCCGAGTTCTTACAGGGAACCCTAATAAGCCACATGGAAGTGCAGCCACTCTGGATGCTATAAGTTGGACAGCCCAGATCCACTCCTCACCCCTTCTCTTTGCCGGAAATTTCTGAAAGTTCCAAGGAACCCGGTTTACCACCATAGTCGCCACGCTCCTACCCCATCTTGGAAATGAATTAAACTTCAGGGCAGTTGGTCACTTGCCCCAGGTCTTGCCAAGATGGAGCCAGGACTGGAAGCCTGTCTCCTAATCCCAGATTCCAGGTGTTTCCTCACATGGTGGCAGCAGGGGTGGCTGCTCCTGAAGCCACAAGCTGCGTTGCAGCTCATCTGTACTGGACCTAAGTGGTCCCATTTTCTAAGAAGATATCCCAAATCACAGACTTACTCTTAATGCTAGAAGGAACTTAGGAATCTATCAAGTCCAGCCTCCTCATTTACAAAGGAAGAAACTGAGTTCCAGAAAAGGTCGAAATCCATCCGAAATCAAGTAGTTGCCTACTGGTCCACAGCTCGTTGCTCAACACGGAGAGACAAATGAGATGGGACTCTGACTGGGAACCATGTGACTTCAGAGTTCTCCTGTGACTAGCTGATGCTTCAGAGTATAACTTGGAAATGTTCAGTCCTCTCCATGTTTTGGAAATGAGAGCTTTGTCCCGTGACAGCCTCACTCCAGCCAATAGTGTGGCAACTTCTGTTAAGAAAAATATGGCAGGGCGCCTGGGTGGCTCAGTGGGTTAAAGCCTCTGCCTTCGGCTCAGGTCATGATCTCAGGGTCCTGGGATCGAGCCCCACATCGGGCTCTCTGCTCGGCAGGGAGCCTGCTTCCCCCTCTCTCTCTGTCTGCCTCTCTGCCTACTTGTGATCTCTCTCTCTGTCAAATAAATAAAAATCTTTAAATTAAAAAAAAAAAATATGGCACTGATTTGTTGGAGTCAAAGAAAAAGGGATTTGGGGTAATCCTAGACTCATCAAATGCAATTATTTCCTTCAGGACAAAGTTCATGACTATGTAGTTGGACAATGGCCAATGACTTCTATAGCCACATGATCCTAGGAAATAACACTGCCCACATCTGCTCCCATGGGAGGCTTATGTCCATGTTCTACCCTACATGAAACTTGGATTTCAGTCTATGTGCTGGTGTTTCCTTATGACTGTGTACTGTCTTTTGTAAGTGGCCTGTGTTTTAATGAGTATGTTTAAATTGCAGTGACTATGTCTTCTCTCAAAATAGTAAACATTTTATTTAGGTAGCCATTTAGTCTAACTCGCTAAATTCAGCCCCTTTCCTTGGTCCTAAGGAGTGTATTCATTTGACCTTAAGTCTTCACCATCAATATCCTTAGAGGGAGACCTAGACATTTCTGCAGAATGACATGTAGAAGCAGATCATGTTTACTTATAGATCCATTTTTATTCCTTCTTTCAAAAATGGAGTTAAAAATGCAAATTTTGTTGTTCTCATGCCCTTCCCCACAGGAAAGGTGTCACCAGCAAAAGCTATGTGGGCTGTATCAAAAACCTGGAAATAGCCAGATCAACTTTTGATTTACTCAGAAATTCCTATGGAGTGAGAAAAGGCTGTATACTGGAGGTGGGAACATTTTAATATTGGAATGAGTTTCTATGAATGTCCCCTGACTTACCAATATAGTAAGATAACAAACTCTAAGCGGGGGGATGGAAAAGAGATGAAGGGGAGACTGGCCACTGACCCCCACCACGGGCCATGTAGCATTCAGGTTGGCCTGATGGTGTTCCTTTCTCTCTTTTGTGAGCAGCCTATCCGAAGTGTTAGCTTCTTGAAAGGCGGCTACGTTGAACTGCCACCCAAGTCTTTGTCACCAGAATCGGAATTGTTGGCCACATTTGCCACCAAGAACAGCAATGGCATCATCCTGGTTGCCCTGGGCAGACAGGGGGAGAAGCAGGGTCATCTGCAGGCCCACGGGGTGAGTAGCTCAAATGTTATTGCTCTTCAGCCAGGAGCTCAGGAAGGAAATGACTTCGAGAAACACTAGGTGGAAAATGACTTAGTCATGAACATTTATTGTAGCTGTGTGGCCAGTTGCTTACGAGCGTGCATTTCAATAAGTAGAAGTTACACCGCTGAATGTCTTTCCCCTCTGAATTGGTGATTTCTCTGTGTTTCATAATCCATTTTCCTTGTCTAGCTACTGAGAAGAAAGATACTTGCTGTCTACCTCCTAATTCTTTTCAAACTCATTCAGATAGCACAAACTGAGCTTTTTTCCACATTATGGTTGTTACTCTAAGGCTAAGACAGTAAATCCTTAAGTTCTGTCGAGTTTTTTAGTATACTGCTCCATGAAGCACAATTTTCCTTATCTACAAATAGAGTTGAAAGAGCAATGTGGCCTGTGATAAACACAGTGGACCAGCAGTAGAAGAGAGAAAAGTTGATGGTTTTCCATATTTATATTCCATTTTAAGGGCATAGATATTTACCCTTTCCTTTGCTCATGTATATATATCATGTAATCTGTAGAGGCTTTGCAGAATGCTGATGTCTTATACTAATGAAGTCGAGGTCATCTAACTGCAGCTCGTAGCCTGCTGTCCTCTACCACACACGAGACTTCAGACACTGCTGTATAATTATCACAGCCACACCACAGGGTCAATGCTGTTTCCTACATTTTGCTGAGGAGGAAATGGGTTCAGAGAACCTGGTTAACCTGCTTACGGTCACACAGCTGATCTAGGTCAGAACCAGAACTGGAATACCAGTCTGCAGACCCCTCATGCCTCCCGAGCCACTTAATGAAGGTCTAATAATGACACAGTGGTGTATGGACTCTACCCATCTTTTCCTTTTTTTCCTAGTTGAGATGAAATTCATGTAACAGAAAAGTAACCATTTCAAAGTGGACAATTTAGTAGCATTTAGTGCTTTCACAATGTTGTGAGGCTACCTCCTCTGTCTAGTTCCAAAACATTTTTGTCACCCCAATAGAAGCCTGTGTCATGAAGCGGTCACTCCCCATCCCTGGTGACCACCAGTCTTCTTTCTGTATCGGTGAATGAATCCCCGTTGTCCAGATTTCATAGAAATGGGCTTATATAGCATGTGATCGTCCGTGTCTTCCACTTGTTCGTCCATGTTGTGGCAGGTGTCAGCACTTCGTTTTTATGGCTGAATTGATATTCCGCTGTGTGTACACAGCATGATTTATTCACTGATGGACATTTGGGGTTGTATCTACGTTTTGGCTATTATGAGTAACGCTGCTATGGACATTCACATACAAGTATGTGTTTGGGTATCTTCAGTACCTTTTCTTTTGGGTATGTTAGTAACCCTAGGAGTGGACTTGCTAGGTCACATGATAATTCTGTGGTTCACTTTTGTTTTTTTTTCCCCAAATACTTTTATTTTTTCAGTGTTCCAAGATTCATTGTTCATGTACCACACCGAGTGCTCCATGCAATACGTGCCCTCCTCAATACCCACCATCAGGCTCACCCAACCCTCCACCTGCCCCCCTCCAAAACCCTCAGTCTGTTGCTCAGAGTTCACAGTCTCTCATGGTTCATCGCCCCCTCTGATTTCCTCCAATTCACCCTCCCTTTCCTCCTCCCAATGTCCTCCATGTGGTTCACTTTTGAAAGAACTGGCAGACTGTCTTTCTCCACCATTCTTAATAGGACCATTTGCTAATCAAAGTTTGCTGCTATGTCAGCAAAATGGTATGCTGTCATCTAACGCTCACAAAGATATTCTGAGACACTAATATTGCAGTTCTGCTGGTGGAGCTATTTTGGCAAAATAGTTCTCAGAGCTTTAATAGTTCTCAAAGCTTTAATAAGTTCCAAACTCTTAAACCTTTTAATCCCACTTGCTGTCTTGAGCTCACTTTTAGAAATGTTAGAAACAATTTCACAGGCAAAAAGTATCATGCACAGTAATAAAAAATTCAAAACTAAATTTTTAACAATAAAAAATTGATCCATACTTATAATGTATCTATTTGTTGGCACATAATGTGGCAATAAAAAGTATGAAGGCTATGTAGAAATGGAAATCTTTGATATAGTTGGTGATATGAGCATAATGCCAAATGTGAGTTATAAGAGCAGAGATTAGAAGGTCATATACAAAATATAAAAGAGTTGTGTTGGATGGAGATGGTGATATTCTTAATAAATTGCTTCCTTGTTAATATTCCCACATTGCCTTCATAAGACAATAATTTTAAATCCCAGAGTAATGTTTTTTTCTGTCTGAAATCTCTTAGAAACCTTCACAGCCCTTCTTTTCCATCATGCTGATTGAAGGCCACATTGAAGTGCATATTAACTCGGGAGATGGACCAAGCCTGAGAAGAGCTCTCCTGCGTGCTCCTAAGGGCACGTATGGCGACGGACGGGAGCATTCCGTTTCCCTGATAAGGACCGGGAGGTACCTGTACAAGGGCACGGCGACCTCACCAACAGGAACCTTGTTAGGATCCTCTCTGCAGTGAAATGATTGCAATGATTAGTATGAGGTCATGAGAATTCAGAGATTTTTAGCTCCAAAATAATTCTGGAACCTTGCTAGAATACCTCCCTAGAAATTAATTTCATCTACTTTAAAGTAAGATATTTGTGGAATTTTCAAAATTGAAAAACCTTAACCCTGCTCTTTTCTGGGTTCAGCATACATTGTTTTAGATCAGGTTAATTCTGTGGCAAATAGTACCATAGTGTTAGTAAATAACATTACATCAATACTAAATAGCAAATGGAAAAATAATAGTAGCATAGTAAATAGTAAAATAGTAAATAGTGTTATACAGCATTCCTATGTATTTCCCTCCAAAACTGTAGACCAAGTATTTTAAAAGCATGTTGGACATTTCATTACAGATAAAAGAACAATACCCTCCAAAAAGCAACTGAATTCAACAGTATTTAATAACATCTATTCATTTGGGGAGAATGTTCAATTTTAAGTTTTCATTTTCAAGATTCACCTTTTTATTCACATAGTGTCATGTTAAAATTTATCTTTCAGTATGAATTTTAATCATTTAGTATGAACTTGTGGAATTATATATTAAAATAGACAGTTATGTTTCATTATATTTAAAAGCTTTTCTTTTCTCCTTTGACCTTTTAGAGTTATCACTGTCCAAATGGATGAGACGAATCCTGTAGAAATGAAGTTGGGCCCCTCAGCAGAAACCAAGGCAATAAATGTATCCAAGCTGTACGTCGGGGGGATTCCAGAGGAGGAGGGGAACTCAGTGCTCAAGATGAGAAGATCATTCCATGGATGTATCAAAAACCTGATCTTTAACATGGAGTAAGTGTAACTGTGCTCTCAACGTGTTGTTGCACTTCCTAGAAATCTTATTGCTGAGTACTGACACTGATCTGCTATCTAACTTTGCTGTCTGAGATTGCCTAAAATCCTACATTTCTGAATAAAAAGTGAACCCCACTGTTCTATCACAACAGTCACCCAAATGGATTTTACTGGATTAGAATGATGGATAGATCTGGTAGTCCTAGAATTAAAAAAACAAAAATCCAAAACAAAAACCATTGAACGTTAGCTCTATAGGACTATCAATAAACATCAAAGATCAAATACACTTTTGACATGAATTTCAGGGAATACAGAGATTTTGTGATGCCAGTTTCTTGCTGTCTTGAGCTCACTGCTTCAAAGGAACCTTTACAGCTGGGCTCTTCGCAGCTTCAGATTATTAATGGTTCCTCCTAAAACAATGACTTTCTAATTAAGAACTGTTAGTCTGTTTCCTCTGTGGAGCTCATGAGGAGGAAGAGAATTGACATGTGGCCACGGGCAGTTACTTCTTCCTCACTCACCCTCTGCCTAGGTAAGAGCGCTGGTGGGTCAAAGGCTGTGCTATGACCCGGATGGGGGGGGGGGGTGCGGAAGCAGGGTCTGCCCGGGAGCATCAGGAGACTGAAGCTCCCCTCCTAGCTGAGCTGCTGATTTTGCCCTGAGACCTCAAGCAAGGACTTGGATCTTTGATGGTCACCGTGTCCTCTGTAAAAGAATCTCGTAAGAGTCCTTGAAATTTAAAAGAATAAAAGTGCATTGAGTTTCAGCACAATTCTAATGTCAGAGCCTTGGTTTACTTATTTGTACAGTTGATTAATTTATTCACCCAGTCCTCTGTTTATAAATACGCTGATTCGGCATCTTCCTCCTGAAAGCGATGATGCTGGGAAATCCATAAGGCAGACATGTTTCTGTGCTGTTCACAGCCATGTCCTCAGAAAGTGCCAAGACGGTACACACAGACGGGACATGTTGCAAGGACTACACAGTAAAGGGAATTAGGACAAGTGTACTTCATGACTTCCTGGCAGATGTAAACCTGTAAGAAAGCAAGCAGTGTTTACCTGAGGCCAGTGTGCACTACCGTGAGGGCCAGAGCCAGAGCCCTTCCCTTAGCCCCGCCCGGGCTGCGTCTGAGCATGCTCTGGAGGGCTGGCGGCCAGGTGGGCCACATGCGGAGGGCCCGGAGTGGGGTGGGCCAAAGAATCAAACAAGAGGATACACAGGCTAAGATATACGGTCTTCTAGTTGCTGTGGAAGATGGTCCGTTTGGTTTCTCTAATGGATTTTCATGGATTTTAGTGTTCAATAATCAAATGACATTGGTTCCTGTGTTGACTTGTAGTATCTTAATTTTGTAAACACTTTGTGTCTAGACATTTGGATTTCACGAGTGCGGCTGGCAATGAACAGGTGGACTTGGACACCTGCTTGCTTTCAGAAAGGCCAAAGCTCGCTCTTCACGAAGAGGACAGTGAGCTCCCGCCAGAGCCCCAGCCTTTCCCACGTGTGGTAAGAGGGGCTTTTTTTTTTTTTTTTTTTAAATTCAATTACCCAACATATAGCAATACATCATCAGTCTGAGCTGTTCAACAGTTTATCAGTTGTGATGAGCACTGGGTGTCATATGTATCACATGCCCTCCTTAATGCACATCCCCCACAAGCCCCCCCTCCAGCAACCCTCAGTTTGTTCTCTATCATTAAGAGTCTCTTATGGTTTATTTCTTTTTCCCCCTCCCTTCCCATATGTTCATCTGTTTTGTTTCTTAAATTACACATATAAGTGAAATACAGTATTTGTCTTCCTCTGACTTATTTTCCTTACCAGCACTCTGTAGTTCATCCCACTTAGCACCACTCTGTAGCTCTACCCATGTCATTGCCAATGGCAAGATCTCATTCTTTTTGACGGCTGAGTAATATTCCATCGTGTATGTATTGACCAAATATTTTTAATGGCAGTTACTAGTTTTCTTTTCCTTTTTCTGGTTTTCTCCATTTCCTTGGTTAAAAGCATGCACTCTAATTACGTAGGTGGTGGTGCAGTCACGCAAAGAGCAGTACCTCCCAAGCAGAGCCGGATCTTTGACTTCCAGCCAGCTCTCTTGGTAGCATGCACCCCACCCCCACAAGCCGGAAATGTGAGTCTGAGGCCTCACGTGGTTCCGACTCGCTGTGTGGAGGGCGCTGTTCCTGAGCAGACCCCCTCCCACACTGGCTGCTCTCCGCCCTCCCATGCTACGGCCTGGGAGGAATTAGAGACGTCCCCTTCAGAGACCCTGCTGGGTCTGTCTCCTGGTGCGCGGGCTGTAGCCGCTCCTGCGGCCGCTGCTACCCTCTGGCCCTTCCCCTGATGAAAATTTAGGGGAATTTTAAGCAAACTTGAGTGGGACTGAGGTGAAAGAAGCTCTAGTTGCCTTCTCAGAGATAGATAGCAAGTACATTATTTAAAGCAAAGACTAAGTCTGTGCCAACACGTATATGTAGCTGTTGGTGTTCTGATCCAATTGCTTCAGCTGTTTTCTTCATGAAGAAACTTGTACCTGTCCATGGCGGCCCTGGCTCTGTGTGGTGAGAGTCGGTCTACATCTCTTACAGGAACACTGTGCTGTGGACAGAGCCCCAGAGTATATCCCCAGTGTTCACCAGTTTGGCCTCATGCAAAGCAGCCATTTCGTGTTGCCTTTCAATCAGCTGGCGGTCAGAAAGAGGTGGGTATCATTCTGAAAACCTTCATTAGGCGTCTGACAGAGAGATGAACTGGGAGGTATTCTTCAGCACTGAGAAGGCAGAGAACAGGAATGCAGGCCTTGTGCACAGCAGATGCTTTAAATGTGGTTCAGTGGGGTCCCTGTGGTTTGTTCTTACCCCTTCTGGTGAAGGCCGGTTGCTTCCCCTGTGTATGAATGTAGGAAAGCACATAGGTAGGTTAGCTTTCTAAATCCCTCTTATTCTAGAATCTCAAGTCCTTTGGATCTATCATCATCTGATTTTCAACCCGACTCTATTATAAGCACTTACTAATCTGATCAAATTGTCCCCCCAAACTCTCTCACTGCGCCCCTCAAACTCCCTGGTGCCACATCTACACCAATCTGCCCGGTCCTTCTCGCTCTCACACCTGCTTGTCCCCAAGGACCCTTGCTTGGCTAAGCCAGCCCACATTCCACATTGCTCCTCTCCTAACCCTTCAGACCGCGCCCGTTGTTACCGCCTCCTGGGATCCCCGCCTCCATCACCCTGCCTTCAGACCTTGACTCTGTCTCTGTTCCACAGCTCAGGCCGTCATTCTCCATGAATTCAGCCGCCCCACATCTGACCTTCCACGTCCTCCGGCTCCTGTCTTTCAGAGGGCTTTCCTCAGCCACCCTTTCCCCATGGTCACACTCTGGCCTACTTTGTAAATACCCATCCCACCTCCAAAATCTCTATTTGAAGCATCCTATTAATGAACCCCCTCCTCCCTTCTACTGTTACGTCCCATCCCAGCAGCTCAACTGCATCAAGACCTCAAAGCCCTCAGGCTTTCTCACCACCACCCCCTCTCCAGCCCCCCAGCACAGTTTAGCCCTGACCCAGATGGGCCCAAAGCCATTATTACCGGTGTTCCTTTGTACACTGGCCCTGGGCAGAACTCCTACTTAGCTAATCCGTGCCAGAACCCAAACTGGTGGTCAAGGTTGTAGAAGTGTGTATCTCTTCCCTCCCTGGTTGGACATGAAGCCAGTGACTTCAGATGGAACTCCCAAATTACATGGGCAGCCTATATAGTTCTCTAATATGTTCACTTTTTTTTTTTTTTTTTTTTTTTACTTCTCATAGCTTCTCTCATCTCAAAACTCTGTACATCCTCATAGCCTCTCTTCATGCCCTCAGCTCCATGCCCCAGTCACCTCAATGAACACAGAGAACTCTCTCATCTGTCCACTACAAGAGCAGCCCCCTGCCTCTGTGCCCGCCCCCCTTGTACCTCTTCCCCTGCTACCACAGAGGAGGGGTCCTACTGCCCCCTCCTCGCCCTCCGGAGCCCATCACCTCTCTCTGAGCCATCATCCTCCTCAGCATCAGTGTTAACAAGAGGAGCAGACCCTTGTGCTACAGACCACTCCGTCCTCGTAATTATCCCATGAGGAAGGTATGCTCTTTATTTGCTCTTTTATAGATGAGGAAACGGAGGTACAGGGAAGTAAAGTCACCTGCTCAGGGCACAGCAGAACTAGATTCAAACCCAGGCCCTGTGTTTATGCTGGTAACCATTCCTCTCTGGTAGTTCTTAACTTAAAAACTCCAGAAGACTCCATATCCCACCCTACCCCAACAGTATCCTGGCTGGATTTCAAGACTTCTTGA
This sequence comes from Potos flavus, assembly GCA_028534135.1. NCBI lineage: Eukaryota > Metazoa > Chordata > Mammalia > Carnivora > Procyonidae > Potos > Potos flavus. The sequence continues at coordinate 50,118,416 of CM052889.1, read as the reverse complement.
AAGACTTGCCTTATTTAAAAAAAAAAAAAAAAATGAAGGCTGCCTCCTGTGACAGTCGGCCTTTCCCCCCTCTCATTTCCTTTCCATCCACCCAGTCAGCCTCCCCTCACTTCTCGATCGCTCTTGCCACAGTTATCCTAGACCTGCTGTACCCACATCCCGGGAGCCCTTCTTTGCTGGGACCTCTGCACTATCACAGGTACTTGGTTGTCTTAGCCCCACACGTTCCTGATTTCCTGCTCTCCCTACCCACCCCTGCTCGGTCTCCTTTGCTGGCTCCTCTTCCATCAGAGAAGGCCCAGGCCCTCTTCTGTGTATTCTTTCAGGGGAACTTCCATATTTCAATGGCTTTAAAATACCATCTATTTGTAGCACATGTCTAGCCCTGACCTCTGCTTAGGACTCTGTAGGTGTACACCCAGCTGGCTCCTCCACACCGACATACCAAGAGAGAATTCAGTCATCCCCAAACCCGCCGTCCCCATCTTTGCTATTTCCGTAGACATCAGCACCCTTCCCCTGGGTGCCTAGGGCCTTAATCTAGAGATGGTTATTTTTGTTTCCTCCCTCCAAATTCAGTTCATCTACAGGTTCTATTGCTTCTTCCTCTGGAACATTTCGTGAATTAGTTCATGCCCTCTACATCCCCCTCAAGCCCCTGGCTTGACCACTGCTTCAGCCTTAGCATCTAGAACAGTTCCTGGCAGATATACATATGGGGTAACCGTTAATTAGATGAACAAATGAATGAATGAATCTCTGCCGAGACATTTCAATATAAAGATTGAAACAATGATTGGGTTCTGAGGTTATTTTTAAAAGTAAAAGTGAAAGTTTATTCCTTTCTGAGGGCCAAGCTCTTGTTTTCTTCCAGGCTCTCAGTTCAGCTAAGTATCCGAACATTCGCCTCCAGTGGTCTGATTTACTACATGGCTCATCAGAACCAAGTTGATTATGCCACGCTCCAGCTGCACGGGGGCCACCTTCACTTCCTGTTTGATCTTGGGAAAGGCAGAACAACGGTCTCCCACCCTGCACTCATCAGTGATGGCAGGTGGCACACGGTATGCTCTCAGAAAGCTTGTGATCATTCACTCTAAGTTTTACTCCATCCAGTTCATGGTCATGAAATGATGTAGTATCTCCCCTGTAGCATATAAGCTCCTTGCAGGGTGGGATCTTTGTGACATCCTAAAGTACCACCAGGGCTTAGCTCAGTGGGTGACACCTAACAGGCACTCAGCAGACATCGGTGGGATGAAAGGTACCAAAAATGTTCTCGACTTGATGAGAAGTAAATCAAGCCCACCTGTGGGGTGAATGGGCCAACCAGAGATCATGGCATTTGCTTTCTTATAACTAGGACTCGGGAGTACTTCCTGTTCTAATGTGTGCTTTACCTGCGCTTGCCCCAGTCTCCTGCCAGGCTCCGGCTCCTCAGCACCAACTGTGTAGAAATCAGAGACATCCTTTAGGGTCTCATTCAGGTTATTCACAGCGATAGTGAATAGATATTGCAAACAATTATCTCTTGTTTTCTCAGATTCCTGAATATTCTCATTTTGTTCTAGGTCAAGACAGAGCACTTTAAAAGAAAGGGCTTCATGACGGTTGATGGCCAGGAGGCCCCCACAGTGACTGCTGTGGGAGAGGGGACCATGTTGGATGTGGAAGGAAAGCTGTACCTAGGGGGCCTTCCCTCTGACTACAGGGCCAGGAACATTGGAAATGTAAGCAGCGTTTTCTGGAGCCCATTTTACCTTTATTGGGGTTGTGTTTTTGTCTTTTTTGTTTTATAAAGGAAAATGTTAAATTACCTTGTTTGAGCTTGGGGCTTGGCTGCATGATACAAACCTTTTAAACCTTGTCCCTAGATTTTGTGTTTGGGCTTCCCCTTAGAAGCCCTTGAAGCTCAGCCAGCCTTTCCTCCCTGTTAATGAACATTTCCCTTTTCACAGCCATTTAGCCCTGGTACAATTCAGGAAAACTAGTGGATTTGTATTTGCAGATTAGAAAACCCAGCATTCTTGAATTCCACACTACTTAATCCAAATCATAGAAAACAGCTTTACTGCATTATTAGCCAAATCCTACTAGCTAGTAGCTTTCTTTCAGTTAGATGTTTCTGTAAACTATTGTGGAAATACGATTTTCAAGACCAAAAGCTAATATTTTAATGTTTTGTTGACATATAGGAAAAACTGGCTCTTCTCGTTACACTTAGAGCATCTATTGTCCTATCATTTGGTTTAGATCACCCACAGTGTCCCTGCCTGCATCGGGGAGGTGACAGTGAATGGCAAACAGCTGCACAAGGACAGCCCAGTGTCTGCATTTGCAGTAACCAGGTGCTATGCAGTGGCCCAGGAAGGAACTTTCTTTGAAGGAAGTGGATATGCAGCTCTTGGTATGTATTATCAACACGAAAGAAATCTTTGGGTTTATTAGCCTGTACTCTGATATGGATCCAAGAATGGTATGCTGGATGGGCCTCCTGGACAGGGCTGCAGCAAGACCACAGTTAGGTAAGGGTTCCAGTTTATCTGGATTTCTCAACTTCTAATACAAAAGCCTCCCTCGCATGCTATCCAGCGGCCTGATGCAGGCTCCCTCCCACCAGGAATGCTGCACCTCCTGGCAGAGGGCATGCATGTGGTACTGGTTTCATCTGTACTTCCCCTAAATTATGTAAGGCATATTGTCACTGCCCAAGTTAATAAAGGCTTTTGACAAAAATCATCATAAAATATCTAGACCAGCCAGCCAAATCAAGTCAGGTTTGATGAAGAAACGGACTCCATTGAGATTGTTGAAAATATTGACCCTAAGTAGAGCAATTTAAATGTCTAAAATGCACTAGAATGTAAATTCCTCAAGGCTTGGAACTAGCCTTTGTAATGTATCTGGTGTTCCCTCTCCATTTGATGTCCTTAATTTGCTGTTAAACTCCTACTTGCACTCAGGACCAGGCTCCGCTTCACCTCTGTTCTGCTTTCTACCGCAGGGAATCACATTTCTCTGGCTTCCAGGGAGGCCCCAGTGGAAGATTAGGGGCAGGTGGGGGGGGCAGAGGGGAGAGCGAGCACACATCTCTCTTTCGGTGCTTCCCAGCTCTGGTAACCCTACCTGCTCCCAATTCCCCTTTAACCCTGGACTGAACTATTGCCTGCTACATATCCCCAGTTTGGTTTTCAGCTTTCCCATCACCTAAATAAAATATAATAAAATATCCATTTCATTAAACCCCACTTTAAAAAATCCTAGTGTGGATGCTAATCATCTCAGTAAATGATGACATAGCCAATACTGGGAAAATAGAATGGACTATTCCCAGCTTGATGATGGGATTATATGGATCAAATCCTTCTGTTTTTTACCCTCTGTGACTCTAAGTGAAAGGATGGGCCTGCCTCGACTCTAGTCTGGCTTAGCCCTGATGATAGCCTAGGTCTTCTTTAATAGCATCACTACATCTTACAGATGAAGAAGCTGAGGCTCAGAGGGTGGAAGTGACTTGCTGGTGAGGATGAAAGAGCTAGAGCCAGGCTTCCTGAGCCAGGAGCCAAAATGCACAGCCAGCCAGCCCATGACCTCTTTGACCCTGAGCCTTCTTGGGCCAGGCTCACCCCTAACTGGAGGTTATCTTTGTATTTTTCAGTCAAGGAAGGCTACAAAGTCAGATCAGACATAAACATCACACTGGAATTTCGTACCACCTCTGAGAACGGTGTCCTCCTGGGGATCAGCAGCGCCAAAGTAGATGCCATCGGATTGGAGATTGTAAATGGCAAGGTAGGTGCTTGATCTTGATGAGGTTCCTGCTTACCTCAGGGTCAGAAACAGAGCAACTGAGAAACAGTAGAAATACCTAGATCCAAATTTCCAATGATCCATTTCGGTGGAGTGGAGAAAAGGCTCAGTGAATCCTAAAAAGATTACAAATGACAAAAGAATTGAAATTAAATTTAAAGCAAAATTACAACTATACTGCACCATCTGAAAGTTGCCAAACTGATGCTCTTACCCTCCCTAATTGTTAGCTTGTTATTTGGAAATAAGTATAGGTTGAGAGCAAGTTATAGTAACATGTACAGGGAGGTCCTCTTGCACCCTTCCCCCAGGCTCCTCTAGTGTTATCATCTTGCATAACCCTAATACAACAGCAAATCCATGAAACTGACATTGGCACAATCCAGACTTTTTTCCAGTTACACTAGTATGTGTTCACGTGTGTGTGTAGCGCTATACAATTTGATCATGTGTATCTTGTTTAGCTTTATGTATCCACCCTCACAATCAAGACACTTAATTGTACCATTAGCACAATGCTCTGCGGAGCCACCCCTTCGTATCCACGCCACTGTCTCCCGAACGCTGGGCAACCACGAATCTGTTCTGCAGCTCTGTTATTTCATAATCAGTATATAAACCATGTAATGCAGCCTATATCCTCTTGAGATTGGCTTTTTACACTCAGCCTCATTTCCTGGTAGTTGATCTGGGTTGTTGTGTGTATCGACAGTTCATTTCTTTTTACTGCAGAGTATTTATTCCATGTGATGGATATAACATCATCTAATTTTTTTCAACGCAAAAACCATAAATTTTTTCTGTAACTACTTGCTTTTTATGCCCAGTCCTTCTCATGTTGGGAACAAAATAAATTTAACAATCAGCAGTATCTTACTTAGTCTCTTTTGCTTGAAAACTGCTTCGGGAGTTTCTCCTGGTTCTCATTCTCCTTGCTCACCCTGCTGGGGCCATCTGGGTGCAGGCAAGATGTGAAGGAAGAGAGTCGTCCTTGTCTTTTTTCTTTTCTGCAAGCTCTCTCCTGACAGTAGTAGAGGTAGGGCTTGAGTCACCTATTTTTCAGGCACAACCTCTGTCTTTTGTGCAGGTTGTAATGAGTGGTCTGAGGTCTCAGCATCACCAGTGCGTGGGGACTGATCCTGGAGCTTTGGCCAACATCCCTTGCAGATCAGCCTTCCCATCCGGTCAGGGGCACTGCTGCCTCCTAGGCCATGGAGGGGTGGAAGAGGTCTCTCAAGTCCTCTACCTAACTGCACTTTGCACCACTTCTCTTGCACTGTGGTCAACTTGTGTTGCTCTGGGACCAATGCTGCTTGAATCTTCTTAAGCTACTGCTCCTGCAAGAGAAGGAACAAGTCTTTGTGCTCTAGATTTTTTCCAATCTTATTTGCTTGTTCCTAGTAATTCTGCTTATTCCCCACTGGGTTTCTGACTCCTAGGACATCCTAGAATGGGAATGAGGAGGATATAAGAAAGTATCCCTTACCCTTCACCTCTTCACCCCCTCTTATTTCATCCTCATGTCTACACGGAGCTGCCTCTACATCATACTGCTTGCCTCTCTGCACTGTGGTTTACAAATTCTTCCTCATCTGTACTTCAAAAGAATTTTGAAAAAATGTGACATCTGAAAAACGTTAGCAGAAGTGTAACAGTTGCCAAAAAAGTAATTTCTGATGTGTATTTTACCTCTATTATTAGCTTATTTTTCCTTTAAAACTTTGCTTAGCTGTCACCCAAGGGTTTATAATCTACATCTATAATTTGTTACAGTCTACCTCGAAATATACCGGGCCACCTCACATACAGCATAAGAACCTTACCATAGTATACTTGCAAGCCTTCCCTGCCATCTTTTGTTGCAAGTCAGATTTCGTGTGTGTGTTACCACTTGCTGTGGTAGAGCATCTACAGTCTGTTAGAAGACAGTGAGTAAATGTCCCTTCATAGGTGCTAGTCAACTGCTATGAACTGACCCTCAGCCAACCTATCAGCTCCTGCTATCCTGAAAATGAATCACTGATTTGAGGACGTAGTGCAAAAACAGTGGCTCAGGCTTATTCCCATGGAGGTGGTCACTGGTCCTTTCTGTAATTTGGGGAGTAATAAAATCTGAATCCTTTAGAGGCTATTTTTCAAAATCACTGTTTTTCATAGTTTGCCTTCCTTTTTAGAATTTTGAGATTTTATCCACTTCAAGAGCATTATATACATGGATGGTATTCCTTAAATATGGAAGAATTCACCAAGGTATTTGCCTGTGTCTTGCTGATTTAGATCTTGTTTCACGTGAACAATGGTGCCGGCAGGATAACAGCCACGTACAACCCCAGAGCTACCACTACTCTCTGCGATGGAAAGTGGCACACACTTCAAGCTCAGAAAAGCAAACACCGCTTGGTTCTGATTGTTGATGGGAATGCAGTTCGTGCTGAAAGTCCGCACACCCAGTCCACCTCAGCAGACACCAACGATCCTATTTATGTCGGTGGCTATCCTGGTACGTATGGATGTCTGCTTGGCCCACTCACTTTTAAGGGGCATCTGTCACTAAGAGAAGTCTAGTGTAGGTGGATACAGAATAGAGATTAAGAAAAATAGTTTGGGTGACAAATCCTTTACATTTTTAGAAAGGTCATTTCAAATACCTAGGAATTCTTGGAAATTTAATCTATACACACAAATTCACCCTTAGATAAGACTCTGAGAATAAGGGATCCCATGTAAAGTAAGCTAGATGACTTCACCATGGTGACTCATCTTAAGTGACCCCCAGAGTAGGAAATCATTTTAGGGGACAAACATGATCTTAACTTCTCACACTGATTTCGGATGTGAATTATGCATTTCAGTTGTTCCAAGTAATTATTACAAATAATACGTAAGTTGTGACCTAAATTATTTTCATTGCCTTCTATTGTGGGAGAATATTACTCTTATTTTGATAGAGAAACCACTTGATGTTATTTTTGTTCCAATTGTGCTATCCCTGTCATTTAACAAAATTAAAGAAGACTTCTGCTTTCTTCTTTAACAGCTGATGTAAAGCAAAACTGCCTGAGCAGCCAGACCTCCTTCCGGGGGTGTTTGAGAAAGCTCACTCTGATTAAGGGCCCACAGGTACAATCCTATGACTTCAGCAGAGCTTTTGACCTACAAGGAGTTTTCCCTCATTCCTGTCCTGGGTCTGAACCGTGAACTTCAGAGAAACTCCGCAGTTGGGAATCATTGCTTATATTTTGAGGAGAATTATTTTTGTGCATTAAAATTTCCTCAGTTCTGATTTCATTTTCCACTCAGGTTAAGTGTTTCCAGAGGAAAATTTTGTGTTTATAACAAATACCTCTATTAAATAGTTTAAAATGTAAACTGAATTCATTGGCTTTTTCTTCCTGAACATTGAATATTCTGTTGATTACTTGAGAGTTTTTCATGTTTTGCATTTGAGTTTCATAAAAATAAAGTACTGAGTCTGGTCCAGGACAGCAATGTAGGAAGATTGAACTCACCTCCTCCATGGACACACCAAATCTACACCAATATATTGAGAGAGCAAGTCCTCCTGAAGAACTGAGGGTTGCTGGAATGGCTTCTCTACAACAGAGCACATAAAAACTGGCAAGAGAGAGAGAGGCTGGTAATGAAAAGAAGCCCAATCACTGTGAACCGCAGTGGGGAAGGAAAGCACCGAGGGGCAGATTTGTCTGCCCTAGGGCATAGAAAAGAAGCTGTGGTTTAAAAGAGCAATTAGTATACAAAAGATCCAGCCTTAGAACTCCACCAAATGGGAGAGCCGCTGGAGCTCTCTCTGGGTCGGAGGGGCCGGCAAGTGCCTGGGTTTACACTCCCCCTCCCTCCCCCCAACACCTTGACAGCACAGACAGGAGGAGGTGCCATAGCTGACCTGCCACCTCAACCCTGGGTGTCCTGGAGCACAGGAAAAAAAAAAAAAAAACCACGGTAGAAAAGAGCCATTCCTAAAACCCTAGCAAACAGGGAGCTGCTGGATCTCTCTCTAGATTGGAGGGGCTAGTAAGCACCATGGTTTCTGTTCCCCATCTACCCTAATACTGTAGATGGGAGAAAGGCCCAGATACTGTCACTGGCCTACTGCCTCACTGAGCTCTGGGCCACTAGCCCACACTGCCCCAGCACAGTGCACACCGAAACACCCTGGTCAGTGGTCACTGTAGCTCCAGCCATCCCAACAAGGTGACCCAAGCATAAAGCACCCCAGAACAAGCCATGTCCGCACCACTTCAGCTCCAGACTGCTTGCTAGAGCACCCTGCTGCAGAATACACTGGGCCCTTTTGGCTCATGCCACTTTGGCTCCAGCCACCCCGCCAAGGTACCCAATGCAGAGAGTGACCAGGAATCCCCAGCCCATCCCTACCTTGGTCTCGGCCACAGCACCAGGGCAGCCTCTGCAGAGTGTCCCAGGATACCCTGACCTGTGCCAGCCTCAGCTCTAACTGCCTGCTAGGTCAGCCCCTGTGCTGAGCACACTGGGACACCCAGATTTGCACCCACTTTGACTTTAGCTGTCTTCCAAGGATGCCTTCTGGCTAGAGAGCCCTGGAACTGCCTGAGCCAATACCCACATCAGCTACAGCTCTTCTGCCAAGATGCCCCATGCATGGAGCACCCTAGGTCCCCCTGGCCTGCATCTGCCTCAGCTATAGCCACCCCACAAGATTGTGCCCTCCATGGAGAGCCCTGAAACCCCCCAAGCCGCATCCACTTCAGCTTCAGCTGTACTTCTAGAATGCCCTCTACCTGGAGCACTCTGGGACAGCCCAGCCCATACCCATGTCAGCTCTGGCCATCACATCAGGGCAACCCTGGCCCAGAGTGCCACACAATCCCCTGCCCACACCAGACACAGCTCCAGCCAGCCAGCCAAAGTCACCAGGCACACACTGTCTACACAGGAGATGACCATTCTTTCAAGTTTACAAGTTGCTATTCTCCCTAATTCAGAGGATCAAGCACAGAAATTCAAGCAAAATGAGAAGATGGGCATATGCTCCCAGCAAAACCACCACACAAAAACTCAGAGAAAGAACTACGTGAAATGGAGATAAACAATATGCCTTAGAGAGTTTAAAATAATGATCTTAAAGATGCTCACCAGAACGGAGAGAAGAGTGGAAGAACTCAGAATTTCAACAAAGAGAAAATACAAAAAGAACCAATATCAAAATTGAAATAACTGAAAAAATACACTCAGGAATCAACAGTAGATGAGCAGATGCAGAAGAACAGATCAGTGATCTGAAAGACAGGGTAATGGAAAGCCCCCAGGCTGAAGAGCAGTAAGAAAATAGCATTTAAGAAAATGAGGACAGGTTAAGGGCCCTCTTGGACAACATCAAGTGAACATTTACATTATAGGGGTCTTAGAAGAAGAAGACAACAGAGAGAAAGGAGCAGAAAACTCATTTGTAGACATAACAGCTACTGGGGAAGTAAAGGTAGCCAGAAGTACTGAGAGATCCAAACAAAATGAACACAAGGAACACACCTGAACACAAAATTACAATGTCAAAGGTTAAAGATAAAAGGACAATTTTAAAGTAGCAAGAGAAAAGCAAAATGTTATGCATAAGGGAAACCCTATAAGGCTATCAGCTAATTTTTCATCAACTACTTTGGAGGCCTGAGAGGAGTGGTATGTCATATTCAAGCTGAAAGGCAGAAACCTACAACAGAATACTCTACCCAGCAAGATTATCATTCAGAATTTAGAGAGAAATAATTTCCCAAACAAAATTAAAGAAGTTCATTATCACTAAACTGCCTTATAAGAACCGTTAAAGGGACTTCTTTAAATGAAAAACAAAAAGTATAATTCGAACAAAATTATGAATAAAAATATGTAAAAGATAAGCATATACATAAAAGGAGTAAAAAAAGTTCTTTCAGAATGTGTTCACACTTAAATAACCATCAACTTAATACACATTGCTGTATAGGATCCATATGTCTTAGGATCCTACATATGAACCTCATGGCAACTGAAAACCCAAAACATATGATACATAAGGAGAAAGAAAGCCAAACATGACACTACAGAAAGTCCTCAGAAAGGACTTTCTGAAAGGACTCAGAAAGTCCTACAGAAAGCAAGAAAAGAGAACAAGAGTAGAAGGGACAGAGAAGAACTGCAAAACCCACTAAAAACAATGAACAAAATAGCAATAGCTACTTTAAATGTAAATGGACTAAATGCTCTAATCAAAAGAAATATGGAGGCAGAATGGATCAAAAACAAGACCTATGTATAGGATCCCTACAGGAGACTCACTTCAAAACTAAAGACACATACAGACTGAAAGTGAAGGGATGGAAAAAGATATACCATGCATATACAGTGGGGGCAAAAAAAGCAACACTTACATCAGACAAGATAGACTTTAAAACAAAAACTATGAAAAGAGACAGAGAAAAGCAATACACAATGATAAGGGGTCAATCCAACAAGATGATATAACAATTGTAAATATCTATGCACCATCACTGAAACACCTAAATACATGACACAAATATTAACATATAAAAGGAGAATGACAGTTATACAATAGTAGGGGACTTCAATACCCCATTTACATCAAAGGATAGAATACCCAGGCAGAAAATAATAAGGAAACAGTGTCTTTGAATGACATATTAAGCCAGATAAACCAGATATGTACAGAACATTCCATCCCAAAGCACAGAATACACATTCTTTTCAAGTGCACATGTAACGTTATCTAGAATAGATCACATGATTGATAGGCCACAAAACAAGTCCCAATAAACTTATGATTGGAATTGTATTGTGCATCCTTTCCACAATGGTATGAAGCAGGAAATCAAACACACACACACACAAACTACAAAAAACACAAACACGTAAAGGCTAAACAACATGCTGCTAAACAATAAATGGGTCAAGAAAGAATTAAAAGAGGAAATAAAAAAATTCAGAGACAAATGAAAATGCAAACACAGTAATTCAAAATCTTTAAGACATAGAAAATAACAGTTCTAAGAAAGAAATGTACAGACATACCTCAAGAAACAAGAAAACTCTCAAACAATCTAAACCTTACATCTAAAGAAACTAGGAGAAGAAGAAAGGCCAAAGTGAGCAGAACAAAGGAAATAAAAAATACGAGAGCAGAAATAAATAACATAGAGATCCCCCCAAAATACACACACACACACACACACCAGAAAAGGTCAATGAAACCAAGAGCTGGGTCTTTGAAAAGATAACAAAATTGATAAACCTTTATCCAGACTCATCAAGAGAGAGGACACAAAGGAATAAAATCAGAAACAAAAGAGAAGTTACAACACTACAGAAATAGGATTATAAGAGAATACTACAAAAAATTACATGCCAACAAACTGGACAACTGAGAACAATGGATACATTCTTAGGAACATACAACCTTCCAAAAGTGAATAAGAAAAAATCTGAAATCTGAACAGACCAATTACTAATAAAATTGATTCAGTAATCAAAAAACTCCCAAAAAACCAAAGTCCAGAACCAAATGCATTCACAGGTGAACTCTACCAAACATTTAAAGAGTTAATACCTATTCTCTTCAAACTATTTCATAACATAGGAGAGGAAGGAAAGCTTCCAAATACATTCTACAAAAGCAGCATTGCCCTGATACCAAACCAAAGACACTATAGAAAAAGAAAACTACAGGCCAATAACCCTGATGAACATAGATGCAAAAATCCTCAACAAAACATTAGCAAAGCAAATCAAACAATATATTTAAAAAGTCATTCACCACAATCAAGTGGGGTTTATTCCAGGGACGCAAGGAATGTTCAGTATTCAGAAGTCAATCAATCTGATACACATCAACAAAATGAAAAATGAAAATCATATTTCAATAGATACAGAAAAAATATTTCACAAAATTCAACACCCATTCATGACAAAAACTGTCAACAAAGTGGGTTTAGAGAAGGAACACATCTCAACATAATAAAGGCCATATATGAAAAAACCAACAATTAACAGCATACTCTATAGAGGAAAAACTTGAGAGAGTTTTTCCTGTAATATCGGGAACAAGACAAGGATTCTACTCTTACCACTTTTATTCAACACAGCACTGGAAACCCTTGCCACAGCATCCATACAAGAAAAAAAGAAAAGACTCCCAAATTCATAATGAAGAAATTAAACTCATTATTTGCAGATGATAAAATACTATACAAAGAAAACCCTAAAGACTCCACCAAAAATAGAATAAATGAATTCAGTAAAGTTGCAGGACACAAAATTAACACCCAGAAATCAGAAATCCATACACCAATAATGAAGTAGCAGAAAGAGAAATTATGAAAACAGTCCCATTTACAATTGCATCAAAAAGAATAAAATACCTACATACAAACTTAATCAAGGAAGTGAAAGAAAACTATACTCTTCAAACTATAAGACACTGGTGAAAGAAACTGAAACAAACAGAAAGCTAGTTCATGTTCATGTACTGGAAGAATATTGTGAACATGTCCACACTACCTGAAAGGATCTATAAATTCAATGTAATCCCTATCAAAATATCAATGGCATTTTTCACAGAAGTAGAAGAAATAATCTTAAGATTTGTATGGAACTACAAAGATCCTGAATAGCCAAAACAATCTTGAAAAAGAAGAAAAAGTTGGAGGTATTACAGTTCAGATTCCAAGATACACTATAAAGCTGTAATCAAAACAGTATAATACTAGCACAAAAACATATACATCAATGAAACATAATAGCCAGAAATAAACTCATGTTTATATGATCAATCTATAACAAAGGAGGCAACAATACACAATGGGTAAAGACAGTTTCTTTAACAAATAGTGCTAGAAAAAATGGACAGCAAAAGAATGGAACTGGACAACTTTCTTACACCATACAGAAAAATAAACTCAAAATGGATTAAAGACCTAAAGTGAAACTTGAAACCATGAAACTCCTAGAAAAGTACATAGGCAGCAATTTCTTTGACATCAACCATGGAAACATTTTTCTAGACACACCCCCCTAGGTAAGGGGGGAAAAAGCAAAAAACTATTGGGAATACACCAAAATAAAAGTGAATGAAACCATCAACAAAATAAAAGGTGACCTACTGACTGGGAGAAGATATTTGCAAATGATATATATGATAAGGAGTTAATATCCAAAATACATAAATAACTTCTACAACTCAACACCAAAAAACCCCAAATAATCAAATTAAAAAACAGGTAGGGGACCTAAACTTTTTTCCAAAGAAGATCCACAGATGGCCAACAGACACAAAAAGATGCTCAACATCACTCACTAGTCATCAGGGAAATGGAAATCAAAACATCAAGGAGATATCACCTTTATCAGAATGGCTAGAATCAAAAGGGCAAGAAAATAATACGTGTTGGTAAGGTTGTAGAGAAAAAGGAACACTTGTGCACAACTGGTGGGAATGTAAATTGGGGCAGCCACTGTGGAAAGCAGTATGGAGATTCCTCAAAAAATTAAAAATAGAGGGGCGCCTGGGTGGCTCAGTGGGTTAAAGCCTCTGCCTTCGGCTCAGGTCATGATCTCAGGGTCCTGGGATCAAGCCCCGCATCGGGCTTTCTGCTCAGCAGGGAGCCTGCTTCCCCCTCTCTCTCTGCCTGCCTCTCTGCCTACTTGTGATCTCTCGGTCAAATAAATAAAATCTTAAAAAAAAAATTAAAAATAGAAATAACATACAATCCATTAATTCCACTACTGGATATTTACCCAAGGAAAACAAAAACACTAATTCAAAAAGATACATGCACCTCTATGTTTACTGCAGCATTATTTACAGTAGCCAAGATATGGAAGCAACCCGAGTCCATCCATAGATGAATGGATTAAACAGAGTGAAAATTATACATATAAAATAGACAAAAAGCAGGAACAGACACATAAATACAGAGAACAAACTGATGATAGCTAGAGGGGAGTGGGGTGGGGGAATGGGCAAAATGGCTGAGGGAGTGGAAGGTACACACTTCCACTTAAGGAATAAATAAGTAATGGGGATGAAAGTAATAGCATAGAGAAAATAGTCAGTGGTATTATAATAACGTTATATGGAGACAGATGGTAGCTACAGGTGTAGTGAACACAGCATCATGTATTGACTTATCCAATAATCACTGTGTGGTACACCTAAAAATAATGTAACACTATATATCAACTATACTTCAATTAAAAAAATTGCCCTTAAAGACTGAGTTGTAAAAGAAAGTAACGTCAACTACATCAATCTTAATTTGAAGCATGGGGGTGGGGGGAAACATTTTCAAACAACCAGATAAGATCCTATTTCTAAGACAAAACGAACAAACAAAACAAAACAAAACAAAAAGAACCCTTCTATTTTTATACAAAGTGTCTAAAGTCTAGAGAGGCTTATACAAATGTCTGAACAGAGTAGGATTTTGGCATATCCTTTCTAGAATGTTAATTTCAACCCTAGAAAATATTGATTTTTAAGTCAGTAAAAAAAAAATATTAAAAAATAAAGTATCACCTCAGCCTATAATAAATTAGAACGGAGAATGGACATTTTCAGTTTTTTTACCAAAATTTTTAAGCTCTGAGTTCTATGACAAACCACCTATGCTATTAGCTACATTTCAGCAGAGGGCACAGCTGTTTGCCACAGAAGACTTTAAACAGACTCCAGACAGTCACAGGGGGGCAAAGAGGACAAAGGAAGGAGATGGAACCTCCTTTAGATATATTGTTTAATCAGGACTGACCTAAAAGAGCGTTTTTCAGGACCAAATAATAGAAGAAAAGGAGGGGAAGGGGGAGGGGGAGAGGGAGAGGAAGAGGAAGAGGAAGAGGAAGAGGAAGAGGAAGAAGAAGGTTATAAAGTTTCCTTCATCAGCTATTTTTTCTGGGAGAATATGTATAATTTCAAAAGGAAAAAATCTTAAAGTCCCACATGTACATTCTTTTAATGAACTAAGCAGTTTTAAACCCAAATTTTTGATGTCTCATTTGGTTCCCTACAAATGTATTTTAGTTCTGCTCTGTGTCCATGGCTGTGGTCAAAATGGCTGCTATTGCAAACACTTTAGGAAAATGATTTCCTTATTCAAATTCTTACTTGAAAAGAGGTCTCTAAGGGCGCCTGGGTGGCTCAGTTGGTAAGTGTCTGCCTTCGGCTCCGGTCATGATCCCAGGGTCTTGGGATAGAGCTCAGTGTAGTTGGGTTCCCTTCTCAGCAGGGAGGCTATTTCTCCCCCTCCCTCTGCTGCTCCCTGTGCTTGTGCTCTCTTTCTGGCTCTCTCTCAAATAAATAAAATCTAGGAAAGGAAAGGAAAGGGAAGGGGGAAGGTGTAAGGGAAGGGGTCTCTACTTCACTTCGCAGTGACCTACTTTTCCAATATGGGAAGTGATAGAATCAACTTCTACTTCTCTGAAAGGTTTTCATTTGATTAACAAGGAAGGCAACTGTGGTCCTGGTACCTGTACCGGTCTCTCTCCTGAACCTTGCTCATGCTTCTGAACCCTGGCAGCTCTCTGTACATCCTGGCTGATGCCTCTGAAATTTGTAATTCCTTTCCAATTTAGTATCTGTTTGAAGATACTAGAGAAAGGTAACAGCCAATTGTTAACCTTTGTTGTTCTGTAGCAACTGGCAATTTAAGGAATGCAGATAAATGCAGTCTCAGGGCCGCGCACTGGGACAGCTGGATTAGGAAAGGATTATTAGCGATCTCAGCATGAAAATGCACAAGAGTCCCCTCACTGTGCAGGGAGTGTGGCCTTTCTATTCGTGTTTATGTGGAAACCCTCTACGGTGGAGATGAAGGCATGGGCATTCTAGAAGTTGGTCCACCAAGTTGGGGGAGGAAGTCATCCAAACCACAACAGAGAGCAGACTATACACCTGCATAGAGGGTGATCCCTTTTCCGCTTCTCCTCTCTACCTCCTTTCCATTCACCTTTACTACCTATTACTAGAGCTAAACAGACGTTGGGCCTTTCAGAGTTTAAGTATTCACAAGGCCTCTCCTAAAAGATCCCCTCAGGGGAATACTTACTTCTCTCCCCTTAGGCCTTTTACTGAGTGCAGAGTAGAGCAACCTGGAAACATCTAAACCAGGGTTTAGATGTCTCCCCTTGATGATAAAGAACCTGAGCTCCATGTCAGATACCCAGCTCTGACTCACTGCAGGGCCTTATGCTGGTTCCTTAACCTCTCTCAGCAAGGCAGGATTCAGCTATTTTTGTTTGTTTGTTTTGACTTTAATATTCATTTATTGTGCAATTTCATACTTGAACACAATTACATTTTATTTTTAAATCCTTAGATCACTGTTATCAATAAAATGTAAACTATGTTAACACATAATTATGTAAAAATCTCAATTATAACATAATTTATAATATTGTTGATTATAAACGAAGAACATTAAAGTTAATAATTTACAGTAAATAGGTGGAACTATGAATTATGTATGTATTTATAACATTATTGACCCATCAACAGATACCAAGATATGTGAAAAGTAAATAAATTTCAGTTTTTTGGTCAATTTGTTAACTTTAAGTTATATTATCATAGCTTGGCCTAACATAAAACAATCCCCTAGACCGGGTGACTTAAACAAGAGAGATTTACTTATCATAATTCTAGAGGCTGGAAGTCTGAGACTGGGATGCTAGTTGGGTTGGGTTTGGGTTAGGATTCTTTTCCTGGCTGGGTCCTCACATGGCAGAGTGAGCGAGCTCTGGTGTCTGTTCTTATATGGGCACAACTCCCATCATGAGGTCTCCACCCTCATGATCTAATGTAAGGATTCAGCTCTTTAGAGTTAGGTTGCCAGATAAAATACAAGAGGACACCCAGTTAAACTGAATTTCAGATAAACAATGAACCACATTTAGTAAGAGTACGTCCTAGTACATGACATCCTATATTTTTATTTGTTAAATTTGGCAACTCCACTTATAGGCCTCGAGGACGTAAAAAGATTGATACTCCTTCCCTCACTACCAAATGATTCAAAATCTATAGCTTAAAAGACATGCAACAAAGTTTACTGAAGGTATTTTTTCCCCACAATAATTTTATTGAAACATCAGATTTTTTTCAAAATCTATTTTTGGGGATCCAAATGTTTGCTTAGTTTGCCTATTAATCCATCACTGGTATTTCCTTAATTGTAGTAAAATATGGCTCATGTAAAAATTTATCATTTGAACCATTTTTAAGTATATAGGTCTGTGGTATTAAGTATAGTCACACTGTTGTGCAACTGTCACCACCATCTGGCTCCAGGACTCATTTCATCTTGCAAAACAAACTCTGTATCTGTAAACATTAACTCCCCATTCTCTTTTTCCCCAGCCCCTGGCAACCACCATCCTACTTTCTGTCTGTATGAGTTTGACTACTCTAGTTACCTTATATAACTGGCATCATTCAGTATTTGTCATTCTGCGACTGGCTTATTTCACTTTAGCATAACATCCTACAGGTTCATCTATGTTGTGGCACGGGTCAGAACTTCTTTCCTTTTTTCCTGACTGGTATTCTACTGTGTATATACCATATTTTATTTATCCATTAGTCCATCAATGGGTGCTGCAGTTGCTTCCACATTTTGGCTCTTGTAAATAATGCTACTATGAACATGAGTGTATAAATATTTGCTTAAGTCTTCACTTTCAATTCTTTTGGTTATATTTTCAGAAATGGAATTACTGGATCATATGGCAAATCTACTTTCAATTTTTTGAGGAACCACCATACTTTTTTCCATAGCATCCAGCACTATTTTTAAGGCTCAATTTTTCATCTGTAAAGTGGGGTTATGGTACCAATATCAAAAAGGTACAAACTTAGGAAATATTAAAACTGGCTCAAAAGGAAAGAGAACATCTGGGCAAGCAAATAACATTGATCTTAGTGAAATTTAATCCTCAGTCACACCTCCGCACAAAAAAGTCCAAAACCAATTGGTTTAAAGGCAAATTTTATCAAAAACAAGAAAAAGAAAACTAACCAATTCATTCAATACAGCTGGTATAACCTTAGAAGGCCCATTCATATAATACTCTATTGATTTTCTTATACTGTCTGTCTCTACAATCATCTCTATAATGATGCATTATAATTAGGGATTATACACACACAGCTGAATATGGAACAATGATTTATCAGCATAGGCTTATGAATTAAGTAATAATTTAGTGTTCAAATCAGAAATTGAGAGGAAAATAGATAAAATGCTCTGTCAGAATTGCTGTGTCGAGAAGGCATATTTATTTTCACTTTAGAATCTTAGAAATCAAAGACTAAATTGTGGTATCATAGGATAAACTGGAAGTACCATGGGTAATCTGGGAAGCTTTAAAGGAAAAACTTTAACAAGGCTTCACAGAGTGCACAATATGGGCATTTGTTTGCACCACAAATGATAAGATACCTAGGAATAAAACTAACCAAAGAGGTAAAAGATCTGTACTCTGAAAAATATTGACTACTTATGAAAGAAACTGAAGAGGACACAAAGAAACGGGAAAAAATTCTATGTTCATGGATTAGAAGAACATACATTGTTAAACATTAAACATTGTTAAAATGTCTATACTATCCAAAGCATCTACCTTTAATGCAATCCCTATTGAAATACCACCAGCATCTTTCACAGAACTAGAACAAAAATCCTAAAATTAATATGGAACCACCAAAGACCACGAAGAGCCAAAGCAATCCTGAAAAAGAAAAGCAAAGTGGAGACATCACAATTCTGGACTTCGAGCTTTATTACAAACCTGTAATCCTCAAGGCAGTATGGTCCTGGCACAAAAACAGACACATTCATCAACAGAACAGAACAGAGAACCCAGAAATGGACCCACAACAATATGGTCACTTGATTTTCAACAAAGCAGGAAAGAATATCCAATGGAAAAAAGACAGTCTCTAACACATCATATTGGGAGAACTGGAGAGCAACAGAAGAATGAAACTGGACCAGTTTCTTATACTACATACAAAAATAGACTCAAAATGGATGAAAGACCTAAATGTGAGACAGAAAACCACCAAAATCCTACAGGAGAACACCTCTCTGACTTCGGCCACAGCAACTTCTTACTGGACACATCTCCAGAGGCAAGGGAAACAAAAGCAAAAATGAACTACTGGGACTTCATCAAGATAAAAAGCTTCTGTACAGCAAAGGAAACCAAGAAAAAAACGAAAAGGCAGCCTATGGAATAGGAGAAGATATTTGCAAATGACATAACTGATAAAGGGTTAGAACCCAAAATCTATAAAGAACTTATCAAACTCAACACCCAAAAAAAACCAAATAATCCAGTTAAGAAATAGGCAGAAGAACATGAACAGATATTTTTCCAATGACATCCAGATAGCTAACAGACACATGAAAAGATGCTCAACATCACTCATCATCAAGGAAAAACAAATCAAAACTATGATGAGATACCACCTCTCACCATTCAGAATGGCTAAAATTAACACAGGAAACAACAGATGTCGGCGAGGATATGGAGAATGGGGAACCCTCTTATGCTGCTGGTGGGAATGTAAACTGGTGCAGCCACTATGGAAAACAGTATGGAGGTTCCTCAAAAAGTTAAAAAACAGAGCTACCCAATGATTTAACAATTGCACTAGTATTTACCCAAAGGATACAAAAATATAGATTCAAAGGGGTACATGCACCCCAGTGTTTGTGGTAGCATTATCAACAATAGCCAAACTGTGGAAAGAGCCCAAGTGTCCACTGACTGATGAATGGATAAAAAAGAGGTGATACATGTGTATGTATATGTGTAATATGTATATATATGTTGTGTGTATATGTATGCATGTGTATACATACACATAGGAATATTACTCAGCCATCAAAAAGAATGAAACTTTGCCATTTGCAGCAAGATGGATTGAGCTAGAGTGTATTATACTAAGCAAAATGAGTCAGGTAAAGACAAATATCATTATATTTCACTCATATGTGCAATTTAGGAAACAAAACAGATGAACATGTGGGAAGGGGAAAAAAAGAGAGGGGGAGGCCAACCATAAGAGACTCTTAATGATAGAGAACAAATGGAGGGGTATCGGTGGGGGATGGGCTAAATGGGGGATGGGTAGTAAGAAGGGCATTTGTTATGATAAGCACTGAGTGTTATATATAAGTGATGAATCACTGAATTCTACTTATGAAACCAATAGTACATTGTATGATAGTTAACTAAAATTTAAATAAAAATTTGGAAGAAAAAAATAGGCACATTTGTAGGCTGGAGCCCAATTTATGAAGTGCTTTCATATAAATAGTGGTGGTTGGGTGTGGAGCAGGGTGTATGGGAGCTTGACACATACACTAGTGAAGAAAGGGCACTGCTGGGAACAATGGGAGGGGGCATGGAGAGAGAACAGAGTGGATGAGGCCTGATAGTGGTCAGCCCACAAGTCAAGCAGGTAAGGAAGAAGATGCCAGGATGCCTTGTGAAGCATCAGGGTTTTCCCTCAGGGGAATGCTGTAACAAGATGGGACATCTGAAATCACAGTGTGGCTGGAGAGTGTATCCTCTGTCAGCCATATGAGCAAGACTAAGTGGTGGCTGACAACTAGGGCAGTGACAAAGAACAAGAGAACCATATAGGAATGTTAGAGGCAGTAAGAGATTATAAGGCTCAGCAGGGAGTTTGGAGCACTGAGAAAAGTGGTTCCATGAACAGGAGATAAAGTGAGAAAAACCATGAATTCAAATTGAGTTTGAGAAGATGGTGAGACCATCTGGCGTACAATGTCTTAGCTGGCTGGCTGAAGAGAAATGAGGACAAGATGAGAAAAGAGCCGGCCAATGAGCAGAGGGCTTAGTCTCTGTTGCCTTCAACGTGTGCCAAGATCACCACTGCGTCCTGGTTGAGAAAACATCAAGATAGACCTTAGAACTGCAATGAAGGAAAACCAGCTAAGAAACTCTCATTAGGCATATGAACATGAATGTTCATATGCATTTTTCTAAGCACTACTGGGTTTTAATGGAGTTTCTTCCATAAAATAGCTATTCAGAGACTCTTCTGGATTCTGCAAATGGTTTCTCTTACCACATGTTTTATTTTCTAAAGGTAATAAATTTTTTAAAAAATATAAGGGAATTAGTAAGCAGAAATAAGGAAGTCTTGCTAGATTTTTTAATAATGATAGTGCTACTTGGTGACTCTCCTTTCTTCACCAGTAGTAGAAACTCCTTAATGGCGGATTACATATTTTAAAGTTCCAAAAAAAGCACATGTTTTCTCCTCAGCCATAATAAACTCCCTCCTCACACTGTTTTCTCTTTTCTAGCACCATTTTTTAATTTAAATAAAATTAATTAACATATAGTATATTATTAGTTTCAGAGGTAGAGTTCAGTGATTCATCAGTCTAACATAATACCCATTGCTCATGACATCAGGTGTCCTCCTTAATGTCCATCACCCAGCTACTGCATCCCCCACCCCACCCCTTCCCCTCCGGTAACCCTCAGTTTGTTTCCTATGATTTAACAGTCTTTTATGATTTGTCTCCCTCTCTGATTCTGTCTTGTTTTATTTTCCCTCCCTTTCACTGTGATCCTCTATTTTGTTTCTTAAATTCCACAAATAAATGAGATCATATAATTGTCTTTCTCTGATTGACCTTCACTTAGCATAATATCCTGTGGTTCCATCCACATTGCAAATGGCAAGATTTCGTTTTTTTGGTGGCTAAGTAGTATTCCATTGTATATATATATACACCACATCTTCTTTATCCATTCATCTATCGATGGACATCTGGGCTCTTTCCACAGTATGGCTATTGTGGACATTGCTGCTATAAACATTAGAGTGCAGGTGCCCCTTTGGATCACTACATTCCTATCTTTCGGGTAAATACCTAGTAGTGCAATTACTGGGTCATAGGACAGCTCTATTTTCAGCTTTTTGAGGAACCTCCATACTGTTTTCCAGAGTGGCTGCACCAGTTTGCATTTCCACCAACAGCGTAAGAGGATTCCCCCTTCTCTGCATCCTTACCAATATTTGTTATTTCCAGACTTGTGAATTTTAGCCATTCTGACTGGTGTGAGGTGGTATCTCATTGTGGTTTTGATTTGCATTTCCCTGATGCCAAGTGATGTGGAGCATTTTTTCATGTGTCTATTAGTCATTTGGATGTCTTCTTTGGAGAAACGTCTGTTCATGCCTTCTGCCCATTTCTTGGGTGTTGAGTTTGCTAAGTTCTTTATAGATCTTGGATTCTAGCCCTTTATCTGGCTTTCCAGACATTTCCAAGTATCTTCTCCCATTCTGTTGGCTGTCTTTTGGTTTTGTTGGCAGTTTCCTCTGATGTGCAAAAGCTTTTTACCTTGATGAAGTCCCAATAGTTCATTTTTGCCTTTGTTTTCCTTGCCTTTAAAGACATGTCCAACAAGAAGTTGCTGCAGCTGAGGTTACAGAGGTAGCTGCCTGTGTTCTCCTCTAGGATTTTTATGGTTTCAGGTCTCATATTTAGGTCCTCATAAATTTATTTTTGTGTTTGGTATAAGAAAGTGGTCCAGTTTGATTCTTTTGCATGTTGCTGTCCAGTTTTCCCAACACCACCTGTTGAAGAGACTGCCTTTTTTCTATCATATATGCTTTCCTTCTTTGTCAAAGACTGGCTGATCATAGAGTTGAGGGTCCTTTTCTGGGTTCTCTATTCTGTTCCATTGGTCTATGTGTCTGTTTTTGTGCCAGTACCATACTATCTTGATGATTACAGCTTTGTAGCAGAGCTTGAAGTCCAGCACTGTGATGCCACCAGCTTTGCTTTTCTTTTTCAACATTCCTCTGGCTATTTGAGGTCTTTTCTGGTTCCATACAAATTTTAGGATTATTTGTTCCAGCTCTGTGAAAAAAGTTGATGGTATTTTGCTAGGGATTGCATTAAAAGTAAGATTGCTCTAAGTAGCACAGACATTTTAACAATATTATTCTTCCAATCCATAAGCATGGAACATTTTTCCATTCCTTTTAGTCTTCCTCAATTTCTTTCGTGAGTGTTCTCTATTTTTCTGAGTACAGATCCTTTGCCTCTTTGGTTAGTTTTATTCCTAGGTATCTTGGGTATAATTGAAAATGGTATTGACTCCTTAATTTCTGTTTCTTCTCTCTCATTGTTAGTGTATAGAAATGCAACTGATTTCTGTGCATTGATTTTATATCCTGCCACATTGCTGAATTGCAATGAATTCTAGCAATTTTGAGGTGGAGTCTTTTGGGTTTTCCACATAGAGTATCATGTCATCTGCAAAGAGTGAAACTTTGTAATAGTCTAGAAAGGAGCAGAGACAATCTACGGAAACAATGATTTTACAGGCAATACAATGGCACTAAAATTCATATCTTTCAATAGTTACGGTGAATGTAAATGGACTAATGCCCCAGTCAAAAGACACAGGGTATCAGATTGGATAAAAAACCAAGATCCATTGATATGCTTTCTGCAAGAGACTCATTTTCGACCCAAAGACACCTCCAGATTGAAAGTGAGGGGTGGAAAACCATTTATCATGCTAATGGACATCAAAAGAAAGCAATCCTTACATCAGACAAGTTAGATTTTAAATCACAGATTTAATAAGAAATGAGGAAGGACACTACATCATAATTAAAGGGTCTATCCAAGAAGAATGTCTAACA
The DNA here is from genome assembly GCA_028534135.1 of Potos flavus. Classification (NCBI taxonomy): domain Eukaryota; kingdom Metazoa; phylum Chordata; class Mammalia; order Carnivora; family Procyonidae; genus Potos; species Potos flavus. Next base: position 50,094,862 of record CM052889.1, on the reverse strand, counting down.
ATTGTAAATATTTATATTCTTAACATGGGAGCAGCCAATTATATAAACCAATTAATAACAAAATTAAAGAAACATATTGATAATAATACAATAATAGTAGGAGACTTTAATATCCCACTCACTGCAATGGACAGATCATCTAAGTAGAAGATCAACAAGGAAACAAGGGCTTTGAGTGACACACTGGACCAGATGGACTTCACAGATATATGCAGAATATTCTATCCTACAGCAACAGAACACACATTCTTCTCGAGTGTACATAGAACATTCTCCAGAATAAATCACATACTGGGTCACAAATTAGGTCTCATCCAGTACAGAAAGACTGGGATTATTCCCTGCATGTTTTCAGACCACGAAATTTGGAAGGAACTCAAACAGTTGGAGGTTAAAGAGCATCCTACTAAAGAATGAATGGGTCAACCAGGATATTATAGAAGAATTTTAAAAATCCATGGAAACAAATTAAAATGAAAACAAAACTGTTCAAAATCTTTGGGATGCAGCAAAGACAGTCCTAAGTGGGAAGTATGTATCAATACAAGCCTTTCTCAAGAAACAAGAAAGGTCTCGAATATATAACTTAACCTTATGCCTAAAGGAGCTGGAGAAAGAACAGCAAATAAAGCTTAAACCCAGCAGAAGAAGAGAATTAATAAAGATTAGAGCAGAAATCAATGAAATAGAAACCAAAAGAACAGAACAGATCAACGAAACTAGGAGCTGGTTCTTTGAAATAATAAGATCGATCAACCAACCAAAACCGAAGAAATACAAACAATTATAAGAACATATTATGAGCAACTATATGCCAACAAATAAGACAATCTGGAAGAAATGGATTCATTCCTGTAAACATATAAACTATCAAAACTCCAACAGGAAGAAATGGAAAGGCCCATAATCAGCATGGAAATTGAAGCAGTAACGAAAAATCTCCCAACAAACAAGAGTCCAGGGCCGGATGGCTTCCCACGGGAATTCTACCACATGTTTAAAGAAGAATTAATATCTATTCATCTGAAGCTGCTTCAAAAAATAGAAATGGAAAGAAAACTTCCAAACTCTTTCTATGAGGTCAGCATTACCTTGATCCCAAAACCAAAGACTCCAACCACCAAAAAGAATTACAGACCAATTTCCCTGATGAACATGGACGCAAAAATTCTCACCAAGATACTAGCCAACAGGATCCAACAGTACATTAAAAGGATTATTCACCATGACCAGGTAGGATTTATTCCTGGGCTGCAAGGGTGGTTCAACATCTGCAAGTCAATCAGTGTGATACCCTACATTAATAGAAAGGACAAGAACCATATGATCTCTGAATAGATGCAGAAAAAACATTTGACAAAGTACAGTATCCTTTCTTCATTAAAATTCTTCACAGTGTAGGCATAGAGGGAACATAGCCCAATATCAGAAAATCCCACAGTGAATATCATTCTCAAAGGGGAAAAACTGAGAGCTTTTCCCCTAAAGTCAGGAACGCAGCAGGGATGTCCACTCTCACCACTGCTGTTCAACATAGTACTAGAAGTCCTACCCTCAGCAATCAGACAACAACAACAACAAAAAGTAAAAGGCGTCTGAATCCCCACATGGTTATCCACTTTTCTCTCTTCCTTGGAACTGTGACTGAAAGCATTTCTGCCCTGCCCTTAACCCAGGATTCTTTCACAACTACAACCTTCGTTGTTTATATATCAGCCTCAGAATCATTTGTTCCCAATGACGCAGTATCTCTAATGCAGTTCCAAATGTCTAAATGCAGCAACACCCTGAGCAGAAAGCATCAGGACTTTTTCTTAGGTTGGACTGCACTGAAAAGAAGTGAATGTTGTCAAACCTTCTGGTAGCCATTTTTAGTTAAGCATATTCTGAAGCCTTAAAGTTTCTCTAGCAAGTTAATATTTCATATAATTTCCAAAATTCCAAAAATGCCACATAAATTTCAAGTCTGTATAGTTCATGTCTATATTTTACTGCGTGCAGTTGCATATGTATCTTCCAATGTCGCTGATGTCTTCCCTAGGCAGCCCTGTGCGGCACTGACTGTTCTGGTTAGGGACCTGTCATTGTTCCTAATCCCTCTTAGTTACAATCCATTTTGCCCTCAGACCGTATGTGCTCCTCAGTGATCCTCTAAGTTGCTTCACAGCTCCTGGAAGGTCTATATTCTGTTGGATATTTCTTAGGCATTTCTCCCAGAGCTAACATAATTGGGACTTGTGTAAGATTATTAGTAAGTAATTACCAAACATTAGTTTATCACTCTTTCTAAAAGTACCTCAGCAGTATAGTTCTTCCTATAAATATCAAAACTTCTTTACAAATGTAATTCCTCTGAACCATCTAATAAGCATAAAACAAAGAGGCAGATAAGCCTCTTTTACAAGGTATTCCCAAAAGAAGTTCTAGAGGCTTACCAGTTTTCATAATATGTAGTGAAATTTTCAGCTTAATACATTCTAAAATGTCAAAACTATCAAGATTTTTCAAAGGGTAACAAAGAAATAGCCCATGTTCCTTTCAGACTTTTTCAATGTTGAGCAATGGAACCCATAGCAGTTGTCTGAAGCAAAGACTTGGATGAGAACATAATGGAAATCATTTTTTTCTCTCTAACACAATTTAGAAATATTTTCTTCTCATAGTATATGTAGTAAGTAATACTTAGTTATACAGTTTTAAAGCACAAACTCCAGTTTGAATATTGAAGAGCTGTGGTCTCTGTTTACATAATTAGAAGAATTTCATAGCTATGTAAGAAGGTTTTTGGCAGTTTGTTTTAGCCAGAACCATTATAAGCATCAAGCATTTCATGAATAATTTAATTTTAGCATGTGTTCAAAATCCAAATGTGATTGTCTTTTATAAACAAAAAGCAGCAAAAGCTTTGATAAAAATTGAAGAATGCATAGCTAATAGAGTTGTGTCTCTATTAGGTGGTCAGAAAAGAACAGTTAGGGAAAGAATATCAGTTGAGGGAGCAAGTGGGAGCTAGTAAGAAGGTTAGATGTAAGGCTCTACAACTGGACTAGAAAGGTAGTCAGGATTAGGCAGAGGCAGGAGGTCAGTGAGTCTGATTAGTACTGTATGATTTCAATGTAATTCTGTACCCTTGAAGTCTGAATTGCAGGTGGAACCTAAGAAGCAACATGAGTGAAAAGGACAAAAGAAAAAGTAGGAATGATCTGGCAAGAGAAATTCATTAAGGCTGGATGGGAAAAAAAAATGTCCAAAATTGAAGACTCTCTTGTTCTTCTAGGTGATCTCAGAAGTGAACTGAAGAAAGCACTTCTTAGTGGGCTAATCTAAAAGAGAGCATTCCCCCCTCCCTTTTATTAAGTGTTATACTCGAACTGAAATAGATTGGGGGGAATAAAGAAAAAGAGGAATCCTAAAGTAATAAAGTGACTAGGTGAATAAATGAATTATTGCTGACTCTTAGAGAGATCTCCAATGTCAAGTGGAAAGATATGCATATATGTATTTTTTAAATTGATTTAATGGCTACTGAAAAGTCTCTTTTTGCAATGCCAGAAACAGCAATAGAACTGTTTCCTGATGTGGGCGGAGGTTATTTCTTGCCACAACTTGGAGGAAAACTTGGTTACTTTCTTGCATTAACAGGATTCAGGCTGAAAGGAAGAGATGTGTATGCAGCAGACATTGTCACACATTTTGTAGATTCTGAAGTTGGGCGTATTAGAAGAAGATTTCTTAGCCCTAAAATCTCCTTCAAAAGAAAATATTACAGATGTCTTGGATGCTTACCATGCAAAGTCCAAGACTGATCAAGACAAGTCTTTTATACTTGACGAACACATGGACAAAATAAACAGTTGGTTCTCAGCCAATACTGTGGAACAGATAATTGAAAATTTACAGCAAGATGGTTCATCTTTTGCCCTAGAACAATTGAAGGTAATTAATAAAATGTCTCCAACATCTCTAAAGATCACACTAAGGCAACTCATAGAGGGATCTTCAAAGACCTTGCAAGAAGTATTTACTATGGAATAGCGGCTGAATCAAGCTTGTATGAGAGGCCATGACTTTTATGAAGGTGTTAGGGCAGTTTTAATAGATAAAAGACCAGAGTCCAAAGTGGAAACCAGCTGATCTAAAAGAAGTTACTGATGAAGATTTGAATAATTACTTTAAGTCTCTGAGAAGTAACGATTTGAAATTTTAAGGTGACTAGATTTTTAAGCGATTATTTTGGAGCTCATGTTGGCAAACTATTGTACATGGGGTAAATCCGGCCTGCTGCCTGTTGTTGAGTTTTCCACAAGCTAAGAATGGTTTCTGAATTGTTAAATGGCTGAGGGAAAAAAAAATCAAGGACTACTATGTCATGACATGTAAAAATTACATGAAATTTAAATATCAGTGTTCATAGATAAAGATTTATTGACACATTGCTATACTCAGCTGTTTACATACTGTCTATGGCTGCTTTGAGTAGCTGCAACAGAGACCGTAAGGCCTGCAAAGCCTAAAATATTTACTATCTGATCCTTTTCAGAAAATATTTGCCAACCCGTTTTATACAAATGGGGAAATTTGAAGGTCTTAAATATCTAATTGAAATGAGAACCTTATGTTTTGGTTTTGGGTAGTAGTTTTTATGTTGATTAAATAAACTTATGTATAGATTATTAAAAAACAAAAATAAATTGATTTAACAACAAATGAGATAGAATTTAGGGTCTGAATACAACCTAGTTAATTTCAACATGAAGAATTTTTCAGAGGCTTACAACAGGACCCACGGGCTACAATATATAACATTTGCAATGTCCAAGATACAATTCAAAATCTCTCAGAATACACACAACTAGGAAAATAGGATGAACTCTCAAGGGAAAATAACAGTCAAAAAATGCCAAGCTCAAGAGAGAATTATCAAAGATATTAAGGTAGCTATTATATCTATACTTCATAAGGTCAGGGAAAACACATTTGACATAAATGAAAGGATACAAATTCTCAACAGAGAAATGGAAAATAGAAAAAGGAACCAATTGAAAATTATTGAACTGAGAAATACAATATGTGAAGTGAAAAAAATGACTAGATGGACTCAATATCAGAATAGAGATGATAAAGGGTCAGTACACTTGAATATACAATGTAAATTATCCAACCTACCAAACAGATAAAAGATTGAAAACAAAAAGTCAGAGTGACTGGTGTCTATAGATAGCATCTAAAGAGTTAATATAGAATAATTAAGAGTCCCACAGAGAGAAGACAGATTGAAACGGATATCTTTAGCAAGAATGGCAAAATACTTCCCCAATTTAGTGAAAGACATACATTTACAGATTCAAGACACTTAGTAAGTTGCATATAGAATAAACTCAAAGACAACAATGCCTCAAAACATTAACCAAACTTCTAAAATCCAAAGAGCACTAAAGAATTCTTGAAAGCAGCTGGAGAAAACATTACACATAGGGGAACAATTATTCAAATATCCATGAATTTCTCAAGAGAAACCATGAAGGCCAGAAGACAGCAGAACCCTATAGTTAATGCACTACAAGAGTTTATCAACCCAGAATTTTATATCCAGTGAAAGTATGAAAATGTCTTTCAAGGATACAAGTGGAAAAAAAAAAAAAAAAGACAGTCTCAGATGAAAGAAAATGAAAAGAATTAATCAAGAGCAGTCCTGTTCATACATTCAGAATATATATAAAAAACACTTATGACTCAATGATATAAATAATCTTATTTAAAATAAGCAAAATATTTGAACAGATATTTCACACACAAAAAAATATGAATGGCCAACATGCAGAGGAAAAGATGCTCAACGTCATTAGTCATTAGGAATATGCAAATTAAAACCAAAATGGATCTGCGTTCTAGTCCAAGATGGCGACAAAGGAAGAACCTGAACTCATCTCCTCCAAAGACACACCAAATCTATACCTATTTATAGAGCAATTCCCCCTGAAAAACTAAAGACTGACTTAACAACTCCTATAAAACAAAAGATTAGGGCAAGAGAGACAAAGGCGAGGAAACAAAAGGAACCTCCACCCCTGACAAAGATGTGAACTGCAGTGGGGAAGAATAGCACTGAGGGACCCTGAGCAGATTCATCTCCCCTGGGGCACAGGAAAAAAAAAAAAAAAAAAAAAAAAGCCACAGTTTAAAAGAGCAACTAATATATAAAAGATCTACCCCTGGAAATCTGCCAAATGGCAAAGAAGCTGCTGGAACTCTAAGTTGAAGGCGTGAGCCATGGTTTACATTCCCCCTCTACCTTGAGAGGGTGGACTGCAACAAGGTCTGGAGGCCATGGCTGGCCTGCTGCCTCAGTGAACACCAGGTCCTTACCCCACACCAGTCCCATCCATCCCACCAAGGAAGCACCAGAACAGTGCACATGGGGAAACCCTTAGGTCAGCACTCACTATAGCTCCAGCTGTCATGACAATGTGAGACAGGTGCAAAGCACCCTGGAACACCACAGACCCACACCACTCTGGCTTCAGACGCTTGCTAGGGCAGTGCACCCCTGGTGGAGAGTGCTCTGGGACCTCCCAGCTGATATGTGCTTTGGCTCCAGCCACCCCACAAGGATGCCTCTGTGCAGAATGCCTTGGGAACCTCTAGCCTGTGCCCCCTCAGTTCCAACTGCCCTGCCAGGGCACCCTCTGCACTGAGTACTCCAAGACACCCTGGCTTGCACCCACCTCAGCTTTAGTTGTGCCGCTAGGGCACCCTCTACACATAGAGCCCAGGCACAATACCAACTCACACCCTCTTAGCTACAACTGTCCAGCCAGGTCAGTCCCTATCTGAATACTCCAGTATCCCCTGGCCCACACTCAGCCTCGGCTCCAGCTGCTCTGCCACAACATCCTGTGTAGAGGGTCCTGGAACATTCCAACCTTAGTTGTGCTGTCCTGCCAAAGTGCCCTCTGCATGCTCCAGGTCCTTCCCAGCCCACACTTGCACCTACCTCAGCTGTAGCTATTCTGCCAGGGTCCCCTCTGCATGGAGAGCCCTAGTACTTCCCAGCCCACAACAACCTGTGTCCCCTCCCGCCATCACCCTGCCAGGGCAACCTGAGTGTGGATGGTCCCAGAACATCCTGGCTTACACCTATGTCAGCTTCAGCTATCCTGCCAAGATGCCCTCTGCGTCCAGAGCCTAAGAAGAGTCCAACTTGTAACAACTTTCAGATTCAGCGGTCCTGCCAGAACATCTTCTTCACAGAGAGCCCAGGGACCACATCAACCCACAAGCCATCCTGGCAGGGTGCCTCTACACACAGAGCTATGCAACCTCCCGGCTTAAATCCACTTCAGCTGTAGCTCTCCTGCCAGGGTGCCCTCTTCATGTAAATCTCAGGATCCCCCTGCCTGAACCCACTTCAACTATACCTGTCCTACCAGGGTGCCCCCTGCACATAGACATTCAGGACCCTTTGACTTGTATCCACTTTAGTTACAGCTGCCCTTCCAGGGTGCCCTGTGGACAGAGATCCTCAGGACCCCTGCAGCCTACACCACTTCAGTGCTGGCCATACTGCAAAGACAGCCCCAGTAGAGACTGCCACATGACTTCTAGCACACACCAGCCATAGCTCTAGCCAGACATCCAAAGTCACCAGGCATACACAGTCTACATAAGGGACAACCATACACAAGATGATTCCTTCAGGTTTAGGAGAAGTAGCTCTTCAGTCTAATCCATAGAAACAAACACAGAAAGTTAGACAAAATGGGGAGACAGAAGAATATGCTCCTGATGAAAGAATAAGACAAAACTTCAGAAAAAGAATTAAATGAAACAGAGATAATATGCCTAATAAAGAGTTTAAAATAATGATCTCAAAGATTCTCATTGGACTGGAAAGAAGAGTGGAAAAACTCAGTGAGAACTTCAACAGAGACAAAAAATATAAAAAAAGAACAAATCAGAATTGAAATAACTGAAATGAAAAAAACACTAGAGGGAATCAATAGTAGATTAGCAGATGCAGAAGAACAGATCAGCGATCTGGAAGACAGAATAAAAGAAAGCACCCCGGCTGAACAGTAAAAAGAAAATGGCATTCAAAAAAATGAGAACAGGTTAAGGGCTCTCTGGAACAACATCAAGTGAACATTTACATTAAAGAAGTCCAACAAGAAGACACAGAAAAGGAGCAGAAAAACTTATTTGAAGAAATAACAGCTGAAAACTACCCTAACCTAGTAAAGGAAATAAACTTCCAGGGTCAGGAAGCACAGAGAGTTCCGAACGAAATGAAACCAAGGAGGTCCACACCATGATGCATAATAATTAAAATGTCAAAGGTTAAAGATAAAGAGAGAATTTACAAGTAGCAAGAGAGAAGCAACATGCAAAAGAATGAAACCAGACCACTTCTTTACACCGTATACAAAAATAAATATAAAAATAAATGGATTAAAGACCTAAATGTGAGACCTGAAAACATAAAACTCCCTGAAGGGAACATAGGCAGTGATTCCTTTGACATCGGCCATTGAAATAGGCAACGGAAACACAAGCAAAATTAAACTATTGGGACTACATTAAAATAAAAAGCTTTTGCATAGCAAAGGAAGCTATCAGCAAAACAAAAAGACAACCTACTGAGTGGGAGAAGATATTTGAATGATACATCCAATAAGGGGGGTTAGTATCCAAAATAGATAAAGAACTTATACAAGCCAACACCAACCCCCCCTCAAATAATCCAATTAAAATGAGCAGAGGACCTGAATAGGCATTTTTCCAAAGAAGGTATACAGATGGCCAACAGACAAATGAAAAGATGCTCAACACTGCTAATCATCAGGGAGAGCAATTCAAAACCACAATGAGATATGACTTTATACCTGTCAGAGTAGCTATAATAAAAAAACACAAGAAATAATGTGTTGGCAAGGATGTGGAGGAAAAGGAATCCTCATGCACTACTGGTAGGAATGTAAACTGGTGTAGCCACTGTGGAAAACAGTATGGCGTTTCTTCAAAAAATTAAAAATAAAATTAATCACCATATGATCCAGTAATTCCACTACTGGGTATTTACCCAAAGAAAACAAAAAAAAAACTAACTCATAGGATATATGCACCCATATGTTTATTATATAGCATAATTTATAATAGCCAAGACATGGAAGCAACCTTAGTGTCCACTGATAAAAGAATGGATCAGAAAGATGTGAGATAGATATATAGATAGATAGATAGATAGATAGATAGATATAATGGATATATATATATCTATATATATAATGGAATATTACTCTTCCTTAAAAAAGAATGGGATATGCCATTTGTTACAACATGGATGGAGCTAGAGAGTATTGCGCTAAGTGAAATAAGTCAGAAAAAAGACAGATACCTTATGTTTTTCACCTAAATGTGAAATCTAAGAATAAAAACAAATGAAGAAACAAAAACCAAAATAAGACCTATAGATACAGAGAACAAACTGATGGTTGTGAGAGGAAAGGGGAAATGAGCAAAATGGATGAAGGGGAGTGAGTGGGAAACACAGGCTTCAGATTAGGGAATGAACAAGTCATGGGAATAAAAGGAATGGAATAGGGAATACATACACTTGATGGTATTGGAGTAAGAGTTGTATAGTGACAGATAGTAGCTACACTTGTAGTGAGCATAGCATAACATATAAACTTGTTGAATCACTATGTTGTACACCTCAAACTACAGTAACATTGTGTGTGAACTATACTCAATGAAAAGAACAACACAGGGGGCGCCTGGGTGGCTCAGTGGGTTAAAGCCTCTGCCTTTGGCTCAGGTCCTGATCTCAGGGTCCTGGGATCGAGCCCCGCATCGGGCTCTCTGCTCAGCGGGGAGCCTGCTTCCCCCTCTCTCTCTGCCTGCCTCTCTGCCTACTTGTAATCTGTCAAATAAATAAATAAAATCTTAAAAAAAAAAAGAACATTACAAATTGTCTCATGAGTGCTGTGAATCTAATATATGTATACATCCAGTAAGTATTTCTTCATCATATAATGTTAGAATTAAGAAGAATTTTAGAAGTCATTTAGCTTGACCTCTCCTCCAACGTAGGTATTTTTTCCATAACTTTTCTGACAAATGTTTGCCAGTTAAGATTTAGTTATTTGGAATAATGAGGAACGCCGGGGCACCTGGGTGTCTCAGTGGGTTAAGCCTCTGCCTTCGGCTCAGGTCCTGATCTCAGGGTCTTGGGATCGAGCCCCACATTGGGCTCTCTGCTCAGCAGGGAGCCTGCTTCCCCCACTCTCTCTGCCTGCCTCTCTGCCTACTTGTGATCTCTTTCTCTCTATCAAATAAATAAAATCTTTAAAAAAAAAATAATGAGGAACACCTCATGGTATTGGGCAGCCATTCCCTTACTGGATAACTCATCATAATTCCTGCTTCTTGCTATGGCTCTTTTCAGCCTCATAGAGTATGTTTACCCTTCTTCCATATGACAACTCCTCACACAGTAGGTGGCTGATAATCTGTCCCAACTAAATAGCACCAGGTCTCATAATGATTTTTCAGATCACACTGACTAATGCATAAACACCCAAAAGTTAACAGTATTTAACTCTGCAAGGTAAGATCATAGATATGTTTCAATATTCTTGCTTATATGTAAATTCTAATTTTCACAATAAATGTTTTACTTTAATAATAATAAGAAAAACACAAGATCCAACCACGTACACTCTAGAATGCTAAAAGCATTGGCAAGATGTTGAGCAACTGGAGTTCGTGTACCTTACTGGTGGGAATGTAAAATAGTACAGCTTCTATGGAAAATAGTTTAGTAATTTCTTTAAAAAATTAAATATATATACTATAAAAATTTCTTTAAAAAATTAAATATACATACTATACATATCATCTATTCTATTCTTGCTATTTATCAAATAGAAAGAAAAACATATCTACACAAAGACTTATATATAAATGTTTTTAGGAGCTTTATTTGCCAAAGCCCAAAACTGGAAACATTCCAGATGTCCATCAGTAGAATAAACTATAGTCTATTCATATAATGGCCTACATAGAAATAATAAGGAATAAACTACTGATAAATCAACATGGGTGAATCTCAGAAATATGCTGAAAAAAGCCTTACACGAAATACATACTGTATGATATCATCTACATAACATTCTAGAAAATGCCTGGGGTCAGGGTAGAGAGAAGAATAGATTGTACATGGGCGTGAGGAAACTTTGGGGGGATAGAACTACTATCTTGTTTGTAGTGATGGCTTGATAGATCAAAACTAATCATCTTAACTATCTGGTGTTAAGTTTTACTTAATATATCCCAATACAGCTGTAAAAAATAATTCAGAAATGAATTTCTTAATTGATTATTTTGGGTCTGGGTGCTGCTGATGTGGAATGAATATGGAAAGCACCCTGAAGCCCAGTGATACAGCTGCCCCTTCAAGTTCCTAGAGAAGCCCAGGAGCTGGACAGCTGCCCTTCTGCCTTTTTCTTTGCTCTTTCTGAAGATTCTGCAACCAGCACAGAGCCACATATATATTGGGGGTAGAAGGGTAGCTTCAATGACTCCATCCTTTTCCCATGACCATAGGTTTTCTTCCTGAGGTTTTCCAGTTTTAAAATAAGTTCTCACAGGTTCTGGGAAGATGGGAAGAGTAGGAGGATCCTGAGCTCACATAGTCCCATGGAAACACCAAGATAACAAACACAGCAGCACAACTAACTCTGAAAGTGACCCAAAAATTGGCAGAACAAACTTTCCAAAGTTAATCAGAGAGAGGAGACCACATTGCAAAGAGTAGGAGGGGCACAGACACAGTTGGGAATCAAACCGGAGGTAAGACTAACCACAAACAAGAGGGACACCACAAATACGGAGAAGTGAGAGGATCAGACTCCATACCAGGTACCCCAGGCACAGGGGACTGACAGTGGGAAGATGAGTCCACAAAACATGTGGCTTTGAAAATCAGCCCCGCTTAACTTTGAGAGTTTTTACAATCATCAGGGCTTAACTCTCAATACTTTAAAAATCAATGGGCTTAGGGGCTTAACTCTCAATACTTTAAAAATCAATGGGCTTAGCTCTGGGAGAGCTGGAGGGCTTTAAGGAACTGAGTCCTAACAGATAACTCCACTGAGACACAGTACAGAAGTGCAGTTTGAAAAGCTCCAGGGAGGTACAGGGAGGAGACTGCATTACTAATCTCAGAATGTGCACTGGAGGTGCAGGGATCTTTAGAAAGCTACTCCAAGAACAAAAATGCTGGCAGGAACCATTTCTCTCCCAGCCTAGATAGAAGATACTTGTGGGAATTAGCATAAACCCTCTCCACTTATCTTGCTAGTACCCGGGGCACTGCCCCAGCATTTACCTGCACATCCAACCCACCCCACTTGGCAGCCATTCCTCCAAAGCTACTCCTGCCCTAACACACCCTGCAAGCAACCCAGCAGGGGCCAGTGCCACTCCAAAGCAACTCCTGCCCTGAAGAAAGGGGCACACACACAAGTGCACCCACAGTCCTAGCAGAACCTTATCGCTGGCAGCACAGAAAGAGTGCCCTGGTCGTCAGTGCCAAACTGGAAGACAGGAATCTGGTCTGACTGCCATCCTGCCTACCAACAAAAGCCTCTCAGGGAACAACGCAGGGGGAGCTCCCTGTAGGTCACCCCAACTGCAGCCCTGGCAAATAGGCTGTGTGGGCAGGCATCTGGTCTGACTGCTCATAATGATGGACTACAAGCCCAAGGAAGCCCCAGGCTGGCCCATTAACAGCACAGAGACCAAACGCTGCTCAGGGTGCCCCCAACAGGCAAAGTAGGCCACTGGAACCAACTGGACTGAAGGCAAACATGGATTAACCAAAACAGTAGGCCACAACAACCCACACAGGGGACACCCCTAATGCACATGGTTCAAGTAAACAAGGGGCATTGCACCGTAGGGCACCACATGGCCTCTTCTTGGTAAGATCAGGAGACATAACTGACTTTCCTAATACACGGAAACACAGAGAGTTAGCAAATGAGGAGACGTAAGGATATGTCCCAAATAAAAGAGGAGGACAAAAGCTCAGCAAAAGAGCTAAGAAATGGAAATAAGCAATATGACTTATTTAAAAATTCAAAATAATGGTCATGAAGATAGTCACTGGACTTGAGTGGAAGATTCCTGTGAATATCTTCAACGAAGAAATAGAAAATATAAAAACTAACCAGTCAGAGATGAATAATTCAATAAGTGAAATAAAAAACACACTAGAGGGAATAGATAGCAGATTAGAAGAGGCAAAAGAATGGATCAGAGATCTGGAAGACAGAGTAATGGGAAGCAATCAAACTGAACAGAAAAAAGAAAAAGAAAAAATGAGAATAGGATAAGGGCACTCAGAGACATCATCAAGAGTAATAACATTCATGTATAGGATTCCTAGGAGGAGAAGGGAGAGAGAAGGGGGCGGAACATTTATATGAAGAAATAATAACTAAAAAATCCTATCTGGGGAAAGAATTCAGACATCTAGATCCAGAGTTCAGACAGTTCCCCCAACAAAATTAACCCAAGGAGGTATACACCAAGACACATAATAATTATAATGGCAAAAAAAATAGTGATAAAAAGAGAACTATAAAAGCAGCAGTAGAAAACAGTTACATACAAGAGAGGCCCCATAAGGCTATCAGCTGATTTTTTTGGCAGAAGTTTTGCCAGCCAGAAGGGAGTGGCATGATACACTCAAAGGGCTGAAAGAAAAAAAACCTGCAACCAAAAATAATCTGTATTCTTCTATTCTGAATGATAGCCTTGCTATCATTATCAAGTAGAGATAAATAGTTTCCCAGACAAACAAAAGTTAAAGGAGTTCATCATCACTAAGCCAGGCTTACAAAAAAAGTTCAAGGGACTTCTTGGGAGTGGAAAGAAGAAAATTATGGGGTGACTGGGTAACTCATTCAGTTAAGCATCTGACTCTTGATTTCTGCTCAGGTCATGATCTCAGGGTCATGAAATCAAGCCTCACATCGGGCTCCACACTGCTGAGCATGGAGAAAAAAAAGAAAAGAAAAGAAAAAGAAAGAAAGAAAACTATGAAAGGAAAAAATTTTACAGGTAAGTGTAAATAAATATATAATAAAAATAATAATCACTTATAAAACTAGTATGGACGTTAAAGCAAAAAATCAGTAAAATCAATTATATCTACAAAAATTGGTCAAGGAATTCACCAAGTAAAAGCTTGTAAAGTATTATATAATATACATAAAATGGGGAGGAAGTAAAAATTTAGTGCTTTTACGGTTTCAAACATAAGCAATTATCAACCTATTATAGAGTGCGATATACATTAGATATTATATATGAACCTAATAGTAATCACAATTAAAAAATCTTTTATTAGACACACAAAAATAAGAGAAAAAAATCCAAGCATAACACTAAAGAAAGTAATCAAACCACAAGGGAAGAGAGCAAGGGAAGAAGAAAGAAACAGGAAGAAGTACAAAAACAACTGTAAAACAACTAACAAAATGGCAATAAGTGCATACCTATCTTTCTTTAAATGTAAATGGACTAAATGCTCCAATCAAGACATGGGTAACTGAATGGATAAAAAAGGAATATCCATCTATCTGCTGCCTATAAGAGACTCATTTCAGACCTAAAGACATATATAGATTAAAAGTGAAGGGATGGAATAACATTTACCATGTAAACAAGTGAAAAGAAAGCTGGGGTAATACTACTTATCAGACAAAACAGACTCTCAAAGACTGTAACAAGAGAGAAAAGGACATTACATAATAATAAAGGGAACAATCCAACAAGAGGATTTAACAATTTTAAGTATCTATGTATTTAACATGGGAGCACCTAAATACATAAAGCAATTATTAAGAGACATAAAGGAAGAAGTGGACAGTGTTAACAATAATAGTAGGGTAATTTAACTACCCACTTACCTCAATGGATAGATCATCCAGACAAAAAAATCAGTAAGGAAACAGTGGTTTTGAATAATACATGAGATCAAATAGACCTAACAGATATATTCAGAACATCCTATGCAAAGCCAACAAAATACACATTTTCTAGTTCATATGGAACATTTTCCAGGATAGATCACATGTTCAGCCACAAAGCAAGACTTAAAAAATTGAAAAGGACTGAAATCATGCATCTTTTCCTACCACAATAGTATGAAACTAGAAATTAGTGACAAGGAAAAAACTGCAAGGATCATAAACACATGGAACCTATACAACATGCCACTAAACAGCAAATCAGTCAAGAAAGAAATCAAAGACGAAATAAAAAAAATTAATGGAGACAAATTAAAATCCAAAATCTTTTAAATGCAGCAAAATGTTGTAAGAGGGAAGATGACAGCAATACAGGCCTACCTCAAGAAGCAAGAAAAATCCCAAATAAAAACCTAATCTTATACCTAGAAGAGCTAGAAAAAGAAGAACAAATGAAACCCAAAGCCAGTATAAAGAAGGAAATAATAAATATTGGATACAAATAAGTGAGACTATGAAAACAATAAAAAAGATTAATGAAACCAGGAACTGGTTCTCTGAAAAAAGATCAACAAAATTGGTAAGCCACACTCCTTAAAAAAAAAAGAGAGAGGGGACTCAAAATCAGAAATGGAGGAGAAATAACTGATTTCACAGAAATAACAAAGGATTATAAGAGAATACTATGAAAACTTATATGCCAAGAAACTGGACAATCTTAAAGAAATGAATGAGTTCCTAGAAACATACAATCTTCCAAAACTGAATAAGGAATAGAAAGTTTGAAAAGATCGATTACTAGCAGGGTGCCTGGGTGGCTCAATTGGTTAGGCATCTGCCTTTGGCTCAGGTCATGATCCCAGAGTGCTGGGATTGAGCCCCGTGTTGGGCTCCCTGCCCGGTGGGGAGCCTACTTCTCCCTCTCCCTCTGTCTTGCTCTTTCTCTCTCTCAAATAAAGAAATAAAATCTTTAAAAAAAAAAAAAAAAGTAGTGTTTGGGGCACCTGGGTGGCTCAGTCGTTAAGCGTCTGCCTTAGGCTCAGGTCATGATCCCAGGGTCCTGGGATCGAGCCCCGCATTGGGCTCTCTGCTCTGCAGGAAGCCTGCTCCTCCCTCTCCCATTCCCTCTGCTTGTGTTTCCTCTCTCGCTGTGTTTCTCTCTGTCAAATAAATAAAATCTTAAAAAAAAAAAAAAAAGATCGATTACTAGCAATGAAATTGAATCAGTAATCAAAAAATTCCCAATAAACCAAAGTCCAAAATCAGATGGATTCACAGGTAAATTTTACCAAACATTTAAAAAAGAGTTAATACTTATTCCCCTCAAACTGTTCTGCAAAATGGGAGAGAAAGGAACACTTCCAAATTCCTTCTACAAGACCAGCATTGCCCTGATACCAAAATCAGACAAAAATACTACCAAAAAAAGGAAATCACAGGCCAATATCTCTGAAGAAAATAGATGTAAAAATCCTCAACAAAATATTAGCAAAAAAATCCAACAATACATTAAAAAAACCATTCACCGCAATCAATATCTGCATATCCATCACATCAACAAAAGGATAAAAATTATATGATCATCTCAATAGATGCAGAAAAAATATTTGACAAAGTATAAATATCTTCATGATAAAAATTCTTCACAAAGTGGGTTTAGAAGGAACATATCACAACATAATAAAGACCATATATGAAAAACCCACAGCTAACATCATAAGCAAAGGCAAAAAAACTGAGAGCTTTTCCCCTAAGTTTGAGAACAAGACAAGGATGTCCACTGTCCCCACTTGTATTCAACATAGTACTGGAAACCCTCACCACAGCAATCAGACAAGAAAAAGAAATAAAAGGCTTCCAAATTCACAAGGAAGAAATTAAACTGTCACTATTTGCAGATGTCATGATACTGTATCTAGAAAATCCTAAAGACTCCCCCCAAAAAATACTAGAATTAAGAAATGAATTCAGTAAAATCATAGGATACAAAATCAATATATAGAAATCTGTTGCATTTTACACTAATGATGACGTAGCAGAAAAAGAAATTAAGAAAATAATCTCATTTACAACTGTACCAATATGAATAAAATACCTAAGAAAAAACTTAACCAAGGAGGTGAAAGATCTACACTCTGAAAAGTATAAAACATTGATAAAATTGAAGATAACACAAAACAAATGGAAATATATTCCATGCTTATGGATTATAGAAGGACAAATACTATTAAAATGCCTATACTGCCCAAAATAATCTATAGATTTAATATAATCCCTATAAAAATTCCAACATTTTTCAGAGAACTAGGACAAATAATTCCCGAATTTGTAAGGTACCACAAAAGACCCTGGATAGCTAAAGCAGTCTCGATAAATTAGAATGAAGCTGGAGGCATCACAATCCCAGATTTCAACATATACTACAAAGCTGTAGAAATCAAAACAAGAAGGTACTGGCACAAAAAAAGACACATAGATCAGTGAAACAGATAAAGACCCAGAAATAAGCCCATGCTTATATGGTCAAGTAATCCACAACAAAGAAGGCAAGAACATATAGTGAGGAAAATGACAGTCTCTTCAACAAATAGTGTTGAGAAAACTGGACAGCTACATGAAAAAGAATGAAACTGGACCAGTTTCTTATACCATATACAAAAATAAGCTCGACATGGATTAAAGACTAAATGTGAGACCTAAAAACCATAAAACTAGAAGAGAATATAGGCAATAATTCCTTTGACATTGGCCATAGAAACATTTTTCTAGATACGTCTTCTCAGACAAGGGAAACATAAGCAAAATTAAACAATTGAGACTACCCCAAAATTAAAACCTTTTGCACAGTGAAGGAGACCATCAATAAAATGAAAAGACAACATACTGAGTGGTAGAAAGAAAGCAGATGAAGAAAAATAGAAACAAACCAAAGAATGACTCTTAAATATAGAAAATAAACCGGTGACTGCCAGAGGGGAGGTGCATGGGCGGATGGGTGAAATAAAGTATATTCTTAAGAGTACAATTATCTTTAGGGGCTCTGGCTAATGTATAGAATTGTTGAATCATTATAGTGTACACCTGAAACTTACATATAACATTGTATGTTAATTACACTTCAATAAAAATTTAAAAAGTGTAATAAAAGAAAAAAACCAGAAGACTGTAACATCCCTAAATCTTCTCTCTTTATTCCCACAGCTGTTAATAACAGGCCCAGTTTAAATTGCACATAGGCATTTGAAACTGATGCCTCAAAGCATGATGATAACACTGTGCACAGCAGTATGAACATTCTTCCAAGGAATGCTTAATTCTTCTTGGACTAATAGGCGCATGCAGAAACACAGAGAATATGCCCGGGAATAAATCCTGAGAATTTTGTAAGGAGTGGAATTGGGACAGAATTGAATACAAGGCTGGGTAAGAGAATGTGGGTACTTTCCCAGAGGAAAATACAATATGATTCTTGCCAAAATCAAGAGTTGGACACTTAATCGACTGAGCTACCCAGGGCACCCCTAAAATTTGGTTCTTGATTTTAGTTATATTTTTTCTCTTACCAGTCTAATCTTCAATTATTGGGAACTCATTTCAGTCATTTCAGATCATCAATCAGGATCACTCTTAATACTAAAAATTCTATTTTTGCTGTAACTTAACACGTGTGCGTTTTTCACAGATAAATTTCTATGTATTTCACTTCCAATCACCTAAATGTGATCTTCGAATTTCCAAAACTGGCTTTGTTTTTCCATTTTCCTGCTTTTAAGTTAGATTTGACCTACGCCTAAGGTTTAAAATATAACTTAAGTGTGAAGGATTCTGAACAATTCAAAAAAATCAATATTCACAATCCTCACTTCTTCAAAATCCAGTTCCTGTTGTCTACTAGGCATTTCCACTTAGTTATGTCACCCAGCACCTCAAACTCACCTTATTTAAACAAGCCTATATCCTCCCCTACTCTAGCCCACTTAATTGGCTTCACCTTTGGATTTCCCAGTTTTTACGGGTGCCACCATCATTCTCTCAATAGGTTATAAACTCTCCCATTGTTAGAAATGTTAATTAAGATAATCTTGATACTCAAATCCAACCACTCAGTACTACTGCTCTTTCCTTCAAAACATTCTTTGCATTTTCATCTTTATTTCTATTTGCCAGTTTATGTCTTTTTCATTCATTCAGTCAATATATATAGAGTACCAGCTATATGAAATGCCCAGGCACTAGGGCAGTAAACAAAACAGACCCAGTCATGCTCTCCTGACTTCATTTGTCCTACGACCTTGATGTCAGTCTCATTCAGCTCAAGGACTCTCTGCTCAGTGCAGCCATCTTGCACTGATAAAATACTCCTTGACCATATCACGCACTTCCTCTAGCCTCTCAAGCAGCTCTATAAGATAAATTCCACCCTCTTAAGAGTTCCAGCACCACAGTGTTCCAGCCTATAGAGGACCATTTCAAACTCTTCATCTTCCTGAACCCTTTGCCCCAGTCCAAATGGGTTCTTCACTGTCCATGAATATGTCTTGGCTCATTACCACTTCATTATTCTTGCCTGTTCTACTTTCCCATCTATAATTTATTATGCCTGTCATCTCTCTTTATATGAAGTCTAAATTCTTCCCCTTCTATGATTCTTCCCAGCCCACTTCTTTCTCTTCTACATCTGAATTACTGCAACTGACAATCGATCAGTTTACCTGAGGGTATCTCTTACATTGCAAAGAGCTCCTTACCAATTGCATTATTATTTATCTTTAAATGTTAGTCTTTTCCCTGGTCTTAAGCAGTAATTTTTTTTTTTTTTTAAGATTTTATTTATTTATTTGAGAGCGAGAGAGTGAGCAAGAAAGAGCACAAACCCAGTGAAGAGGCAGAAGGACAAGCAGACTCCCCACTGAGCAGGGAGCCTGATGCAGGGCTCCATCCCAGGACCTTGGGATCATGACCCGAGTGGAAGGCATACACTTAACTGACTGAGCCTCCCAGGTGCCCCTTAACCAGTGATTCTTAATTAACAGCAGCTGATACAATATATCTGATTGCAAAAACCTGAAATAACTCCTTTGCGAAATCGTTAGTTCTGGCACAGTGCCTATTGTGTTTTTACCATTCCTTTAACCAACCACAGTTAAAACAGTAGAAGAGGAGAGAAGAGAGGAGGGAACACTTCTTAACTCACTCCAAGAGGTCAGCATTACACTTATATAAAAGCCAAACAAAGATACTACATGAAAACTACAGACCAATAACCCTTACCAATATTGATGTAATAATCCTCAACAGAATACTAACAAACTGGATTCAACAACATATCAAAGGTTTATACAACATGACCAAATAGCCTTTATCCCTGGAATGCAAGGATGGATCAACATGTGAAAATCAACCAATACATCACACCACATTAACCAAATGAAAGGGAAAAAGTAACACACAGTCATCTCAATTGATGCAGAAAAATATTTGACAACATTCAAGAGCTTTCACAGTTAATTTTATATGTCAATTTGACTGGGCTACAGTTGTACCCAGATATTTGGCCAATCATTATTCTGAGTGTTTCCATGAGGGCGTTCTTGGATGAGATTAACATTTAAATCAGGGAGTTTCTAGATTGGTGAACATGTGGATAGTTGATGAAAGGGCATGGAAGTTCCAAGCCCCTTCTCACATACCTTGCCCTCTTTTATACGGCTAGTCTTCGGTTATATCCCTATATGAAAAAACAGTAATCTCAACTGTGAACCTCTGATGCCATCTCCACAGTTTATCAATTCTTACTTGAGTTCTCTCATGGATGATACAATTTCTCAGCCCACGCTCAAAGGAGAAAAGTCTTATGAAAATTAAAACATGGAGGGGGAGCCTTTAAAAGTGTAAGAAAATTCTGGATATGTAAAGAAGAAAATTATGATAAAATCATTAAGTGAATGATCAAAAGAAATAGATGCTCAAGGCAAATATATGGCAGAAGCATTATTAGTACAAGGACAAGGGAGAAGATAGCAGACACCAAGGAATAGGAAGCCATTTCCTCAAGCCTACTCCAATGATCATTCCCATACTGTAGCTACGATAAATACCATAATTTCTTCAACTACAAATTATAAATATTTAGTTATACTATCCACAAGAATTCCTTTGTACTTGTCCACAAGTTTTCTCTGTTAGGAAAATACTGTCAGCTATTTTTTACCCAGGTCTTATCCTAATTCCTACTGGTTCCGGTTTCTCACACATGCTGAATGGTTAGTCAAAAGTAACCTTTTTTTAAAAAATTTTTTAAACTTTTCCTCTTACTCGTATTCACTCCCTTTCATGCTAGTGCACATAAACTCCCAGCCTTAACTCCTTTAGGCCATGTTGATCCCAGACCCCCCAAACCCCCCTTTTTTTTGGAACATCAGCACTTTCCACCTGGCCATCCTTCACCACCCTCAGTCTTAGACTGAGACATTTTATAGAAGTTAACTAATTTGCTCTTACTTATACAGCTGGTAGGTGGAAGAATGAAATTTGAATAGAGATTTTTATATCTGTATACTTCTCCATGTTCCCTTGCTCTTAAGTACCACACTAAGTATGATATTGTATATTTGTATATAAGTATACATATATTCATTTAAAAAGTAGATTATAAAGTAATGAAATGGACTTTTCTGTGTGGCCTGTGAAAACCTATAAGCACTGTATATATCATGTAAATGAGAAAATACATAACACTTACGCCAGATTAGAAAGGTTTTGCATGGGTTTTATCAAGTGAACGTTGGTCAGCAGTCTACAGAAACATTTCAAGTTGCAACTGCTTTTAAATATTATGTTTCGATTAGTCAGGAATGGCATGTTTTATACCTAAAGATTCCAATCCATAAACCAATTGTTTTTTTGTTTTGGGCGTTCTGTTTTGTTTTTTTTTTTTTGCCTTGAAGTGGTAACTAGACAAAGGAAATGTGCATTGCATTACATCTAATATAGGATGCAAATAAAGCATTAAGAGCTCAGCTCCTGCACAGACAATAAAAGGACCGATTGGATCTGCAAGTATCTTTAAGAAGAAACCAAAGTTTAAAAGGAAGGAGAGCAAAAGGAAGGTATTTTTATGTCTGTATGGCTAATGTGACCTGTAAATAAACTATAAGGTAGAGAAGTGGGCCTGGATCAATTACTGGACATGAATAATAACAAAAATATTTCTTTAAATTTCTAGAGTTTAATTGCTTCTCGGCCTTTTGGCTAAGATCAAGTGTAAATTTCTAGAGTTTAGAGTTCTAGAATTTTCAAAATGCTCTTACATGTACAATCTCATTTTACCATAATGGTTTCATGCAGCAAGCAGGAAAGAGTAGGAAGGCTCAGAATGTCAAAAATCCTTCATGAAATCTTTCACACCTGATAAATAACAGGGAGCATGAGAAATCTGAACATCGTTCTATGACCTTTGGAAACAGCAACCTAGTTCCTCAATGACAGCTGACAAAGTTTCCTCTAGATGGTTCAGAACAAAAGCTATCAATAGGGGAGTTTTCTTTACGCCATACTAATCAAGATAATCCTGAGAGTTTTATTACATAAACGGCTCTCAGGAATCATAGATAATGAACAACAGGAAAAAAAAGAAAACAGTCACAAAACTATTATTATACTTCCAAGGCGTTAAAGAAAACATTCACTCATTCATTCAATAAATATTTACAGAGCAACTACCACATGCCAGCCACTGTGTTAGATGTTAGGGACTCCATGGTAAGCAAAACAGGTTATTCGCCCCATTCTCAAGAAGTTTTCCAGTGTATAGGGAGTGGGGTGAGACATCAAGTTTTAAAAAGAAATCTCAAAACATGATTACGAACTTTGAAGAGCACAAAGAAAGAGCGCTATGTTCTGAATGTGTCCCTCCAAAATTCATACTCTTAAAGCTAACCTCCAAAGTGATGGTATTAGGAGGTGGGGCCTTTGGGAGGTGATTAAGTCATGAAGCTGGAGCACTCATCACTGAGATTAGTGTCCTTATAAACAGGCCCCAAGGAGGGCCTCAGGCCCTTGCCCTCTTCTACCACGCGAGGACATAAGAAGTCTGCTATCTAGAACAGGGACATCACTAATCATCAGGCACCTCACCTTGGACTTCCAACCTCTAGAACTGTGAGAAATAAATTTCTGTTGTTTGTAAGCCACCCAGTCTATGGCATCTTTTTATAAAAAATATTTTTAAATTTCTTTGACAGAGAGCGAGAGAGAAAACACAAGCAGGGGCAGGCAGGGAGGCAGAGAGGAGGGAGAGGGAGAAGCAGACTCTCCGCTGAGCAGGGAGCCTGATACCGGGCTTGAACCAGGGACCCTGGGATCATGACCTGAGCCGAAGGCAGACGCGTAACCCACTGAGCCACGCAAGCGCCCCCAAGTCTATGGCATTTTTGCCACAGGAGCCCAATGGACTAAGATTGGTGCTATACAAGCCTATGAAAGGTACTAGTAGTAATGCGCACTGGGGGGCAGGGAGTAGAGGAGACTAAAAGGTTGTTGGGCAGATTGCTCCAAAGAGGGGAGGGAGGAAAAGCATCACAAAGACCAAAAAACGTGAAAGTTGTTGCTGGCAGCTGTCTCCAATTCCCACCTCCCTTTCTTTACTTCCATTGCGTCTCCGTATCTACACGTCCCAGGTTACCAGCATAGGCCCTAGCACCAATCTAATGGGCACTGCTCCACGACTATAGGGCCACTCAGAAGGGGTCAGCTGTGCACTCCGGGACAGATGCTGCGGGTGGCTCACCCATGTCCTCTGGACACTTGCCGACACACAGTTCCATTGCAAGCACCGCGGCTCTTGCTGCGCCCTCCCTCTCTCGCCCTACTCAGGACCTTAGCGGCCCTCACGCAGCCAGTGAAGAACCTCTGTTTCAGTGCGGGTTTCAGTCCCGAACTCCCAGCCTTCCCCCGAAGTCCCCGCTCCCTGGGGCCCGGCCTGGCCCTCACACCTTCAGCCGCCACCCAGCCAGGATCTCCGCACGAGGCCCGGGCATTGGGAGGTCCTGAATGGTCCTCGGCGGGAACGGTATCCACGGGTGGGAAACACAGCGGGCATCCCACCCAGCTGGCGGTGAGGGGAACCCCGCCCCGGGCTGGGCCTCCTACTCACCGGGTCGCGGGTTTCAGGAGTCACATGATCCAACGGGATGCGCGACAGCAGGGACCACGCCACCGCCAGCCCTTCGCCCGTCCCCAGGGACAGCTTCCTTGGACTCTTGAAGGAATATTCAGCCCCGCGGGGTTGGGCAGTTTCCTGTTCTCTTGGCCTGTTCCTTCTCTTCAAGCACACAGAGAGGGGAGACACGGGGCAGAGTTCCGCAAAGCAACGCCATTTGGGCCACTGCAGTGAGAGAGAACGAGGACGCGCCCAGGCGCAGGAAGCGTCGACGTTCACGCCCATACCGCTATTAATGGCTGGCAGGTGGGCCCACGCCGGACTTGCGTGGAAACGCAACGCCCGCCGGGAGCTGAGGGCTGGGGCGGGGCTACAGCGGCGTGGGGGCGTGGTCTGGAAACCAGCGGGGTCGACGGGGCGGGGCCAGCCCAGCCGTAGGCGTGGCGGTTGGGGAGTGGGCGGAGTCGACCTGCCGCGGTTGGTAGCCGTTGTCTTGGCGGTTGGGAAGGGTTGCGAGGTGTGTGGTCCGGTACCTGCGGGCAGGGTCATTCAAATTAGTTCTGTAGAAAGCAGGGAATGGTGGATACCCCACACTGCAAAGAACTTCAGCTCCAACGAGGTTATTCCGTAAAGAGAGAGGCCAGGCCACTGTAAGGCCTGAGAGGTGGGGGAGAGAAGCTGCGAACAGTGAGTTTTCACAGAGAGATGTTGAAAGTGATTTCTGAGAAGCCAGCGGGATTTCTAGTGAAGCTAGGTGTCATCCTTTCATAATCTCTTGCAGTAAATTGGAGAGCGGAGTAAAATAATTCTATTTACCCAGAGTGGCCTCAGGACAATAAAGCAATCAGGAGGGGACTGGAGTGTGTGGTGTTAGTGAAGGCCGCCCTGGAAGGCGCCGAGCTCACCTGGCCCTCTGATCTCCTCGTGGGAGTTTCTCAGAGACTCAGGAATTTGGGGAGAGGTTATGGGAAGCAAAAGGAAGCTCGGATCTCCAGATGAGGGCAGCTGGAGGTGGTGGGGGTCCGGGCTGTGGCCCCTCGTGGGGGAGGCTCCAGCCCTTTAGTGTGGAGTTGGGGAAGGATGCACGCTCTTTTGGTTTCTAGGTTCCCTGTACCTTTTTTATTCCCTTGCTTCAGAGAGCATGGCCAGACCCAACAGATGGAAACTACAGGGAGGCCAATTGAGACTTGATTGAAGAAGGTAAGGATTGGGCTGAACAAACACCCCATTCCTGGGATCCGGCAATCATTTGCCAGGAAGGCTGACCCCTTGGTGGAAAGAGCATGGTTTTGGAAATGAGAAGTATCTCTGCTTCTGATTTTGAGTTGGTGATTTAATTCTCCAAGCCTGTATGTCCTCATTTCTGAAATGTTGATAAGAACATTCTCCCTGCTACCTCATAAACTGTGGCAGAGGTTGACTTTGATAGCTGCCAGTGAAAATGCTTTGCACAGTAACTATGACAAGAGCGAACAATTCCTGACTCCCAGCCCAGGACTATTAAGGGATTTTTCCACATGCAGTCTCACTTAATCCTTACATGAACTCTTTATGGTAGGTATTGTTATTATCCTCACTGTACAAATGAAGAGACTATGGCTACTGTCTATCAGAGAATTTAAGTAATTTGTCCAAGGTCTTAACAGCAGGTTGGAGCAAAATCAAGGCTTGAATTTATTCAGACTGACTCCAGAGCCTACTCTCTCAACACTGCAACTATTAAAACCTAAATCCAATGGGGTTTTTTGCTGCTGTTGTTCTCAGTATTTTATAGCACCAACTCCAAATTTGGGCAGGATACTGAACTGTATTTCTTCTAAATCCAACAGTGAGGTTTGCTAATTCAAATACTCAACACTACCAATAGGTCTTTCATTATTATAGCTTAATTTCTCAGAGCCTTAAATAACCTTTTGACCTATAATTAAGGCAAGGTGCCTAGTAACAGAGATGAAAATTTGCCCTAGATAAAAGATCACAGAGAGTTGTGGGAAGAGATAATATTAAATAATTTGTCTCTTAAATTGTCGATAATGAAAGACCAGTTTTAAAAAATTTCCTATCCATTGTGGGCTGATTATTTTTATAATATATTATAAATATACTATTTATATATATTTAAATAAATATATATTTTTATATAAATATATTATACTATAAAAGATTTACTAGAAAAATGAAATGAAAAAATTGACACAATACTAACCCAGTTCTCTGCATTAAAGACCACAGAATGAACCTGCATTTTATTAACCATCATTAGAATAAATAAAACAGAAAAAAAATTTTAAAACCAGTACACATTCATTGAAAGTATGCATATAGGTGATTAATATAAAGAATCCCTATTACACTTGTAGTATTTTGTCATTCTACAAATGTACTCACTTCTTGTTAATTTATCTAAAATAATTTGGGTTTATGACATTATTTGCTAAGGTATATCGAAGTGTGACTTCCTACATTGCGTTTTAAAACTTCATTAGAGAAGGGCGCCTGGGTGGCCCAGTTGGTTGAGCATTCAGCTCTGGATTTCAGCTCAGGTCATGATCTTAGGGTCCTGAGACTGAGCTCCATGTCCAGCTCTGTGCTCAGCAAGGAGTGTGCTTGAGGATTTTCCTTCTCCCTCTCCTTCTCTCTCTCAAAGTAATTAAAAAACTCTTTAGAGAAACTAATCTCATAGAGGTATGTTGATTGCAGTGTAAGAGGAGATTAATTTCAGCAAGTTCAAGATACTCATTTTTAACTTTGATCCGAAATGACATAACTGATGCTGCATTTTCAAATCTCATTTTCAGTCCATCAGCTAGTTCCATAATTTATTTCATAAAGTTATAGGTTTATTTCAACTACCTTTTATTGAAATTACTTTTCGGAGCCATGATCTTCCTACATACGGCTATTCTAGTAATGAAAAATAAAATTTAAAGCATTTTGGTCAAATTTATAAGATGTTTGTAACTTTTCAGATTGGCAATACAAAGATCATCGCCTACTTCATTGACAGTCATTATTGATGGTCATTATTAAATTATGGAACATGTCAAAAATCTGTAAAACTGCGTTCTTCCAAGCTTCTTTTATTTTTCCCTTACAATCATATATTCACTAGCAAAAGATGTTGCCATGCTTCCTTCCATGGAAGTATCAAAATCATTAAAATATTGAAGAGGGGCACCTGCGTGGCTCAGTCCATAAGAGTCTGCCTTCTGCTCAGGTTGTGATCCCAGCGGATCTCCCCTGCTCAGTGGAGAGTCTTGCTTCTCTTCTCCCTCTGTGTGCGTACTTTCCCTCTCAAATAAAATCTTTAAAAAAAATTGAAGGTAGCAACAAATAAGCAAGACTGACTATCCAGTTTACACTTTAAAAAATTAGAACCAAATTAGCTTATTTTGTAGAAACATAAGGCAAGAATTTGATGCAAGAATGTCAGACATTCTTGACACAACTTTTCTGCTCCATAAAGATCCTAATTCAGCATGCAGTACCAGTTATGACTCAACTTCCATATTATGACCTTATAAAAAGAGCAATCTTCAATTTACCACCTTAGTTTTTGCTGCACCACTAAGCATACGTTTTAGTTAAGCTGACATATTTCATAGCAAGACTTTTCTCCATGACAGGAGCTGTGAAACGATTACAGTCAGTTGCAAGCTGTCCGTCCAGGAACTCTCACAAAATGCTTTTCTCTCATTGCAGAGGTGCCATCAGAACACATTCCTACTCAAAACTTCAATTCCAAGCACATTTGTTAGCAAGAAAGCTGGAGCGGAGGGCAAGGGGGGCTGGGCGGAGAATCCTGTCATTTTACTATCATGTTCAAATTAGTTCATTTTAGCAATATCTGAGTAGTTGCCAAGTTGTAGTGAAAAATAGGCAACATTATATATTTTATAAGTTGGCCTTAAATCATAATAGCCAGTTTCTGAACACATCTGATTGGAAAGTGGTTCTTGAGCCCCATTTTTCCTGTGTTTCACCTAATGCTTCTAAGCAAACATCTCCAATGCAATCTTTTGCTAATCTTTCAGTGATTATAAATGGATTTTTAGTTTTAGCAACCTAAGGAGCAATTCTTTGTGAAGCTCCCAAAAGCTTTAATGTTTATAGTGTAATACCAAACATCTGCTTCTGTCAGCCTTTTAATTCAAAACTCTCTTTCTCAAAGAATTCTTTTTTTGTTTTGAATTTGTTTGGCAAGTAAAGGTCACTTAAGTATCAGTTTCATTCATGATTCATTAGTACTTTCCCATAAATCACACTACGGTTTTAGCACTTTGTCAGACAAATTTACTTGCCTAATGGAGCTATGAAATGTGTCTGTATTTACATTAAAAACCTTAATTAAAAGTCAAAATGATTATAAAAACAAATTATAAATGAATAATAAATGTGTACAGATTAGAGGATGTTGGATTATAGCTGACAGATCTTAAAGTGATCTGCAGCATAAAGAGGTCCTCCTGTGCATAGCAAGCATACAGCTCGAGTCACGTTGCACTCACCATTCAACTTCCACCCAAACTGCTCTGTACCCTATTCAATGAGATGAGTTCACCAATCCTGTCCTGGGGCTTTGAGGAGGAAATATCCCGGTATTACATATACATTTCTCAGAGTTTGCTCCTGTTCTTTCCGCCTACCTTGTATTGGATCAGTAACAGTTTGCAAGCTGGTGTCAGATCCCAGACCACACTTTGAATAGTATCGTCCTAGAATTTAAGATTGGCACTTGTCAAAAATGCAAATCTGCTGGGTGCCCAATGCTTACCTGGTAACGGATGAGAAAGGATTAGCCATTTTGTGCTCTGGTCTGGCTCAGCCCTGATGATGGGGTATGTCTTCTTCCAAAGCTACACTTGCTCATCTTACAGCTGAGGAAGCTGAGACTCAGAGGGTGGAAGTGACCTGGTGGGGATGGAGCTGGATCGGAAAAGAAATTAGGGCCAGGTCTACCCACACCTCATCCAGGAGCCAAACTGTATAGGCAGCCAGCCCAGCCCAACCCATGGCCTCTCTGAGTCTGAGCTTGAGCCTCCTTGGGGGACGGCAGGCTGGGCTGGACTCACCCCACACTCAGGGTTATCTTTGTTAGGTGTCAATCAAGAAAGGCAACAACGTCCAATGGGATGTAAACATCACCCTTGATTTTCATACCTCCTTGGAGAACAGCCTCATCCTGAGGATCAGCAGTGGCAGACTGGATGCCATTGGATTAGAGATTTATAATTGGCAAGGTAGGTGTGTAATATCCAGGATTTTTTTCTCCCCACCATTAGTAACAGAGTAGTTAGGAAACAAACATGCCTAGCACCAAATCCCAATGATCTACTCTAACGGAGTGGGATCTCTACTCATTCACGTAGAGCTGATGACAAGAGACCTTTTAGTGACTTTGACAGTACAGAAGCTGTGTCCTTCCCTTGCTCCTGCTCAGCAGCCCAGACCCTGACCTGGTGGAGGCAAAAGGAGAATTCTCAACTGCCCTCCTCAGGCAGAACGGACCGACCAGAGTAAATGTTAGTGAACACCCTTCCAATGAACAAGTCAGCGGTCAGCAAAGGATGAAGGTGGGGTATGGAAAGACTGACTGCATGTGCATGACCTCTGCCCCTGTATGGGACTCCAAGCTCCTGGACAAAAGGCATAAGGTTGTTAGTTGTTTTATACAGTGGCCTGCATGGCAGTCATTAAATCTATGAGGTCCCCAGATGCTTAAGTTACCTTTCTTTTTCTAAAATAGAATTGCATCTCTCCTTTCACGTTTCACAGATTGATCGGTAAGACCTGCCCTTCCTCTAATAGCATTTGGGGCTTTTATAGTTACAGCCGCTCACAAAGCCTCTTGTGAAAAATACTTTGCAAATGTACTTTTCCTCCTCAGAATTTCCAGAAGCACAGGGTAAAATGACCTGCTTTTAGATTTTTCTAGACTAATGGTAGAGACTCTGAACTCAGGCAGACCTAAGTGTCGTTTCTTTTTTTTCCCCAAATCTTCCAAACTTTAAAAAAAAAAAAAGATGGAACAGACCATCAAGGATAGTAATGTATATGGCTATTTGCTGTATAGAAACAGAACATGAATGGAATATTATACCATGAGACAGGTATAACATTCACGAAAGAGAAGTAGATCAGTGGTTCTCAGCCAGAGGCAGTTTTGCCCCACAGGGGACGCTTGTCTGGACATATCTTTGGTTGTCACAACTAAGGGAGAAGGAAAAGTATGACTGGCATTTATCTAATGGGTAGAGACCAGGGATGCTGCTAAACATCCTAGTATACCCAGAACAGTCCCCACAACAAAGAATTAGCTGGCCCCAAAAGGCAGTAGTGTCAGGGAAAGAAACTGATTCAGTAACCTCTTTAAATTTCTTCTAAGGTAACACTTCTGTGATTTATTTTTAGAAATTATTAATCCCTGATATTTGATTCTTGGGGTTTCGTTCTATGTGTAAGTACTTGCCAAACAGAGTGTAAAGTGTACAATTCAAAATATTAAAATAAAAAATATTAAAAGATACAAAGAACTACCAATTTGAGGACGCTAGTCCTCACGCTTCAGGTAGTTTGTAGAGAAGGAGATTCTAATGTTAGCTTTACAATTTTCAGGGGAATCTGCTGATAAAGGAAGACTGCTTAGGGCCTCAAACACACTTTTCAACTGAGAAGGCGTCAGCACACCAGAGAAATGCATGCAGTCTGAACAGGCGCGAAGTTCTTGCTGATTGTCAAGTCCTCTGATGTGACCGCCTGGCATTAATGCTGGCCTTAGCGTCAGTCTCCTATATTTCATCACCGTATCGCCCCCTTGGTCACAGCAGAACCGTCATGTCTACGGAGGAGCTATCTGAGGTGCACCAAAGTGTGAGGAGCTTGCGTTGGATTACGTTGGATTACGTCCTCCACAGACCACGGTGGAAATCCTTTGAGTACACTGAGGTCAGGTCCAAGTGTCGGCCTGGGACTTCAGTTCTGCTGTGTGTGGATTTTCCTGACTTCAGATAATTGTCTGTGGTAAACCCCAATGACAGTTGGTTCAGAACTGGTGATAAGCTCGATGGAGCTCACACAGGCTGAAAAGAATTCCTATAGTAAAGGTAAGACTTTGTGGAATTTCTCCAGGTGGGGCTTGGAGAGGTTGTTTGTTGCATCAGCGGGTTTTTAAGAATGCCTTTGCTCTTCATGCATGCAGCTGTGTCATTTCCTCTTTTTAAGATTTTATTTATTTATTTGAGAGACTGAGTGAGAGAGAGAGAGAGCACAGAAGCAGGGGCCGAGGGAGAGGGAGAAGCAGGAGCCTGATGCGGGGATCAATCCCAGGGCCCCGGGATCATGACCTGAGCTGAAGGTAGACAGCTTAATCGACTGAGCCACCCAGGTGCCCCCCTCCTCATTTCCTCTTAAGACAAAACTTCTGCATCTGGTTCATGTAGCTCCATTGTGGGGTGCTTAGGGGAGAGTGGGATGGCTTTAAGTGGAGGCTTCTAGCATGTCATTTGGCACTTCTGTGTCCTGATATGTCTTCTTTTGCTGATTTATTTTGATCAGTTTATCTTGAGCAAATGTTCCTCACCAAAGAAAGATGGATAGAGTATTTTCCCCTACAAGAGGAGGCAGCAGCCATATCTCCTCCGGGGAGGAATCCGTGATTGGCCCAGTTTGGAGGGCATCATCCGGCACACTCCTGCAGGGGCTGGCCGGCAAGTGTAGGCATCTGCAGGGCCCTCTTCTGATCCAGGTGAGCACTGGAGTTTCCGTTTGTTTCCAGAGTCACAGACAGCAGATATCCCTGCAGTGGTTGTCTGAGCGATGTCATCCTTTGCCAAATGGAAGGCCAGGGGCTCTGTCTAGCAACTTAGCGCTAGCTGAGATGTAGAACACAAAATGGGAAGACTTTCTAAAACCCCCTTTCCCCCTAATTTTAGGCCTTTTAAAAAAGTACGAATGCTCATGTTTGTTGAGGAAACATTTTTAGGTAACTTATCCTTCTCGGGGGCTGACGTCTGTGCAGGTGGCTTAAACTATCCTGCTCTCTTGACCCACTGTGCTGGTGGTTGAGAGTTTTCTCCATGGACTGCACTGAACACCCAGTCACTTTGGAAGGAACCTGTACTTCTGTTGCAGTTTTTGTAGTAGCAACATCATTTCCTGATCACCGTCAGACATCTGTCCAGGGATGTTACCCAACTGGGAAAATATCTCAAGAACTGTAGTGTAGCAATAACCAAAAGCTGCTCTCTCTTTGTCAAAGGCAATATAAACTTCATCTCCTCTAGAACCTATGGTAGTTGCAGGATAGATCAGATACGATTCTGTCTAGTGCTTCAAGTTTCATTCCCACTTTAAATTATTTAAGGCTGGCTTGGGTAATTCCTTCTTAAAGAACGGCGAAGTTGTGATTTCAAATCCATTTGAAATTCACAAAAGGAACATTGGCTGAGAGGACACATTCATCTGGAGCTCCAGAGAAGGGCTAAAGTGAAGCCCTCTTTTTTCCTGCACATGTCCCAACAGGTTGTGGGTCCAAGGAACCTACAGTCCTCCTAAAGTCCTTTCCATTGTCACGACAGTGCCCACTGTAATCTGGCACCTGTGACTCCAGCAACTGTAGCAGTACACGCTGAAGAAACAGTGTGAAGTAACATGCTCCCCTTTCAAACCAGCTTTGAAGTCATTAGCCTGAGGAATCTTGGACTGTCTGAAATACTGGAAAGGAGCACACAAAAATCCAGCATCTTTCCAGAAATTGTTCCATTAGAAATTATCATTTTTCACAGGACATATTCTTGAGTGTCCTTCTTTTCCCTATGGTAAGCCTTTCCAGTGTTTTCTCAGGCAATGGCAGTGGGCAAAGCATGGTTCTCTCCCATGGTCCAGTCGGCATGGGAATTCAGTGCACTGCCACCATGTTTCAGACTCCAAGAACAGAGCCCAGACCTAGCTTTTTTTTTTAATTTTTTTTACAGCTTTATTGAGGCATAACTGACATATAATAAACTTTGCATATTTAAAGTATACAGTTTAAGGAATTTTAGCATATGTATACCTCCCCACAACCATTGCATGATGAGATAATGAACATATTACCCCCGAAGGTTTCCTCATGCCCCTTAGCAATCCCTCCCTTCCAACCCTCCTTTAAATATTTAACATACTGTTTCAAAGTTGAAGACAAATAGTAGGAAAGCTACTCTACCCATTCAACCAATCTGGGTAAATCCCAGCTCCAAAACAAGGTAAGGAAATTATGACAATAATAGACCGGCTTTACTTCTGGACCTAGATGTGAAAGTCCTTGATGAAATACTGGTTAATTGAATTAATCAGTTATGGAAAAAATTATTGCGCAATTACAACTGCACCTCATAGACTCCCCTTTTTATTCTCCAATGTATTTTTTCACTAAATCTTTGTTCATATTCCCCCCACTTTTTCCTCCAATTTCCTCACAGTTTTAGCTTTAGTTGATATTCTCATTTTATCCTGACATTATAAAACAAGCAGGCTGTTTTCTCATAAGCTCCTGCAGAGGAAATGTGTCCTAGATGAGGAAAAGATGCTGGAAGGTAGCAATCACCCACATTACAAAATGAAAGGAGCAAAGCAATGAAAGAAGTTGTATTCAGTTACAATTTTCTTAGGCTCTTCTATTGTTCCCCAATCCCTTGAGTCCCCACCAATACCACTGGGGTAGCCGGATATTCATTTGTCAGGTTCAATTTGCGTCAAAGCTCCCGAAAACAAAGACTGCTTCTTTGACCTTGGAGGGTAGGGCCCAACAAGTAGGTCTTCTTTGATATTAATGTTCCATTTGGTCTTATCTTTGCAGCTGTCTCTAACATTTCTGGTATTTAGGAATTATACGTGACTGAATGTTGGACATTTCTCAACAAATATTTACCAGTTAAGTGCTAACTTTGCACTTGAACTGCATGCTGAGATGAAAATGGAGAAAAAGCATATATGCACCTTAAAACACTATAAAGTCAAAGGCTAAATTATGGTACAGTGCGATAGAAAGGAATGGGAAGGCTCTAAAAAGGTAGCTGTACCTAGGATTTGCAGGGTGTATGGTAGGAACACCTGAAACAGCCCAGTTGCCAAAGTGCTTTCACTGTAGTAACGGCACTATTTGGGATGGGTGGGTGGTATGGGGACATGAGAGATCTAAGTTCCCTAGTTGAAACAGGGACCCTGGTGTAACGAGAGAGAAAAGAGTACAAGGTAGATCAGGCCTGATCATGGAGGACCCAATAAAATTACCTCGTGCCCATTTCCAGTCAGCCCCTCTGTAAGAGGTAACCACTTTTCAGATACCCACCACCATAGATTACTTCCTCCTGCTGTTGACTTTCATATAAATGGAATCACGTAGTACATACCCTTTCTTGTTTCTTTCACACAACATGGTTTTGAAATTCATATTTTTGCATGTATTTAAAATTCCTTTTTGGGGCACCTGGTGGCTCAGTCAGTTAAGCAGCCAACTCTTGATCTCAGCTCAGGTCTTGATCTCAGGGTCCTAAGTTCAAGCCTGGCATTGGGCTCCACACTGGGCGTGGAGCCTATTTTTTTTTCAAAAAATTCCATTTTATTGTTGAATCCTACTCTGTTGAATGAATTAACCACATTTCTCTCTTCTCCAGGTTTTGTCTATTATGAATAAAACTGCTATGAACATTGTACACATTTGCATGGATATATGCTTCAATTTCTCTTGGGTAAATAGTTGAATTTCTAGGTTATAGGGTAGATGTCTGATTAACTTCATTCCATTCTGCTAGTTTTCCCAAATGGTTCTCCCATTTTACATCCCCAACAGCAATGAATGAGAATGTGTTACTCGATGTCCTATGAACATTTGGTATTGTGACTCTTTTTAATTTGATCTACTTTGGGTATTCTTGTGGTTATGTAGTACTATCACATTGTGGTTTAATCAGCATTTCTCTGATGTCTAATGATGAGTACCTTTTCATGTATAGTGACCATTTCTGTGCCTTGGTGGGATATTGGTTCAAATCTCTTGCCCATTAAAAAAAAATAAAAGATGTCTTTTGTATTATTGAGTTGTTAGAGTTCTTTACATGTTCTGAGTAGAATACACCACATGCACAAACACACACATTTACTCCCCATCTGTGATTTGTCTTTTCATTTTCTTAATGGTATACTGCTGAGCAGAAATCTTAGATTTTAGGAATCCAGTTGATCAATTATTCCCTATGGCTGTGTCTGTTGTCCTGTAGTAATACATTGTAAGAAGCCTGATCCCGATCTGTCTTCTAAGGACACAGAGCTCAGGACTACAGCCAAGTCCGCTGCTGTGTAGTGATAAAAAGGTTATAAACATGCAAAGTAACTACTGTGAATGAGCTGTTACAACATGAAAGTTCATAAATAAGATGGCAATCTGAATGGTGTGGATGTAATTGTTAGTTTATAAAACTCTGATTAGCCTTTAAAAGAGTGCCCTTTCTATCCCTTTCCAACTTCTGTCTGGACTGTCAGAAAACATGTAACTAACCACAAGGAAGGTAAGAGAAATACCTTATGAGAGGCCCTAGCATCCCTGGAACTCCTGATTCTTTTCAATCTGCTTGTGTGCTTTTTGCTGTTGAACTACATTTTGCAGAGATCTCTGGAATTGAGATAATGCCCTGCATCTCACCTGGCACAGCCGACAGGATTCCAAATTGATCTAGTAGAGATTGCAGCTGGGCTCCGGGTAAGAACATTCTGGATGGCCAGAAGAGGACAGCATGCACTCCCTAGTCAAGAACCACGGGAATCGATAATCAAAATGTGCCCTTGAAGCTATTACCTGGATGCCTAGGAATGATGGCTTCATTAGCCATGGAACAGAAAAAATGCCTCATTGGAACAGGGCAAGAAACGGTACCACGGGAGGACAAAGCCATTACTCTTCCAAATGGATTAACCTGATGCCCCAAAAAAGAGAAAGGGTAGGGAAAGCACATTCTTATGGTTTTCAGTGTCCATTCTCTGAGCCAAAGGCCAAGAGCTACGTCCAAGGAAATAAGTGAACCATTTGGAATGAAGCCACATTTGTGTAGGGTGTGGGAGAGAGACTTAAAAAGAGACAGCCTAGTCTGCTCACCTTGAAAGAGGCAGATACAGACAAGGAGGCCCTTGGAGCTGCAAGGGACAGAGGCAGCACTTCTAGAAGTGTGCAGTCCCCATGTTTGGGACTTGAATCTAGCAGTGAGCAGCAGAGATGGTGCCTGCCCCATTTCAGCTCCCATCCACACTAGAGGGCCCAGAGCCCTCTGCTAACCTGGGGTGGGGGGGCAAACAAGCAGATGGAGTACCATTTGCCTGCCTAGGGCACAGGCACTCGAGCTGCAGGGGAAGGAGCACCAGGAAGTGCTCCCTGCCCCCCTCTCTCCCCAGTCACCCCAAAGCCCCCCAGTGTGCTCCTGGGTGTGGGGCCACCAGGTACCTGACTTCTACCACAGCTGTGGACAAAGCTTTAAAGGCCCTACATCCCCCAATCCCTGTGGAAGGAGAGGATCTGGAGAAGCTTTTGTCTACTGAAGAGTTCCGGCACGAGAGGACAACAGCAACACATCAACCACTCTGCAGCTCAGCTGCACCAATACCGGAAGAGAACCCCAATCCTCTGCTGCTGTCTAGTGACAGATACCCAGAAAGCTGAATGTTCTCTAGGATAATGACAGACTCTTTTTAGAGGTAAAAGTTACAGAATATAAATGTTTACAAGTTCAAGCCAGACAGACCTGGGCCTACCTGTGTTCTTTTATGACTAGGATGTGACTGTGCTTTTAAACTTGGTCCCCCCCATGGTTTACCAATGGGTTGAAGTGGGCTGTGACAAGAAAGGATCCAAGGGACTCCAACAAGTTTTGACTTGAGGAACTAAAAAGTTGCTCTAAACTGAGGTTTTAAAAAACCAACATATGGTTAGAATGGATTTTGGCATAAAGCTTTAAAAATTCACTTTGAGACATGCTAAGTATGGAATGTTTAAAAGGAGACATTTTTGCTAAATGGATAAAAATTATGCAGCACCATGATTTGATGTGTTAAACTATCATGTACTATTATTTGATGTAAACATGTCCATAATCTCCAGGATAAAAGTAACTGGAGCCCCATTAAGACTAACTGGACATACACTAAACAGATTGGTCAAGAGATGAAAGGAAGATTACTGTCTCATGGAAAAAGTCAAATCCTAATGATCATCTATTACTTTGTATATTTGTATGTTAAGTGTATTAAACATACGCTATGGATGGAAGGACTGTTAAAAAAAAAAAAAAGAGTTGACATGCCCTTTTCTGTACCTCTATGGAAATCTGACCTTTAAAGATATTTATTTATTTACTGAGGGGGAGAACATGAGCCGGAGAAGCGGGTAAAGGGAGAGGGAGAAGCAGGCTTCACTGGGCAGGGACCCCAACACGGGGCTCAATATCAGGACCCCGTGACCATAACCTGAGCCGAAGGCAGACTCTTAACCCACTGAGCCACCGAGGCGCCCCTGGAAACCTGACTTTAAATCAACTTCCTTGCTCTTTTCTTCTAGGAACCTGGTAAGAGAACACGTTAGCTGTACTGCTGGGGAGCACTGCTTTTAGTAAAAGGTAGATCTTATGATGCACGCCTATGCTTTTAAACCATGATTTTTGTAACCTTTTCCTCCACATAATGGGTGGTATAGTGTATTGATACGTGGTTTTGGCTCTAGTGGGTACAGAAAGACTGAAGAAAACAATTCCTCAGACTCATCCCTCTGTATGAGTTGTGGAGGAAGACCTAAACCTCAGAGAAACACCTGGGACTGTCTTGCTCTGTGGCAACCTCTTTGACATCTTTGCATAATCATTTTACACGGTATCCAAAAGATAAACAAGTTACTGTTATTCGTTGCTGTCATCACGTGAACTTTTGAAATCTGTAAATTCTTACACTGCTTCAAATAGAGGTTGCTAATGGCGCAGAAGCATCCTGAAATTTTTTTGTGAACCTTTTGCTTCTAACTATGCACAAAATGGCATGTTAACTTGCTTAACTGACATGGAGGATGTTAAGTTTTTATGTTCGGTATACTTTGGGTTTATTATCTGCATCGCTATATAATACTTCTTGAACTATTGCATTGCTGAATCAAGAGTTGTAGGTTTAGAGATTATATAACTGGATAATATAATTGAGAACAGAATAACTCTAGATTGCTTGTTAGAACTGGATCACTTTGCAACTCCTTCCAAAACATCTGTTGTTTGAACCGATAAGTCACTGCTTTAAAGTAAGTTGGTGCAGCACTGGAAGATTTATGAAACTAGAAAATAGCTTCCACAACCCTGTTTTGCAATAGATTATTAAAATTGGTGAATTCACTGATCATTAATGATGAGTATGTTCTTATTGATTTTGGTACTTACCTGTCCAGATTGTTATGTCATTGGGTTGGAGCCCTGGGGTGCCATGGATTGAGATGTAGTGAGTGAGGGTCACTGATGGGAGAGAAGACCCTGTCATCTAAGGACACAAGCTATACTCCAACACTGGCCCACAGCTGCACAGTGAGGAGAATGTGGTAAGGCTGCAAAGCAAACACTCAGAATGAATTACTGTTAGCTAGAAGCTCATAAACAAACTGTAAGAATACACACATGCTTGCTAGTTGACATAGCTCAGGTAAAATTTCAAAAGCATACCTCTCCATTCTTTTGCTTCTCACTCCCACTTGACTTCTGTCTGAAGGTATTTGGAGAAAGTGTAATTTACTGTGGGGAAGATAAAAAGAAACATCTAAGGGGAACCCCAGCATTGCCCAAATTCCTGATTCTCTTTAATCTGCTTCTATGTTTTTGTTAAGAATTCTTTTTTCAGGAGCACCTGGGTGGCTTAGTCAGTTAAGCAGCTGGCTCTTAATTCCACTCAGGTCATGATCCCAGGACCCTGGGATCAAGCCCCACATCAGGCTCCCTGCTCAGCAGGGAGTCTGCTTTAAGGACTCTCTCTCTCTTTCCTTCTCCCTCTGCCCTTTCCACTACTCATGCACGCACGCTCTCTCTCTAGAATAAATAAATAAATCTTAAACATTTCTTAAAAAAACATTTAAAAAAAGATTTTTTTCAAAATTCTATGGAAAATTTCAAGCACAGAGAATATTACATTGAATATTGCTATGCCCACAACCATTTATATCATAAATATTTTGCTATACTTGGCCTCCGGCATATCTATCCATCTATCCTCCATTCATCAAACTGTCTTATTTTTATACATTTCAAAAGAAGTTTCAGACACCAATACACTTCTTCTGAAATATTCCAGTATGCATATCATTACCTAAAGTTCAATATTTGTTATTTGCAAATTATTTTCTTTTGAGGTAACATTTATATATAATGAAATGCAGAAATCTTAAGTAAACATTCATTAAGTTTTGACAAATACATCTTTATAACCCAAACACATCAAAATACCAAATGATACTGTTCCACAGAAATATAATGTAAGCCACAATATATAACTTATAATTTTCTAGTGGCTACATTAAGTAAAAATAAACTGCTGAAATTTATTTTATAATTTATCACTTTAAGTTAAATATCTAAAATATTAGAATCGAACATGTAATAGTAAAATATTATTGAGATGTTCATTCTTTCCGACCAAGTCTTCAAAATCTGGTGTGTATTTTACACTTGGAACACATCTCAGTTCAGACTAGTCACATATCAAGTGCTCGACAGGCCCATGTAGCCAGGGGTCCTGGGATGGGATGGTACATATAGAATGTTTCCATTCCCCGGGAAGGCCTCATGCCCTCCCACCCAGTTTCCATCCCCGTCCCCACAGAGGCAACCATCATTCTGGGTTTTCTCCCTCATCATTGTTTGGCTCTGCCTGTCCTAGCATTTCATGTAAAAGGAATTGTACAGTATGTAGTCTTTAGTGTCTAGCTTCTTTCACTCAGCATAATGGTTCTGAGATTCATGTATATTATATTATCTGTACTCAGACAGCAGCTGGTAGTTGTATGATTAGTCTGATAAGAAACTGCTAAGCCCTTGTCCAAAATGGCAATACCATATTATATCAGCATTATTAGAGTTCTGATTCTTCCACACTCAGAATGGTCAGTCTTTTCAATGTTAATTGTTCTCGTGGGTAGACAGTGGTATCTCCTTGTGGTTTATTTTGCATTTTCCTAATAGCACATGATGTTGAACGTGTATATATGTGCTTATTGGCCATTTGTGTTCTCTTCTTTCATGAAGTATCCAAGTCTTAAACGCTCTTTTCAAATATGTGCTTTTGTTTTCACTAGTGAATTCTTTATATATCCTGAATGTCACCCTTTTGTCAAATATAGGCTTTACACATATGTATTTTTTCCTAATCTGTGGTTTGCTTATTTGACTTCTTAGTGGTCTCCTTGGATAAGCAGCAATTTTAAATTTTGTTGAGGTTTAATTTATTTTCTTTTAAAAGTGCTGTGTTCTGTTCCTAAGAAAGCTCTGCCTACCCTCAAGTCACAAAGCTACTCTGTTTTCTTATGAAGATGTCATTGTTTCAGGTATTAAAATTAACAATATGACCCCTTTTGGATGAGTTTTTGTATACCTTTTGTATATCTAGTTGTTCTAGTACCTTCTGTAGAAAGCTTCCTTTCTCCATAGGGTTCCTTTGGCACATGTTGAAAATCAAATGACCATGTAAGTGAGCATCTCTTCCTGTGCTACTGATGTAGGTGTTGATCTTCACTCTGTATCATCTTGTCTTAATAGCTGTAGCTTTACAGCAAGTCTTGAAATCCCTCATTCTAAATCCAACTTTGTTCTCTTTTTGGGGTAATATTAACTTCAGATGTTCTAGATTCTTTGCATTTCCATATAAATTTGATAAGTAGTTTGCCAATTTGTACCTAAAAAGCCTATTGGTGTTATGGTTGGGATTGCATCAAATCTATAGGTCTGTTTGTGGAGAACTGACATCTTGCCAACGCTCTTCTATCCATCTCTTCCCATGCAGAAACATGGTATATCTATACATTTATTTTGCTATTCTCTAATTTCCACCAAAAGTAGTTTTTAGTTTTTAGCATACATGTTTTGAATATATTTTGATAAATGTTTTCACAACTATTTTATGTTTGTTTTTTTTTAAAGATTTTATTTATTTATTTGACAGAGAGATCACAAGTAGGCAGAGAGGCAGGCAGAGGGAGGGGGAAGCAGGCTCCCTGCTGAGCAGAGAGCCCGATGCGGGGCTTGATCCCAGGACCCTGAGATCATGACCTGAGCCGAAGGCAGAGGCTTTAACCCACTGAGCCACCCAGGCGCCCCTACAAGTATTTTATGTTTTTTAATGCTATAGAAAATGGAAGTTAAAACATTTATTTTCCAATTGTTTGCTGCTAATATAAAAAATACAATTAATATGCGTGCATGAGTGGTTCAGTCAGTTAAGCATCTGCCTTTGGCTAAGGTCATGATCCCAGGGTCCTGGGATGGAGTCCCTGTTCATTGGGTGTCTGCTTCTCAACCTCTCCATCTGCCTGACACTCCCTCTGCTTGTGCTCTCTCTATCTCAAATAAATAAATACAAAATAAAAAAATACAATTATTTTTTACATAATCATCTTGTATGCCATGACCTTGGTAAATTATCTTGCTAGTCCTAATAGCTGAAGATACTCTAGTCTTTCCCACATACTCATACAATTTACAAATAGAGACTATTTTATTTCTTTTCTAATCTTTATGTTTTTTCTTTCTTACCTTTTGCACAAGATACACAGTAAAATGTTGAATTTTTAAAAAAGATTATGAACTGGTATTGAATGTTGTCAAATGTTTTTTTCTGTATCTACTAAGAAAGTGTTTTTTTTTTTTTAAAGACACATATTAAAAACCTGTCCCAAACATCAACTCAAACAAATTTAGGAAATTGTTGTTTATTCAATCTATCCCTTACCAACAGCTGTCCATTAGTATCATGCTATGTGGCTTTTGTACAAGACCACCATCCGGTGGGTCAGTGACAGAGAGTGGGCTCAGACACATACCTTCTGACTTTAAAGCTCCCGTTCTTTTACCGGCATCATGGTACCCTTAGACTAGCTGAATTATTATAAGAATTCTTGTGACAATGCTTTTAGTTTTTTCTCTTTATTTTTATGGATAAAACGCAACATACATATTATACTTAACAATGAAAGCTGGGACAAAAGAATCAATATTAACTTTTGAGATGGGAGACAACATAAGACATTGGCACTTCTTGTGACATTAAATAATTTTCTAATCAGAGCATAGTTTGAGAAAATAGTTGGAAAAATTACTGAAAGAAAAGATGTTGTTTTTAAATTAAGTTGTGTGTATGTGTAAAACTATTCAAAATGTTTGAAAGGAACATTTTAATCCATGTCATATTGTTTTTTATTAAATGACATATTGATGGAAAACAGTTGAAACTAGGAACTATTTAATCCCATTTATATATTCTTTACAGGCATGTAAAACATTTGTGAAAAACAGGTGAAATATGCTTGAAAGAAAGAAGGCACATCTTAATCTCATGTTACTTTTCAGTCACGTGCAATATGGGGAAAACAGTTGAAAAATGCCTAAAAGAAGAG
Organism: Potos flavus; assembly: GCA_028534135.1. Lineage (NCBI taxonomy): Eukaryota > Metazoa > Chordata > Mammalia > Carnivora > Procyonidae > Potos > Potos flavus. The sequence goes on along the minus strand of CM052889.1, from coordinate 50,052,012 downwards.
ATGACTATTATTTCCCACACTTGAAGACCTGCATTGCGACATGGTGAAACACACATGACAATGACTAAGGGACATGAATTCTCTCAGAGTATACCACAGGTCACAGTTACAGAGTATTTTGGCTTTAAAGTTTGCACTAAAAATATTTTACATCATTAAATGTATACTATTAAATGTACACTCAAAGCTAACTGAAGTGACTTAAATAAGATGACTCTGGGACAGTTTGTAACAAAAACTGTTAAAGTCCATTAATTTGTTTCCTAAGAAAGACAAGTGAGGTAGTTTATACTGTGTACACACTGTAATGAAATTAATATTCCAGTTTATTTGAAGATCCTACTGGCTCTAAGAATCATATCCCCCAATTAGCTGCTTAACAAAGGGATCCTCTTTTGCAAAATGGAGAGAACAATGAGCCAGCTCTAGGGTTTTCTCTGAGTAAGTGTCACTAAAATGTTAAGTTTCTCTAATACTTTCCTGGATATTATTTTCCTAACTGTACACTATGAGCACTTGGGAGGAGGTGGGTGGAAAGTTAGTAAGAACTGAATCTAGAAGCCCAGGATCTGACTCTTCTTTTGTTTGCAAACCTACTACTCATTTTTATAGACTACTATAACTATTTTAAAACAACTTTTGATAGAGCAAAGGTAGTTTCAATAATTATTTGACAGAAATTTTTAAATTGTAATTGTAGGGGTTTGTTTATTCTTTAAGAATAAAATTAGTAAAAAGAACCTCTACTCATACAAAATTAGTCTGTGTTTCTACTGAAATTCTCTAATCACTTAGTTAATCCTATGACTAAGAATAAAAGTTATATCCAAAGATATTGGTATTGACATGGCCTTCCATATTACATAGTTATTTGAAAGTTGTCACACATACTTAAATACATTCAAGTGATTAATTTAAAGCTACTGAGTTAGCTAAGTCTTTAATATCTGACACCACACAAAAGTAAGAAATTCAGAAACAGTTGTCTCCTGTCATCTGTCAGCCACTTATTTAAAACTAATGTCAAGTGGAGTAAATCTTACAACCTTTAGAACTTATATATAGGTTCTAACATCTTTTCAGCCCAAAGATGGGAAAATTCTCAAAAAATGAGATCTGCAAATCTTTGATAAAAAAGTCTTCTACAATAGAATTTAACTATTTGAAACTATAGGAAACACGAAAAATCAGTCCCTGTTTTCAGGGGAGTATAAGATAGCTAATTTGAAGAATTTCTTCCGTGTGTAGGTATAAATTACTGCCATCTTATGCTCTGGAAGTTAGCAGCAGCATAAAGTAAAATGTTTACTCCCGTTGTTCTGAATTTCAAAAACAATAAAAGCATTTTTTCAGACTCTTGAGATTCATTATGTAAACTAACATGCCATCAATTAACCAAACATTGAAAACTGATGAAATGTAGGAATAAATAAAAACCTACACAACACATGTTTATCTTCTAATGGGTTTTCAGGCACAGGAAATAAAAATTCTTCAACAAATAAAATGAATGGATATTTGAGTTTTTTATAAAAATATAACAAAATCCTAATGGCCAGAAACATAATTATCTACATGTTGAATAGAAATAATGTTTTTAGAGATATCAAGGCATAATAATGCTGCATATAAAAGATTTCTTCTAGGGGTACCTAGATGGCTCAGTCAGTTAAGCCTCTGACTCTCGATTTTGGCTTAGGTCTTGATCTCAGGGTCATGAGTTCAAGCCCCGCGTTGGGCTCCATGCAGGGTGTGGAGCCTACTTTAAAAAAAAAAAAGAAAAAAAAAGATTTCTTCTACATGTGGCCTTAAATTATTATCATATCATGTTTTGAGAACTGGTAAGTAGAAACACTGGTAAAAACATTTTTTTTACCAAAGCATTGGTAAAATGTTTTCTGTATTTGTAACTTTATTGTTTGAACTGCAAAAGAGAGTCATTTGGACGTTAAATCTCATTAAAATTATTAATTCAATGAAATCTCAATCTGTGTATTTTAACCCAAAGCACACATGTAGGATAAATGAGACCTCTATCCCCATTTCTAGCTAACCCTAGAACTATATCTGCAGTCTCAAGATGAAAGGCAGAGCTGTCTGACCCTTCAGGACATTTCGGATTTGCTCTCCATTAGATTATGGAGAACTGTGTGTTCTCACCAATTGCAGGTCTGGAAAATGGCTCTGCAGGATCTTCATAGCACGATAGTTTCCAACTTACCAAATATGCATCTGATTTTAAAGCCTGAGGCTAATCCACAGTGCTTGGCCATATCTATGAATGATGAACAGAAACAATTTGCTTTTACAGCATATAAAATCTGGATATAACAGTATTTTTCAGTACTTTTGGATGAAGAGAAGTTGGATAAAGACAATTCTGTATTTTTAAATTGTGGCTACAGAAGTGACTATCTACAGTTGTAAAATATTAAAAAAATGATACAGTTGATCAGGAAAGGAAATCTGTGCCTGGCACAGAGAAAGCTTTTCATTGAGCACCATAATCATGACGAAAAGATAGAGGTCTGTGACTATTAGCTACACAGGAGGTTATGAAAGCATAAGAACACCCTCTGTCAAACTAACCTTTGCTATGGGAACCTGTGCTCATAAGAAAATAAGCTTTAAAAATATAAATTTTCAATAATCCACAACAGAGAAATGTTCACTTGCACCAAAATGTGGATAGTCATAATACAGTACAACATACATAACAATACAGTGTTCTTTCAACAAAAGTTCATCCTCCTCCAATTTAGGAGCAAGTCAGGGCATCAATATTGTATGCATAACTTTGTATGATTCCCTTTGAAAAGCAGATCTGAATTATTTTGCAGAGCAGAAGTTATTGATACTTCTGGCATTCTTGTTCAAAAAGGTCAACATATATATAACATAAGTATAAAAAAGACTCTTCCACCTCTTGTGTTTGGTAGCATCTGCTACATAAAGAAGTGTTTTTTATCTCTAGGTATAAGACGAAGTTCATTTCTGTTGTGAAGTCAAAGTACTAGAAATGATTAGAGTTCCATATACTAGCTTGGCCTTTCCTCTGGAATAATCACAGCGTCTTTCCTTTACCATTATCAAGGAACCAAAGGAGAAAGCCTCAGCTCAGTCAACCAGCTCCTCCTCCACAGTTCATGTTGACAGTGCTGGGAGATGCCACTTGGGCTGAGAAATACCAAGAGGGTTATTGGAACAAACATGTCAAAAACAGTCTTGTTATTTTCCCTACCAAATGTAGAATCTTCTTGGCATATAATACATAATAGGTGCCATCTTGGGGGGTATTTCAAAAACTTGGTTGGGGTTTAATCACCCACTCTGCTTGAGGATTTACATGATATATATCCAATATATAAGCATCTGGATCCAAGCAATGCTGCCCTAAAGGAAAGAGAAAATCAGAGAATGTTTTCGAGAGTGCACACTTCTATGTGTGCATGGGCATGTGTGTGTTGGTAAGGTTCAAATAAGGCCAAGATAGTTCTCTCAGCCAAAAGTTAAGTATACATATTCAAGGTTCTTTAGCAAAGCCAGTCTGCCTGCCTGCCTTATTCCTTCCCTTCTTTGTTTCTTTCTGACTATGAAATACTTCAAATAAATCCCATGCAAAATTATGGAAAAAACAGACATACCAACTATAGGCAAATTGTTCCCTAGACTCACCACATAAGTTAGGAAAATATGGCAAGAACCTGTAAGGTATAAACTGATTATTTATATAATAATACATGTCCTCTAATGGTTTTACAGACAGTAACTTGACCAGGGCTAGAAAAGATTAAAATCAAGTTCATTTTAGGAATGGTCATTTTGTTTCTTTATATGGATGCAATGCCCATAGGCAGGGAATCTAGAAATGATAACAACAAAAAGATCATTCCATGAAGCAAATACATTTGAAAATCTTTATGTACAGTGTGTTTGAAGTGTATATCAAAGCCTCAAACGAAACCACCAATATCTGACTGCTTGCTTGATTCATTTATCAAATATTTGTTGAAAGTTATTATATGCCAGGCACTATTCCAGGGGCTAGGGCTACAGAAATGCATCAGATAGTCAAAAATATTTGCCCTCAGGGCACTTACATTCTCAAAGTGGTAAAAGACAACCAACAAATAAGCAAGTATAATATAAAGTAAGTCTTGTGGTAATAAGAACAAGAGAGAACAACAAAGCTGGGAAGGCACACCTAGAGAAGGTGAGATCCTGGAAGGTCTCCTTGAGAAGGTGACACAGTGGCAAACACCTGTAAGAGGTGAATGAGAAATGAACACTCTATAAAGGAGAGCATTCTGGGAAAAAGAGTAAATGCAAAGGCTCCAAGGCAAAATGTGCCTGGTGACTGGATCTGCAAAGCTGGTGTTGAGCGAAGTCTGTATAGAACTTGAGAGGCATCAGCATGCAGTGCATTTAAAGTAGTAAGGACTGAGGTCACCAAGGAAATTAGATGTAGATAAGAGTTCTGAGGCCTGACCCCACAGTTTGCCATATTGGAAGTTGAGAGGATGAGAAGTAGGAGGCAAAAGAGACTCAGGAGCTGCCAGTGAAGTGGGACAAAACCCAGGAGCTTAGGTTGTCCTTGAAACCAGGTGAAGAAAGTGTGTTTTCAAAGAAGGAAAAGATCAACTCCAGCAGTTATCAAGACAGAACGAATGACTGGATTTCACAACATAAGAGTTCTCTGGTGGCCTCAACAAGAGAGTAATTTTGGTCAAGTGTTACGGGGTAATGCTTGAGTGGAGTGGTTTCAAGAGAGAACAAGAGGAAGAAATTGGAGGACAGAAAACGGATTCAAGGAGCTTCTGCTGTAAAGCAGAACACTGGAATGGAGGTAGGTTTGAGAGAGAGTTTTGTGAAGATGAATATTACCAAAAATGTTTATGTAGTTGGAAATGATGCAGTTGGGAGGGAAAAGCTGATGGTGCAGGGGAGAATGGGGGGCTGGAGCAAGGCCCTGAGTGGCAGGCGAGAACACGAAGTGAGGCACACGTGGAGGTGTTGGCCATCAGTGGGAGCTGGGTGGTTCATCCAGACTGTGGGAAGGGCATGCAGAAGACCTGAACGAAGGGGAAGGCAGGACACAGACGCAAGCAGAGGCAATTTCTACTTGATTCCTTTTTGTTCCCCCTCAGGGAAACAGGAAGAATTAACCAGGGCTGAGGGTGAAACCAGGGAAGTTAAACCAAAAAGGTGTCACAATGTCAACGTTCTATGGATGTTCTCTGCTTTGCAGGGATCTCCAGGAAGCGATTTTCCAATTCTGAGGCACACTTAAAAGACCCAAAAGTATACTCCATATCAATTAAAATATTTACATTTAAATTTTGAAAATATTTTAGAAAATTCATACAACTGTTTTCACATGAAATTAAAAATTCAGAAACTTACCGATGTTGAATTTATATTTAAGAAACTCGTAAAATATGCTTTTACAATAATAGCATCATATTTCTTTTAGAGTAATCTGAGAATTTAGGAGTAAAAACCATTAGAAAATGCTTACCTATATTTCCTCCAACTTCATATAACCGTTGGTTCTGAATCTTAAAGCATTCTGATGAACCATGACTGAAAAAAAAAAAATGATCCATGATCTGAGGTAAATTCATGCTTTAAATATCATGGCAACAATTCCTTCTGCCTTGAATGAAATACACCCACAAATCATTATTATGATTAAAGTTAGGATAAACAATTTTATTTGTTTGACACGGCCAAGCATCCAAGGCACAGGGAGGATGGAACTATTCTAAACCAAGATGGACACTGTTGTGCCCTACAGCAGCCTGGAGCCCATTCTACCCATAATTGTCAGCTTCATTTAAGAGAGGACTGTTACAGACACAGCAAGGCTGGTGAAATAGCAGCTGCATGTTTAATATTGCCTTGACATTGGTCACATTACTCAGTTCAAAAGAAATCAGGTTTCATTTCTCTTCTTGCCAAAAATTGAATGGGATTCTCTCCTCTGTCCATGCCATGTTTCTAAACTTGCCTAAAGCTTTTCAAACTGGTTAATGGTGACTTCATTGCATATTTCTGCTCTATAGTGAAAGCAAGTCAGAGAAAATAATTGCCCAATTTAATTTCTCCACCCCAGACTAGAATGCTGCGGTAGGAGAGTGGCTGTCTTCACCCTACCTGAAGAATGCCTTTCAGTTTAGTTACTTCAAAAAGATTGACCTCAGCTCGTTGTGAGGAAGAAAGATGTGTGACCTATTTTCTTTAATTAAAATTTTATTTGAGATCATTGTGGATTTGCTCATAGTTTTAAGAAATTGCACATATAGATCCTATGTACCCTTTACTCAGTTTTCCCCAGTAGTAAAATCTTGCAAAACTCTAGTGTGCTATCACAACCAGAATGTCAACACTGATTCATTCAAGATAAGAACATTTCCATCACCACTAGATCCCTCTTGTTTCCCTATTTAATAAGCCCACTCACCTCCTTCTCTGTCCTCATTCCTACCCTCATCCCTTATCCCTGGTAATCTCTACTCTATTCCACATTTTCTAGAAGTTTGTCATTTCAAAAATGTTGTATAAATGGATACACAGAGTTTAGAACTTTTTGTATTGGCTTTTTTTCCATAAATTGCTGGAGATTCATCCCAGGTGCTGCATTTTTATTGCTGAGTAGCACACCATGGTATGGACGTGCCAGTTTGTTATTCACCTGTTGAAGAATATCTGCGTTTCTTTCCCAGACTTTACTATTATAAATGAAATTGCTATAAGCATTTGTACAGGTTTCTGTGTGAATATAATCTTCATTTCTTTGAGATTTATGCCCATGGGGCACTTGGCTAGTTCAGTCCATACAGTGTGTGACTTTTGATCTTTTTTTTTGATCTTTTGAGTTGTGAGTTCAAGCCCTACATTGCATGTGCAGGCATTACTTAAAAAAAAAAATGCCCAGGAGTGTGAAAACTGGGTCACATGGCAGTTGCATATTTAGTTTTATGAGAAACTGCTAAACTGTTTTACAGAATGACTATACCCACCACCAATGTATGAGTGATCCAAAGATCTCTGTATCTTTGCCAGTATCTAGTGTCATCACTATTATTTCTTTTAGCCATTCTCAGAGATGTTTAATGATGTCATTGTGGCTTTGCATTTCTCTAATGGTTAAAGATACTGAACATCTTTTCATGTGTAAATGTGTATCTGTATATCCTCTTTAGTGAAATGTCTTCATGTCTTTTGCTCATTTTTATTTTTTAAGATTTTGTTTATTTATTTGACAGAGAAAGAGCACAAGTAGGAGGGGTGGCAGGCAGAGGGAGAGAGAGAAGCAGGTTCCCTGCTGAGCAAAGAGACTGATGCAGGGCCTGATCCCAGGACCCCGGGAGCATCACCTGAGCCGAAGGCAGATGATTAACTAACTGAGCCACCCAGGCACCCATTGCTCATTTTTAAATTGGATTGTTTCTTTCTTATTTTTGAGTATTGAGTTTTCTTTTTATATTCTAGATACTAGTCATTTGCTGGAAATGAAGTATCTTTGTCTTTTCATCCTTTTCATTGAATCTTTCAGTATATAAGTTTTCAATCTTGATGATGTCCAATTTATCAATTTTTACCTCTTATGGATCATGCTGGCTTTTTTTTAATTTATTCATCTTATTTATTTATTTATTTATTCATTCATTCATTCATTCATTTTAGAGAAAGAAAGAGAGAAAGCATGGGGGAAGGGGCAGAGGGAAAGAATCTTAAGCAGACTCTCAGCTGAGCATGGAGCCCAACACAAGGCTTGATCTCAGGACCCCAAGACCATGACCTGAGCTGAAATCAAGAATTGGTCACTCAACTGACTGAACCACCCAGGTACCCCTGGATCATACTTTTGATGTCAACTTTAAGGACTCTTTACTAGCCCTACATCACAGAGGTTTTCTCCTTTGCTATTTCCTAAAAGTTTTAGTTTTACATTTTACATTTAAGTCTGTGATCCATTGTGGGTTTTTTGTTTTTTGTCTATAGATGTCCAACCGCTACAGCACCATTTATCATTTGTTAAAAAGGCTATCTTTCATCCACTGAATTGCTTTGGTACTTTTGTCAAAAATCAGTTATTAGAGGGGTGCCTAGGTGGCTCAGTTTGTTAGCTCTCCAACTCTTGATTTCAGGTCAGGTTATGATCTCAGTGTTGTGAGACTGAGCCCTGCATCTGGCTCCATGATCAGCAGGGAGTCTGCTTGGGATTTTTTCCCTCTCCTTCTGCCCCCCCCTTCTCTCTAAAATAAGTAAATCTTTAAAATTTTCAGTTATTAGAATAGTCAAATTCATAGAGACAGAAAGTAGAAGAGCAGTTACCAGTGGCTGGGGGAGGGAGAAATGAGGAGTTATTGTTTACTGGGGACAGAGTCTGAGTATGGAACGATAAAATCTTTCTGGAGATGGATGGTGGTAATGATTATACAATAATGTGAATATACTTAATACCGGCAAACTGTAAATTTAAAATGAACTTTGTTACGGGCAGTTTTTTCCTCCTCTACAATCATTCTTTCTCTCTTTCCTTCTTTTCTTTCTTTCTTTCATTCTTTCTTTTTCTCTCTCTTCCCTCCTCCTTCCTTTTTCTTTCTTTCTCCCTTCCTTCCTTTTTTTTTCTTTCCCTTCCTCCCTCTCTCTCTTTTCCCTCCCTCCTTCTTTCCTTTTTTCTCTTTTTGTCTTATTGCAGTGGCTTAATCTTCTAATAGTATTTTGAATAAAAGTAGTGTTTTTGTTTTTTTTTAAAGTAGTGTTCAATCTTTCATCATCAAGTATAATGTTATCTGTAGATGGTCTTTATCAAGTTGAGGAAGTTCTTCCCTTTTCCTAGTTCACTGAGGGTTTTTATCATGAATCGGTATGGGATTTTGTCAAATGCTTCTTCTGTATTAATTAACATGATCATATGATTTTTCTCTAATCCAATGGTGGATTACATTGATTTCTAAATATTGAGCCAAACTTGCATACCTGAAATGAATTCCACTTGGTCACTGTAATTCCTTTAATATATGTTGGATTAGATTTGCTGATGTTTTGTTGAGGACTTTTGTCTCTAAGTTCATGAGAGATATTAGTCTTCAGTGTTTATTATTTTTGGTGTCTGGTCAATACTAATTTCATAAAATGAGTTAGGTAGTGTCCCTTCATCTTCTATTTTCTGGTAAAAATAATGTAGTAAACTGGTGTTCATTCTTTAAACATTTGCTAGAATTCTCCAGTGAAACCATCTGGACTTGAAGATTCCTTTTTTGGGAAACTTTTAAAGATTCAATTTCTTTAAGGGCTACAAAACTATTTCATCTTGGTTGTCTTTGGTAACTTGTGGTTTTTGAGGAACTGGTTCATTTTCTTCTAAGTTTTTGATTTTGAGCATATAGTCTGCTCACAATATTTTGTTGCCCTTTTAAGGGAAACATTACATACAGTGATATTCCTATTCTTAATATTGGTGATTTCTTTTCATTTTTGTTAGTCTTTCTAGAAATTTATCAATTTTATTGTTTTTTTTTAAAAGAACCAGTTTTTGTTTTACTATCTCTGTCATTTTCCTGTTTTCAATTTCACTGATTTCTACTCCTTATCATTTCCTTCATTCTGCTTGTGTTTATTTTGCTCTTACTTTTTTTCTAGAGGTAGAAACTTACTTGCTCTGAGATCCTGCCCTCTTTTTAAATTTATTTATTGCTATATATTTTTCTCTCAGTATGGCTTTAACTGCCCTGTACAAAATTTGATAAGTTGCAGTTTTATTTTCATTCTTTGTACTTTTAACAAATTTCCTTTAACACTTCCTCTTTGACCCATGGATTATTCAGAAGTGTGTGGTTTAATTTTCAAGTATTTAGAAATTATCATATTGTCTTGCTGTTATTAACATCTAATTTGATTCCTTTACAGTCAGAAAAAATATTCTGTATGATTTAAATTATTTTAAATTCATTGAAATTTGTTTTATGGCTCAGGATATGGTCTACCTCTTATGATTATATCTTGACTTATTTACAGTGTTTTTTGTATACTGATTTGTATGGTTTTCTTTGTGGTTTCTTTGGCATTGCAATAACATATGTAACTTATCATGGTCTAATGGAATTGATGTTTTACTATTTTGAGTGATGTGTAGAAACCTACTCCCATCAGTTCTCTTTACCCTCATACTTTTAAAAATAAATATTTAATCTCAGTTCTTTAAATTAAAAATAATGTAAATTAAAATGAAGAAGACCACTAATGCATTTATGGATTTTTAAAACAAAGGTAATCCTAATATTCTAGAATAACTAAACCTTATCTATTTTACTCTGAAATTATTTTTTTACCATTAATAAATAGTAGTTCTCCTAACTGGTAAAACTCTGACAAATTTTACAAATGAATTTAGTTTTAGAACTCTTTCATGATTTAGAGAAAAATTGTGAAAATAGTATAGACAGTTTCCATATTCCCCACACCCCCCATTATTTTTTTTTAAGATTTTATTTATTTATTTGACAGAAAGAAAGGGATCACAAGTAGGCAGAGAGGCAGGCAGAGAGAGAGGGGGAAGCAGGCTCCTGCTGAGCAGAGAGCCTGATGCGGGGCTCAATCCCAGCACCCTGAGATCATGACCTGAGCCGAAGGCAGAGGCTTTAACCCTCTGAGCCACACAGGCGCTCCACCTGTCCCCCATTATTAACTTCTAACATGAACACGGTACATTTGCCACAACTAATGAATACTAATACATTATTATTAACCAAGGTTTATATTTTATTTAGATGTTCTTGGTTTTTACATAGCCATCTGTGTTCTGTTCCAGGGACTCATCCAGAATATTGCAGTATATTCAGTTGAATAGTGTCCCTTCCAAAACTCATGTCTACTTAGATGTTCAGAATCTGACTTTATTTAAATATAGGGTTATTTGCATATGTAATAAGTTAAGAATTTAGAGAGAAAATCATCGTGGATTCAGGGGGCCCCCTAAAATCCAGTGAATCCTTGTAAGAAGAGGAGAAGATAACAGAGAAACACAAAGAGGATGTGAAGATGGAGAGACTGGAGTGATAACATCTATAAACCAAGGAATAACAAGGATGTTGGCAACCACTAGCAGCTAGGAGAGATGCATGGGAGAGCTTCTCCTTCTCAGCCTCCAGAGGGAACCAACCCTGCTGACACATTTCTTTCAGACTCCTGGCCTCCTGAACTGAGAGAATACATTTCTGCTGTTTTAAGCCACCTAGTTTGAGGTAATTTGTTATGCAAATACTGGGAAACTAATACATACTCATGTCTCATCAGGCTCCTCTTGACTCCGACCATTTCTCACACTTGCCTTGTTTTTGATGTCTTTGACAGTTTTGAGGAGGACTCATCAGGTATTTTGTAGAATGTTTCCAAACTGGGATTTGTGTGATGTTTTTCTCATGACTGGCAGGAGTTACATGTTCTTGGGAGGAAAGCAACAGAAGGGCCATTTTCATCATTTTTTATCAGGGCTACATACTATCAGTGTGACTTCATCACTGTTGATGTTAACCTTAGTCACCTGCTGACGTCAGATTTCATGACTGTGAAGTTATTCTTTTTCCCTCTTTACATATGCAGTTTTATGGAGAGAGAAGTTACTATGTCTTTGGAGAGAAGTCGCTATGCAGACAATAAGGAGGGCTGAGCCTCAACCCTTTTAAAATATAATTATCTTGGGGGCGCCTGGGTGGCTCAGTAGGTTGAGTGTCCAATTCCTGATTTTGGCTCACTTCATGTTCTTGGGGTCTTGGGATGGAGCCCTGCTTCCGGCTCCTCACTGAGCAGGGAGTCTGCTTGAGATTCTCGCTCTCCCTCTCCTTCTGTCCCTACTCTCTCCCCTGCTTTCGCTCTCATACATAAATAAATCTTCTTAAATAAATAAAGTTGTCTTAAATGTGCCCTCAACATACACTGAGCACCATATCCAATGGTGCAATTTTTGCTTTAACCATCAAATATGATTTAAGAAATGCATAAAGAGTAGGATAATCTATTACAGTTACTATTTTTTACCCATTCTGATGTTCTCCTTTCTTTTCTGATGTTTCAAGTGTTTGTTATCATTTTCTTTCTATTTAGAGAACTTCCTTTATCCATTCTTTGAGTAAATTTGCTAGCAACAAAATTCTTTAGTTTTGCCCCACCCAACAATGTCTTTGTTTCCCCTTCATTCTGAAAGATATGTTTTGCAGGACATAGAATTCAAGGTTGACAGTTCCTTTCTTTCAGTAGTTGGAAAGATGCTATGCCATTTCCATCTGGCCGCCACGGTTTCAAATGAAAAATCAGAAATCTGCAGTAATTAGAATTGGTGTTCCCTATAAGAAAGGCATTCCTTTTCTCTGGATGCTGTCAAGGTTTTTTTCTTTGTCTTTAATTTTTGCAAGTTTGATTATGTTGTTTTGGAAGAGATTTCTTTGGTTTGTCCTGTTTGGGTTCACTTAGTTTCTTGAGTATATAGGTTTATACCTTTTGCTAATTTGTGAAATTTTTAGTCATAATTTATTCAAATACTTTTTCAGTTCCTGTTTCAAATACTTTTTCAGTTCCTGTTTCCTCTACTTTTGGTACTGCAATGATGCAAATGTTAGGTCTCTTGTTACAGTCCATGGATCCCTGAGGCTCTATTCACTTTTTTGGGTCTGTCTTCTTTCTCTTGTTCAGAATAAATAATGCTACTGATATTCCTCAAGTTTACTGATTATATCCTCTGTCATCTCCACTCTGCTTTTGAGCCCATCCAGTGAATTTATTTCAGTTATTCTTTCAGTTCCATAATTTTCATTTCATTATTTTTTATAACTTATATTTGTTTGCTGAGATTTTCTATTTTTTCATTTGGTTCAAGAGAAATAATAATTGCTTGTTGAAGCATTTGTGTGTGTGTGTGTGTGTGTGTGTGTGTGTGTGTGTGAGAGATGGCTGCCGTAAAACCCTTGTCAGATGATTCTAACATCTGATTCAATTTAGCATTGGCATTTCTCAATTGTCTTTTCTCATTGCTATTGTGATTTTTCTGGTTTTTCTATCATACTGCAGACACTTTGGGTATTATGAGACTCTGGATCTTATTTAATCATCATTTTTTGGCAGGCATTCCTCCTGTTGAAGTTTAGCACAAGGTCTGGGTGGATGTGTGTGTGCAACTTTTTGCTGGGCCCCACTGACACCTTCCTAGTGAAAGTGGGACTCCAACTGGCGCTGCTTTCCTGCCTCTGATTGGGGAGTGTAGGATCAGCTCCCTGCTGGGCTCTGCTGCCATCAAGGAGAGGAAACAGAAGTTTGACTCTCGCTGCTTTGTTGCTGTTGGTTGAGGGTAAAGCTCAGCTCTTCACTGGACCTTACTGACTCTGAGAGTGGGGTGAAGCTCGTCGATAACTGTCTGCCTTGCACTGATTTGTTAGGTCTCATTGCTGCTGAGGGGAGGCGACTCAGCTAGAGGCAGCACCCTGCGGACACTGTTGTGGTTGGGAACTGGATCACCACCTGATTCCATTGGGTAGGGCATGTAGATCGGTTGCCTGCTTGGTCCCACTGAAAACACAGGTGTAATGGTGTGCTCTTTCTGTTGGTGTTTGGTTGGAGTAGGGTAGGTATTGCCAAAATGGTTTTTTTGTGGTTAGGCCATCTTCTCTCCAGTCCTTTGCTGTGGGAACAGGATCTTCTTGGAGCTCCTTTATTGTGTGTTCCTGTGCCAGGCTGAAGGTTCCTGTAGCACCCTGCCTGGACATATGGGAGGCAACAAGGAAATCTAGGAATTCACCACCACGTTCTTTCACAGGCCCAATGTCCCTAGGCAGTCAGCACTCGTCTCTCTACCTTTCAGAGAGAGTGTATCCAACTCTCATTGTGTTATGTCTGGAGGGTTTTTAGTCAGAAGAGGGAGACCTGGGAAGAATGGGACTTCTCTCCCCTTTTTTTACTTTAACAGAAGAGGTGGTTAGTAGTCAGAAAATAAGCCTCTAGTGAAACAGGCAAAAATGGGCCAGTTTACAACTAAACTGAAATTGGCCACAGTTCTAGCTAGTGAAGAAAATGGACCGAACAACATCTTTTGAAGTTCATACAAAGGATTTGCATCTATCTATAGTCACGGATTCTAATTTATTTTTATTAGAACATTTTCACTCTACAAAAGCTCTACATCAGAGTACAAAGGCAGTTTTATCACGCATGTGACTAGCAATCTTTTGGATGGTCACATCCCCCCAGTGGCATTTCAAGTCTCTCTATGACTGCCTAGCGGTAACTACTTACAGTGTTCTAGCAACAGAGAGAAGTAAGTTTTCCGCGCTCCTGTTGGCCCTTGTCTACTCTTCTTTTCTTTTTTATGTATGCTTATATATACACACACATATATATATATATACATATATATATATATATATACGGAGAAAGAGAAGCAGAACATACAAAATATGCACAAATCATAAGAATACTTGAAGAATTTTCACAAAGTGAACATACCATATAACTAGCCCCCATAATCTAAAAAACGAACTCCTCCGAAGCCACTGTCATGGGTTCTTAGTTACTATCCCCTTCATCCTCACAGAAAACCACTATTCTGGCTTCTAACACCATAGATTACTTTTATTGGCTACTCTTGTTTTTTTTTAATTGAAATATTTTTATTGAGGTAGTGGTAGATTCATATGTAGTTTTAAGAAATAATACAGAAAAATTCTTCATAATCTCTGCCCACTTTTCCCCAAATGGTAACATTTTATACAAATACAGTATAATGTCACAGTTAGCATACTGACATTGATATGATCCACCTACCCTAGTCAAATTTCCCACTTGTACTCATTTGTGTGTGTTGTGTATTAAGTACAATACAACTTGTAGAGGCTCTTTGATCCACCACCAGTCAAGATACTGAGCAATTCCAACACTGTCAGATCGTTGTGTTACCCTTGTATGACTATACCCATCCCCCTTCCATGATCTCTTCTCCTCAACTCCCAGCAACTACTAACCTACCCTCTATTTCTAAAATTTTGTCGCTTCAAAATGTTATATGAAAAAAAAAAACAAACAAACCACAAAATGTTATATGAATGGAGGCATATGGTATGTTATATGTCGAATGTCGAATATGTCCAAATGTTACATGAATGGAGTCTTGTGGTATGTAATCTGCAATTGGCTTTTTTTTTCCCCCCTCAACATGGGTACTCCTTCTTAACATGATTGGAAAGCTTCTCTTTAGGAATTTTCATCAGTTTGGGGGGCACCTGGTGGCTCAATTAAGTGTCCAACTCTTGATTTTAGCTTAGGTCATGATCTCAGGATTGTGAGATCAAGCCCCACGTTGGGCTCTGCTCAGCACGGAGTCTGCTTAAGATTCTTTCCCTCTGCCCTTCCAACCCGCCCCAACCCCCCCGCTTGCTCTTACTCTCTCTCTAACAATAACAAGAATAACAAGGATAAAAATAATATCCATCAGTTTTACTAGAGACCATCAAACTATACCTGTTCTCTAATGGATGAATTTAAACTAGTGTCTTTCATATTTCTCATCTTTTAAAAACCTCAGGGCAAATGTTGATCCTTAAATAAGCATGCCTAAAGAAAAATCATCCTGATTAATGCTGCTTCAAGGTGACTTACGGGAGATAAGCAAATGGATTTTTTTTTTGTAAATAAAATTCTGATCCTAAGACTTAGTAGTAGTATGTTTTAAGGAAAACAATGGCTATGATGTCCATTAACTATATAAACTTTATCTTATCTAGGCATGTTGAAGCTCAATGAAGCCTGAAATGGTATTCCAGGTATCTCTAAAACTAACTTGTTATATTTTTTATTCTAATAAAAGGTAAAACTCATGTAGTAAATGAAACCACCAAGAGAGAAGACATCTATTAAGAAGACATCTATTAAGAATCCCATTTGTAGAAATTTCTTAAAAAAAAAAAAAAAACACCAAAAAACCCGAAAAAACCACTTCTGTTATCGACAGTTCTATGGTCTATTTAATCTCTTTCTCTACTTTTGACTTACTCTATTGGTAAAGTCACCAAAGTAACAGGTTCTAATTTTCCAAAAAGGTCAAGCTTGTAAATGCCTGGAAAGTTATTTAATCTGATAAAAGATCACCTTCCTTGTACAGAGACCTATATTCACTTTTACTCACCTGTTCTCATATTGAAATTTTGCCAGTATGTCTTTGGCTTTGGTGTGACTAGTGAGCTGAATGGCCATGGACACCTTAGAGAGAAGTGGAGCATGGACCCTTATGACTCCTTCCGGCACGTCAGACTGCCAATGAGGAAAAATTCAGTACATTCTGTCAAACTAGGATGAATATCACTTTAACGACTGTACTTAAGAGATATGAAAATCAGTGGCAATGTGAATTAGGAAAACATGTGCGCGTAACCAGAATGAAACACTGCTCTTTTTAACAGGAGATTTGCTAAACTTAACCTGGGATTTTACTTTTGTAACATACTTAAGGCCTTGCTATATGTTTCTATCAGTTCATTTCCTCGAACTGTGCCCTAAATAAGCTTACTTTAAGCAGAATTCTGTATTTCAGTATATTTTAAGATCAAGATCTGAAAAATTTGAGAATCAACTAGAAAATATAGCTTTTTAAATATCCTTTTTCTTTAGTTAATAACAATGATTGGAAGGCCCAAGTTGAATTCCAAATGAGCACTTAAAACTTAATCCCTTGAAATGTGTGATAATACTCTGAAGAGCAGCGTTATTAACTGCTGAGTATCTGTTTTCATGTGACAAGACTGGCCTGCAGACCTACCTTGGCACTCTTATTAAATGAAATAATCAAAGAATGGCATGGTCTAATTAACAGCAATTCCTGTTTTGTCAGGATTGACTGGAAAATTCCTTTTGTTTCCAAATTTTGAATATTTTAAAAATTATCTACCTAGATATGAATAGAAATAAATTTCTATCTAAGGATCTGGCTAATTCCTCAGGTAATCATTTCAAATTGGAACATTCTCCAAGGATGGCATGTTTGATATAGAAGATTTAAGTTGAATTGACTTAATATATACCCTAAAAGGAATGTTAATGGGTTGAACTGTGTCCCCCCAAAAGATATACTGAAGTCCCAACCCCCAGTAGCTGAGAATATAACCTCATTTGGAAATACGATCTTTACAGTTATAATCAGCTCAGATGAGGTTATAATGGAGTAGGGTGGATGTATATCCAATATGGCTACTGTTCTTATAAAAGGAGAAGAGACACAGACACACACATCTTTACGGTGTGTAAAGATGGAGGCAGAGATTAAAGTGATGTATCTATAAGCTAAGGAATTTCAAGAATTGGTGGCATCACCAAAAACTAGGAATGATGATCAAGAACAGATCGCCTTCGGAAGGAATGAACTAAGCAGACACCTTGATTTTAGACTTTTAGCCTGCAGAACTGCGAGAGAATAAATTTCTAATATTTTAAGCTACCTAGTTTATGGTAGGAAACTAATAGAAAATATTTTAAAATAGGGTCAGTTATTATGGTACTTTTATACTATCACCAGTAAGAACCAGGAGAGCATGCCAGGGAATGGATGTTGAGGGAGATGGACTTAGAGGGGAGGGTGCAGGATGTCAGGTCACTGGAGCCAAGACTAAACTCCTAAAACACTGCTTTGGTTATTGCATGCCCTTCCTCTTCCAGCACCCCCCACCCCACCCCAGAAGCCTCTGTAAGATAAATTCCACCTTCCTCACATTACTGAACCTGTGATCATAATAGTCACATTTTTCCCATAAATTCCTACAGTATTCATACTTGTGTACAGGATATCTAACCATACATTTTGAGTCATCAATTAGTTGACTCTCTCTCTATACTATTTCTTCATGTGACACATGAAATGTCAAGTTTGAAGGATAGATCATGACCAAAATTATACATATGGCCAGATAATACCATGATATCAGATAGACATGGCCAGAGAATACCATGTAGGGAGTTAATAAGAGAGGAAAGGAAATTATTTGTTTTCTTACCATTCTTCTCGAAGAGGGTGATTTTTGTAGTACTTTTGAAGTCTTGGGGCTTATAATCTAAATAAAACACATTTAGTCCTCAGGATTAATGTTGGGAAAACAAATATATGCTGCTATTGGAAGCATAAACTGTTAAAATCTTTATGGAAAACATTTTGGAAATGTTACCAAAGTATAAAATGACCATTTTATAAAATGGTATAAAATATACCAAAGTATAAAAAAGTATAAAAAATATACTTTTTATACCAAAGTATAAAATGAAAATATACCAAAGTATAAAATGTTACCAAAGTATAAAAATTACCAAAGTATAAAATGACTTTTATACCAAAGTATAAAAAGTATAAAATAAAAAGTAAAATAAAAATTATACCAAATATATATATACCAAAAGCATAAAATATATATATTTTATATATATAAAATAAATATATAAACATTTAAAATATTTATATATATATGGTATATAAAATAAATATACCAAAGTATAAAAATAAAATACCAAAGTATAAAAAATCCTATAATGTAGGATATATTTTCCTACAAATATACTTCACTTGTGAGAAATAATGTATATATATGTTTGTTCACTGGTGCATAAATCTTAACAGCAAAAGACACAATCTAACTCTTCAACAATATGGGATTGCTTACATAAATTATGATGTGTCTATGGAATACCATGCAAAAGAAGCAAAGAAGTCTTTGTAAACTGATAATGGAATAATGGTATGGAATAATCACCATGATTTTTTAAGTCAGTAAAGCAAGACATAGGGCAGTATTTCATGTATGTTACCATTCATGCAAAAATAGGGGGAAGAACACTGTCAAGAGTTTAGGTCAGCTACACTCCATGGTTTTTCTGTCTCAGTATCCATTTTGTTTGGCCAAGCATCCTGCAGTGACCTTAAGCTGACAGTAGTCCCTCATGCAAGCTCATGCCCTAGACATAAGCCCATGGAGTCATGAGAAAATCATGGAGTCCTGATAGGACTTCCCTGTAATCCTTGTGAACAAGAGTCTCCCCATCTCCCAGGGTCATCCCCTTGTGTGCCCCTTAGATAAGACCCCTGTGGAACGCACCAAAAACCCACTCTTTTGGTTTGAATGAACTAATCTGGCCTTAGCCTGGGAACCCCAAAGCCCTGTACCCATGAACCCTAACAAAGAAATGTGCCCCAAGTTCTATGGCTATGTCTACATCCTGCCTTGACCTACCCATATGGTTCCTTGAGGCATGCCGTGTACTTCCTCCAAAACCTGTGAATACTAAACTTTCCTATTTCAATCTCTCTTACGGTTTGTTGTTGAGCTGTGTGTGATTCACCATCCAGAGCTCTGTGCTCCACTTAACAAATGTTATTCTAACAAAGTCATAACAAACATACATTCATATTTGTTTGAATGTGCATAATGCCTCTTTGGAAGTATATACATCTGCATGGTTTTGGGCACACCCACCCTATCACCAGTGATTATTATTTGTCTCCAGGAGGGGAAGTCAGAGGTGGCCAATTTTTATTCTATAGTGTTTTGTACCTTTTGAACTTTGTAACCTGTTAATGAACTGTCTATTCTAATCAAAGTTAAGAGGTAAATACATGGTTTAGTACAACAGAACTAAAGAAAGACTATTTCTTCAACTTTAAGTATTTGCTTCCACAGTACTTATAAACTTTAAATTCTACCTTTTTCATATCTCTAATGCTACAACCAAAAAATTAAAATAGCTGACATTCATACAGCATTATACAACTTACAAAGTGCTTTTACACATGGTAAGTGAGTTAATGCTAATGACAACTCTGTGAATTAGGTATCATTACTTTCCTCCCCCATTTATAATATAAGAAAATTGAGGCACAGAGAAAGGTTTTAAATCGCTGAGGCACTAGCCCAAAGGATGCAACCAAGGGAGTGTTTAGGTAAGAAAAATGGGGCACCTGGATGGCTCAGTCAGTTAAGCAGCCAACTCCTGATTTCAGCTCAGGTCAAGATCTCAGGGTCCTGGCATTGAGCCCTGTGTCAGGCTTCATGCTCAGGAAGGAGTCTATGTGAGGATTCTCTCTCCCCCTCTGCCCCTCCCCTCACTCATATGCCCCTACCCTCTCTAAAATAAACAAATCTTTAAACTTATACTTTTCCCATCTCTGGTGCGTAGCTCAGTGTCAGGCTTGAAAATAACAGCCTGCATTCCTGGTATAGGTACAGGAGGGAGCAGAAAGACTTATTCACAAAGAATTCTAATTCTTTGCTCTGACCTGGTTGGTGGCTCCCTAGAATACTGGTTCAGAAGACTTGCCTCTATCTTGACTAACTTGGAACCTGGCTAGTGCTAAAGTGGTATGATGGTGAAAACATTTATAGGCAAATGTTTTAGTTATGGCTGCCTGATGCAGTGGGTAAGAGTTAAAGAAAACAACAGACTAACTAAAAAGCTTGAGAGGCAAAGCTGGAAACTGAGATGCTTTGGGGAATAAGGGCTTTGAAAAGCTCCAAGTATTCCCGAGAATCTAGAAGGCCATATGCACACAGCTATGCATGTGTTCAAAAAAGACCTGAAAATAAGTGAAGCTGTCATCTTAAGCTGGCTGACCTTCAGGCTCTGTCCAGGCAGGAAGTGAAGGCTTAGGCAGAGTCATAAACTGTCTGGTTGAATGCTGAAGATGCACCCAAACAAACACACAGAGTTCACCTGCAAAGACTGGGAGTATTTTGGTACAAGGTGTTAAGAAAATACCTGTGCAAACATTAGCTAACCACTAAGCTCATGGAGCAGAGACTTCAGTAGCCACAAAAAACAATTCAAACTTTACAAAATTAGCTCAGCAGAAAAGTAATTAAACAAATAATCAATAGCTACAACAAGCAGCAACAAACCCTGGAGGAGGGGGAAGAACTTTATTTTCAAAGTTGCCACATTGTAATATTTAAAATGTCCATTCTTTGGGGTCCTTGGGTGGCTCAGTTGGTTAAGTGTCTGCCTTCGGCTCAGGTCATGATCCCAGGGTTCTGGGATCAAGACCTGCATTGGGATCCCTGCTCAGTGGGGAGCCTGCTTCTCTCTCTCCCTCTGCCACTCCCCCTGCTTGTGCTCTCTCACTCTCTGTCAAATAAATACATAAAATCTTACAAAATAAATAAATAAAATGTCCATTCTTCAACAACAACAACAAAAGTATGAGATAGGCAAAAAAAAAAAAAAAAAAGTCAAGAAAATATGGCCCATAAACAGGGAAAAAGTATTTAATAGTTTCAAAAGAAACTCCTGAAGGAAACCTAGACATTACACTAACTAGAAAAAGCCTTCAAATAAGATATTTTAAATATGTTCGAAGAACTAATAAGAACCGTGTTTAAAGAACTAAAGAAAATAATGAGAATAAGATCTCACCAAATTGGGAATATCGAAAAAGAGACAGAAATTATAAAAAGGAATCAAATGGAAATTCTGGACTGAAAAGTCCAGCTGAAATGAAAAATCTACTACAAGGGCTCAACAGCAGATTTAAGGAGGCAGAAGAAAAAAATCAGGAAATGTGAAGATAAATTGAGATTATCCAGTCTGAAGAATAGGAAGAAAAAATAATGAAGAAAAATGAACGAAACCTAAGGGGAATTGTAGAACAATATCCAATATGAAATGCACCAACACATACATAATTAAGAGTCCCAGAAGAGAAGAGAAAGGGACAGAGAGAATGAAGTAATAATGGCTGAAAACTCTCCAAATTTGCTGAAAACATTGATCTACCTTTTCAAAAAGCTCAACACACCCAAATAAGATAAACTGAAAGAGATCCATGGCAAGATACATCATAATCAAATTGTCAAAAGACAAAGTACTTGAAAGCAGCAAGAGAAAAGCAACTCAGCATGCACAAGAGATTTTCAGTAAGAATAACAGTGCACTCCCCAGCAGAAACCATGAAAGCCAGAAGACAATGGGATGAGGTGTTTAAAGTGCTGAAAGAAAAAATAAAAACAAAAACTGTCAAGCAAAATTCTATCTGGCAAAACAATCTTTAAAAAATAAAGAAGAGGCCTTCTAGATGCCACCACGCCAGAGCTACCTGTGCCACCCAGTCATGATGAACTCTTCCATGCTCTTCAATATTGCTGTTGAGAAGTGAGCCCTTCAGCTATATTTCCTTTGAGCTGCTTGCAGACACAGTTTCAAAGACAGCAGAAAATGTTCATGCTCTGAGCACTGGGGAGAAAAAATTAGGTTATAAAAGTTCCTGCTTTCACAGATTATTTTGGGATTTATGTGCCAGGGCAGTGATTTCCCATGCCACAATTACACTGTTAGCAAGTCTATGGGGAGAAATTTGATGAGAAAAATTTCATCCTAAAGCACATGGGGCCTGGTATCTTGTCCATGGCAAATGCTGGACCCAACACAAATGGTTCCCAGTTTTTCATCTGCACTGCCAAGACTGAGTAGTTGGATGGCAAGCATGTGGTCTTTGGCAAGGTGAAAGCAAGGTGAAAGTCACAGGGCACTTTGGGTCCAAAAATGGCAAGACCAGCAAAAAGATCACCACTGCTGACTACAGACAAATCTAATAAATTTGACTTATGTTTTCTCTTAACCACCAGAACTCAGAGGAGCGCCCCCTTATCCTCATCTGCTTAAAACAGCTTATCTTTGTGCTCTTGCAGTTCTTTGGGTTCCATAGTTTCCTTATCTGCCTCTAAATGCAGCTGAATTACAGAGTTAAGTTTATGATTATTA
Organism: Potos flavus; assembly: GCA_028534135.1. Taxonomy (NCBI): domain Eukaryota; kingdom Metazoa; phylum Chordata; class Mammalia; order Carnivora; family Procyonidae; genus Potos; species Potos flavus. Next base: position 50,029,236 of record CM052889.1, on the reverse strand, counting down.
AATAAAAACAAAACAACCAAAAAATGAATAAATTAAGATATTCTAAGATAAATAAAAGCACTCTTAGCAAAACTTCCCTATAAGAAATGTTAAAGAGAGTCCTTTAGGCTGAAATAAAGGGACACTGGACAGTAACTTGAATCCACATGGAGAAATAACACCAGTAAAGATAACTACATAGGTAAATATAAAAGGTGGCATTATGCATTTTTTGTAACTCTACCTTTTTCCTTATCTAACTTAAAAGATATGTGCATAAATCAATAATTATAAATCTATGTTGCTGGGCACATAATTTATAAAGATGCAATTTGTGTCAGGGCACCTGGGTGGCTCAGTCAGTTAAGCTTCTGCCTTTGGCTCAGGTCATGATCCCAGGGTCCTGAAATCGAGTCCTGCATTGGGCTCCCTGCTCAGCAGGAAGCCTGCTTCTCCCTCTCCCACTCCCTCTGCTTGTATTCCCTTTCTCACTGTCTCTCTCTGTTAAATAAATGAAATCTTTAAAAAAAAAAAAAGATGCAATTTGTGGCAATAACAGCAAAAAGTAGGAGATATGGGGGTCTATAAGTAGAGTTTTTATAGGTGAAACTAAGATGAACTAGATTGCAATATATTAAGATATTCCTTGTAATCCTCAGGGCAATCACTAAGGAGATAATTAAAAAATGTGTAGTAAAAGAACAGTGTTTTTTTTTTTTCAACAAAAACATATTTTCAACAAAAATACATAGTAAAATAATGAAAAGTGGTATACTAGAAAATACAAAAATGAAAGCAGTAATGGAGGAACTGTGGAACAAAAAATCATAAAGCAAAAGACATATCATAAGACATTTAGCAAAAAAAAAAAGAAGGGAGAAACAGTTCTGCAATAACTATAGAGATTTCAATATTTCAATACCTCACTTGCAGTAACAGAAGAACTAGGCAGAAGATCAGAGAGAAAACAAAACTTCATCTAGACATAATAGAAATCTACAGAACACTAGCAACAGCAGAGTCCATTTGCATTAAGTACACACAGAACATTTTTCAGGATAAACAATATGTTAGGCCACAAAATGAGTCTCAATTAATTTAAAAATATCAAAATAATATTGGGGCACCTCAGAGGCTCAATCAGTTGAGCATCTGACTCTTGATTTTGGCTAAGGTCATGATCTCAGGGTTGTGAGATCGAGTCCCACATGGGACTCCCTGCTCAGTCTGCTTGAGATTCTTTCCCTCTGCTCCTTCCCCCTTCTCTGTAAAAATTAATAAATTGTTAAGAAAATTTTAAAAAAATCAAAATAATATGAAGTATATTGGTCACCCACAATGGAATTAAATGAGAAATCAGCAATAGAAGTGAATCTGGGAAATTAAAAAATGTGTGGAAATTAAAACATACTCTTAAATAATGAATGAGTTAAAGGAAAATTAAAAAGTACTTTGAGATGGATGAAAATGAAACAACAGACCAAAACTTATGGGATAGGGCAAAAGTAGTTCTTGGAGGAAAATTCATAGATGTAAAGGTTTACATTAAAAAAGAATGAACTCAAGTCAATAATCTAACCTTCTACATTAAGAAACTAAAGAAAAAGGCCAACTAAACTCAAAATAAGCTTAACAAAATAAATAATAAAGATTAGAATTTTACTAAGGACTAAGAATAGAAAAACGAGAGAATCAATGAAACAAGCTGGCCTATCAAAAAATCAACAAAATTGACAATGTTTAGGCTTGACTGACTGTGAAAAAAGAATGAAGATTCAAATTATAAATCCAGAATGTAAGTGGGGACATTACTACCAATTTTTACAGAAATAAAAATAATTATAAGAGAACACCATGAACAATTTGTACACCAAAAATTAGATAACCAAGATGAAATAGACAAAATCCTAGACATACACAAACTATCAACACTGGCTAGAGAAGAAACAGCAAGTCTGAATAGAGTTATAAGTAAGAAGATTGAATCTAGTATTCAAAAAAAATTCCTACAAAGAAAAGTCTAGATCCAGACATTTTTGTTGGTGAATTCTGCAAATTTAAAGAATTAACGCCAGGGGTGCCTGGGTGGCTCAGTGGGTTAAAGCCTCTGCCTTCAGCTCAGGTCATGATCTCAGGGTCCTGGGATCGAGCCCTGCATCAGGCTCTCTGCTCAGCAGGGAGCCTGCTTCCCCCCTCTCCCTGTGCCTGCCTCTCTGCCTACTTGTGATCTCTCTCTGTCAAATAAATAAATAAAATCTTAAAAAAAAAAAAAAGAATTAACACCAATTATTTTTAAACTCTTCTAAAAAAACAAAAGAGGAAGGAACACTTCCTAGCTCATTCTATAAGGCCAGTATTTTCAATACCAAGGCCGGACAAGATAGAACAAGAAATAAAAACTACAGACCGATATCCTTTATGAATGTTAATGTAGAAATCCTCAATAAAATACAAGCAACCCGTCTAGCAGCATATTAAAAGGATTGGATACCTTGGCCAAGTAGGATTTATCCAAAAAATGCAGGGCTAGTTCGATATATGAAAACCAATCAGTGTAATACATCATATTAACAGAATGAAAGGGAATAAAAACAGTGATCATCTTAATAGATGAAGAAAAAGCTTTTGACAAAGTTGAACACCTTTCCATCATAAAACCCAAAAAATTAAGTATAGAACAGTTTTCTTGAGGCCCATCCATGTTACCGAAAATGGCAAGATTTAGGGGGCATAATGCCAAGTGAAATAAGTGAGACAGAGAAAGACAAATACAGTATGATCTCTCTTATATTTGGAATATATATTTGGAATATATATATGTGTGTGTACACACACACACACACACACACACACATCCCAGCTCGTAGACACAGAGAACAGACTGGTGGTTGCCATGGTGGGGAATGGGGTAGAGTGGGGAGAAATGGGTAAACTTTTTTTCCAGTTTATACAAACTAAATTTTAAAAGGTAAGAAAAAAAAATGAACGAAATTTTCTCAAACCAATAAAGGTAATCTGTGAAAAACCCAGCTTTAACATCATACTTAATGGTGAAAGACAGATTTCCCCTTAAGATCAGAAACAAAACAAGGATCTCTCCTCTTGTCTTCTTATTTAATATTTTACCAGAGTTCTAGCTAGGAAGAAAAGACGTAAAAGGCACCCAGATTGGGAAGGACGAAGGAAAATTATCTCCATTCACTGACAGCATGACCTTATATGTAGAAATCCTAAAGAATTAACACAAATAAAATCAAACTATTAGTGTCAGTGAGTTCAGCAAAACTGCAGAATATAAGATCAATACAGAAATATCCGTTGTTATTTCCATATACAATTAGTGATCCAAAAACGAAAGTAAGAAAACAATTCCATTTGCCATAATACCATAGTATCAACAATAATAATATTTAGGAATAAATGTTAGTCCAGGAATTATAAGACTTATACACTAAAAACTATAAAACAGTGTTAAAAGAAATTATAAATTATAAAAAAACCCTACATAAATGGAATGATAATCCGTTTTCGTAGACTAGAAAATGTAATATTATTAAGATGGCAATCCTTCCCAAATTGATCCACATATTTAAGCAATCCCTATCAAAACTCCAACTACTATTGTTTTTTTTTTTTCCAGAAATGGGAAAACTGGCCCTAAAATTCATATGGAAATTAGGGAACCCCGAATAATCAAAGTTATTTGGAAAAAAAGTTGAAAGACTCTCATTTTTCAATTTCAAATCTTAAAACAAAGCTACAGTAATCAAACAGTGTGTTACTAGCATAAGGATAGACATACCGATCAATAGAACAGAATTAAGAATCTAGAAAAAAAAAAAAAAAACATACATTTATGGTAAATTTTCAACAACAGTGCCAAGACCATTCACTGGGGAAAGAGTAGTCTTTTTCACCAAATGATGCTGAGATACTAGATAGCCACATGCAAAAGAATGAACGTGTCTACTCCTACCATATATCATATACTAAAAATAACTCAAAATGGAATAAAGACACAAATATAAGAACTAAAACTAAGATTCTTCAAACATACAGGGTTCAAATCCTCTGATCTAAGATTTGACAAAGGATTCTTATATATGACAACAAAAGAAATACATAAACTATACTTCATCATAATTAAAAACCTTTGTGTATCAAAGGACGCAATCAAGAAATTGAGAAGACAACCCACAGAAGAGGAAAAAATATTTTCTAATCATAAATCTGATAAGGGACTTGTATCTAGAATATATGAAGAATTCCTACAACTTAACAGTGAAACGACAACCCAATAAAAAATTGGCAAAGAATTTGAATAGACATTTCTCCAACGAAGATATACAAATGGCCAATAGGCACATGAAAAGATGCTCACCATCATTAGTTTTCAGGGAAATGCAAATCAAAACCACAATAAGATACCACTTTATACTAAAAGGATGGATAGATTAGTTTCTGATTATAACAAGTTTTGGTGAGGATGTGGAAAAATCTGAATCCTCACACACTACTGGTGAAAATGTAAAAATGGGGCAGCTGCTTTGGAAAAACAGTCTAGCTGTTCTTCAGATGATTCTACATAGAGTTGCTTTATTACCCACCATATACCCAAGAGAATTAAAACTTATCTCTATACATAAGTATAAATGTTTATAGCAGCATTATTCATAATAAGCGAAAGATCTAATCAACCCAAATGTCTATCAATAAATGAATGGATAAAAAATATGTGGAAATCCATATAAGGGAATGTTATTTGGCCATAACAAAGAAGTACTGATAAATACTATGACTTGAATGAACCATGAAAATATAATGCTAAATGAAATAAACCAGTCACAGAAGGCCACATAGTATATGATTTAATTCATTAAAAGTCCAAAACAGGGAATTCTATAGAGACAGAAAGTTGATAAATTGTTGCTTAGGACTGGAAAAGGAAATGGTGGAGGTTTATTTAGGGGGATGAGAGCCAAAAGGGATAGTGTTTTTTCAGGTGATGAGAATGTTCTAAACTTGATTGCATTGATTGCATTGATTGCACTGATGGTTACAAATATCTAGGAATATACTAAAAACCATTGAATTTTACACCTTAAATAAATGAACTGTATGATATGAGGAAAATATCAAAGAAGTTTTTTTAAAAAAATGAATTTTTTTCTCAAAGCAATCTTTTTTCCAAATTTAAATGTTGATTCTACTTATTCTGAGGTCACTTTGCCTGTAATCAATAAAGGAATACAGCCATTCATCATGATTATGATAGATCAATAAGCAATACTCCCACTTCACTGCTTTGCCATTTACTATTCCTTTCCCTGGGTTAACTTTTTCCTCCCTTCTCCCTTCAAAATACTATCCATCCTTCATGATGTAGCTCAAATATCACACTTCCTTTCGGAAGGTGTCCACAATTCCCCACAATGGAGCTCATTCTTTCTCTTCTGCATGGTCCTGCCACATGGTCCATACAACTAGTCTAACACTTAATGCATATTCATGGTTCTTGTACACATTTCTCTCCGACATTAGGTGGAAATTCCTTTAGGAGCAAAGAAAATTTCATGTATCTTTACATCCTCCTCAAGGTTCAATGTTCTGACACTCATGATCCTCCTCAAATTAAATTAAAGCAATAAAGATAATTCTTCGAAAACCTGTTCCCTTTTTCACCTCCATACAAACTATACTTAAGCAAAAATTCTTTGGAATGCAATGAATTTACACTAAACAACTTGAAGATTAAAATTATTTTATTATCTAATCACTAGAGAATTATTTATTAGATATATTGGATTGCCCTAAATCTAATTCATAGGGACTAAAAGGTTGACTTCTATCTTTTGTGAGACTCATCTTAGACTTAAGTACTTAACAGAATTTTAAATAACCGTCATGATAGAGATATTTCAAAAACTTCAACACATATTTCAGCAAATATTTCAACACATATTTTCAGCACATATTTCAACAAAATGGAAAGACCTCGGTACTCTGTTATGAACACCACTTCCAAAATATTTATGGTCACATGAGTGATACTTTGTGAGACTATAAAACTTTTGATTCTAAATTATTTTGTTACACTTTGAGAAATAAAAACCTGGGTAGTCACAATATTTGTAACCTCAGTTTATTGTCATTACCTCTCGTTCTATGGTCTTCCTCCTCAGCAGCTTTTTGACACTTGGGAGCTGCTTCTTTAACAACATGGTAGCTTCGTTCATTCTTCTGACTTGCATGATTAAGAAGGACGGAACCTGAAGAAGAAACATTGTTTGAATCAAAAGGAAAGCATCTGAATTAAACCTCCCCATTAGACTCCGTCTCCAGTTATGGTAACTCCTTCTGGACACTCAGTATCCTGGAACCAGGGACTGTGGCATTGTCCTTGTAAAGATTAGAGAAAATGGTAAGGATTCCTGTTTAAAAGGGAAAACATGCTTAGAAGCAGCCATTAAAGAATGTACAAAGATGCCACAAGCAACCTGGGATTATCTTCTCACATTTCGTCCCTGTGACTAAGGGCATGTAGCCTTTATATTTCCTGGATGCTGGTGGACTTCCAAGGAAAACAACACAGTCATTACACTGTTACTCACCTTCCACAGAATTTTCTGGTATTTAAGCATTAGGCGGATGATGTGAGCTGCAGTGTTTGCTAACTGTAATTCTTCATAATCAGAATGTTTGCTTCGACTGAAGAAAAGGTTTGGTGCCATTATGGTAGAAATATTCCATATACTCATTCGGTTTTTTGATTCGTTGGCAATCACTTTATTGAAGAATGTCATGAGGGCCTAACAAGAAACAGCACTGTGTCACACTACTGTAAATTATCGAAAGGCATCACTGATTGCTATCATTCATTTCTATACCCATTCATAGTGCCTCTGGAAAACTGTCAGAACTATAGAATGGTTAAATATATAATACTGCCCTTTTATTCCTAAAAAATATTAATGAGAAATGTGAATAATTTATTGAATTCCCCTACTTCATAAAAGTACTTCCATTTTTATGGAGTTTATTATATTAGAGATTCTATAAATGATAGTTTGCATGTTTTATATTCTTTTATCCAAAACAAGGCTGACAAATATTAAAATTATGTAGTAAACTAGAAAGAGGAAACACTGCATTTCAAATAAACATGAAGTGCACTTTTGTTGTGAAGGGAGAAAAGGCATCCTAAAAAATATTCTTAATCTAAAGCATTACCATTGAAAACTATCTACTATTTCCTTGGGAAAGGAAAACCCATTAAAAAAACAAAACAAAACAAAAAAAACCCAAACCGCCCAAACACAGGAGTATCTCATTCCTCAGTCCAAATGTAAACTCAATTGAAAAATTGAAAAATTTTACTTCCTGGGTATCATTTTTCTACTGCTTTTCAGTTTTGGAATATTCAGCAGACCAAAGGGAAATGTTTACATGCAGCTGTTCTTGGCATTTAAAAGAGAGAGAAAGAAAGATTTGAGAAAGCTTAAAGTTTGGCTAAGCCACCAAAGTACAGATGCTTATCAGGACCTTCTGAAATTCACCAAGAGGGCTGAAATCTTAAAAAAAATAAAAAAATAAAAAATAATTCTCTTTAGTTTTCCAAGTTTAAATCCTGCTATGGTATTTTTAATGAGAAAATGAGAATATAGTAGTAATAATAGTCAAAATTTATTTCAGGATTTATTGTAAGCAAGCATTCTTAATACTTAATATATATCACTGACTTTATCATCGTTACAAACCCTGTGAAGTAGGTACTATTATTAACACTTGTTTGACAGATGAGGAAACTAATGGAAAAGATTCAGGTAGCTTTGCCCAGTGTCAATTAATTAAGTGGCAAAGCCAGGATTTGAACTGAGGAAACCTGATTCTCGAGCCAGAGTTCTTGATCTCTATAGCACATCAGCTTCAATCCTAGATCCAGTCACAATGTAGAATGGGGAAAAAGCATATGTGTGTGTGTGTGTGTGTGTGTGTGTGTGTGTGTGTAACATCTCCACCAGTCCCATGATGTTTTTGAGGATCTTCTGTTAGAAAAGTATTGGATTACTTGTTTTTACTGCATCCTTGGATATATGAGAGGATAGATGACATTCTGAGACAAATATCTGGTAGCAGATGCATCCTTTTTTTTCTTTATATATAAAAGAACACTGTTTACAACCCCCCCAAAACAAGCTAATAAATTTCCAGCTTTTGAAATATTACTGAATTACACTAGAAACAAATATTCTATGTCACATCTAATCCCTATTCTTGGGCTGAGGATATAATTGACATGTAATTGACACAGTGACTTTATTATGTAGGAGGAAAGGTCCTCACCAAATTGAAATGTCTGATGAGAGGCAGCACAAAGAATCATCTTTGTTTTCAACGTTATGTTTACTGGCCTCAAAATTATGGGCTCTTTCCAACTCAACTTAACTCAATTTCATTTCAAAGACTCCAAATACCTGTTGTACTTATAACAAATTTCCTATTGCATACAGAATCATTATCAAAATAACAAGGGAACCTTTTGATTTTTGCCAACATACAGCAAGGAAACAAATCCGAAATAAGGGGCAAAATATTTGGGAGAACCATGGAATATTGTTTTATCAAATGTTCTATTATATGTTAATGGAGAAATCATTTTTCTGAGTCTAATTTTCCTAACCTGTAAAATGAGAAGATCGTACCAGGTGATTTCTAAATACCAAGATTCTAGGATTCTTTCAATGAATTATCTTTATAAACTGTAAGACACCAACATTGTAGAAATTTCATTTAATCAGTGACTTCAAATTTCCTCCCTAAGCATACTCTTCGGATCTTTTGTCACCAGACTGGAGTAGCTGAGGACCTAAAATTATAGAGCTTTACTTCTGCAGCTTTACTGCAGAAAAATTTACTTTAATTCTGCAGCTTACATAATGGCCTCTGACATTATCCCATTTGCCTTCTTTTGACATTATCCCATTTGTCTTCCATCTTTGCTTCTCCTCTTGCCAACCCTAGGCCAGTGCCTGGCACTAGACAGATACTCAGTATCTCTTAATATATTGAATGAATTAAACTGAAATGTTCAGAGAAGTTTCCAGGATTTATATTCTTTTCCTGTCTTCCTCGGGAGAACAGCAGTAAGAATGTGGAAAGGCAATATAGCAGGCTGGCAGCATGCTTAGCTGGCTTAGTAAGTTGTCATCTTGGTTTTTATTTTTCCATCTGGGCCATTATCATTGACTAAGAAGGGCCATTGACAGACCATGAGGTTGAAACAACATACCTGGGCTGTGTCCCTGTTGGCATCAGGCAGTGCCATGATCATGAGATGTAAAGCTTGAAACTGTACTTTGATGTGAGGCCCTCCTAACAAGAAAACAGAAATAACCACACATTTTGAACAACACTGATGCATTCTGACAGCATTTCTTGCTAACATCTGGTGGCACAGGAGGGCTCCTGACAGCTTTCAGTGGTAAAGACTCAGGTTTTGTGCCCAACAATGTAAATTTGTTAACTTGGCTAAGAGCCTCAGTCGATCAACTCCTCTTTTACATCCCATACTGCCATTGTAGAGGCAGGTGGCCAATGAGATCCTCAAAATAATTCTAGATCTGTATAACATTTCCCTTTTCAAAGTACTTCCACAGGCCCTGCTTTACTTGTATGCCATAAACAGAAGGCTTAAAAGCTCAAGTCAACAGAAAATAAATCTTGTTTCCACATAACAAGGCAACAAAGTATAATTACCAGGAGCATAGATTCTAGAACCAGGTTCAAATCCTGCATCTACTTCAGTCACTGAGTGACCCTGTGCAGCCTATTTAACCCCTCATTGCTACTATTTTGCCACCTGTAAAATGGGAGTAGTCACATCTACCTATCTCCCTGGGTTATTGCAAAGACTAAGTGAGTTAGTATATATAGCGTTTACATCAGTGCCTATAACATAGTTACCTCTACATGTGTTTGCTTTTGTTATTATGATTAATGATACTTATTCTAGATCATAAATGGACATTTAAGGAAAGTGACTATAGTTGGATCTTTAGAGATTCTTGAGTATTTTATTCCTTGATAATGACAGAAGATGGCGCCAGAGGGCTGGCACTTACAGCTGTGTATTAAACACTGACTCTTTTCCTGTTTGAGGGAAAGAATTTTAGGGATTCCATCCACAACTGGATAATCCACAACCAGCTGTGCTGAAAATGCAGAGCATATCAGAGCATTCCAGGCTTTGCTTTGTCTCTGTATTCTCCTCACAATGGTCTCTTGGGGGGGGAGTTCCTGGAGGGAAGCATTATATTCTAGCATCCGTGGGGAGTTCTCGACTTGTAGGAATATCTATTTATATTCAGTAGATGAAAGGCAGTCACCTGCCGGTAAAGTTACTCAGCTTTACAGCAGTGGAAACACTCTTGAGACAAGCTACTAGGTTATAGAGATTGTGTGCATCCTAGTTAGGAGTAAATGACTAATGTGCCTAACCATGTAACAAAGAATCAATTGGGGGATTATTTATAGGACTGTATCATATTGTCTTGGCATAATCCCCGTGTGGATTTTTAGAAATTTATGTCAAATTTGTAAACAAAAATGACACAGGGTCATGATGTTTTCGAAAATGGCTAATGTACACTGACATGAGTTTACCTGATTAATAGGAACTATCAGGAGCATATCTCAGTACAAAGCACTGAGGGACAGATAAGGCATTATTTTAATACATAAACTGCAGGCTGTCTATAATCTTCCAATGCAACCAACCCTTTGGCAGAGGGAACAACAGATGCAGATGCAGGCTCTGTATTTCCATCAATTTCAGAGAAATTATGAAGTTACTTTTAAGACTGAAACTCTAAACTGGCAAATAATCCATTTTCATTTTATTTAGGAAACCTGCACCTATACCACTTCGTGGCTAATAGTTTTGTGGTTAATTCATTACTGCATCCTGGTTAGGATCTTTTTTTCTTGAGGTCATTATTTTCCCAGAAAAGTATTCAACTTTTCACAAAAGTATCTAAAGCTTGACTTAGTCTTTTAATTTTATGGCCAATTTTTGGGCCGAGTTTGGAAAGAGAATGTGATTACACTAAAAGACTACATGCTCCAAACCCCATTTTAGAGCATGAAGATTAGCAGTTTAAACACACGTATCCACAATTCTTTCCTTCAGAAAATCTCCTTATAACTAGGCCTTACTCTAGGTAGCAAAAAGGCCATTTTCCCTGCTGGGAGCAGCCTCTGGGCTTCCTGTGGGGGTTGGCTGGTATCAAATCAATCACTGCAACATGGTATTTTTCACTTTCATAGTTACACAAAGAAATGTGGACACCTCTGTGAATCTTTTCAGGATATTTTCCAGATTTTCTCCCTTCAGTGAAGTGTACTGGCTGCAATCAGACAGGGAACAATGATGTTAAGGAAACCTAGTTTATTTGCACGACTTCTTAAATAGGATTCTCTGAACGGGACTAGCATTGGACTTATCCTTGCATAATTTCATAATACCAGAAAACCACAAACAGAAAAAAATCTTCTGTGACACCAATTTGTTTTGATGAATTATTTAGTGTATATACCACAGATCAAGGCAAAGTGAATACGTCTCCATTTTCCAGGAGAGCAAACTATACAGAAAATCCTATGCTTTTTGAACTTCCAAATTGAAGGGAGGAAGTCCTGCTTCTGGTATGGCTGAGTATGCTCCTTCCTGACCAAGCTCCCTGGGGATAACTGTAAACTCTGGACAAATACAAAAAACAACTATCTAAGGCAGTGAAGAACTCATAAAAGCAGGCAGATTTAGAGGATTGGACACTTGGAATTAGGGAATGGCAGAGGGACTTTCCCACTATTCTGGCTTTTAGTCTGTGGTCAGGCCATAGCTGGTATTGTAGGAGGTAGCTAAAACTCCAGTCCTTCTGCCTGAACAACCAAAAGACAGGATTCAAGATGACCACAGACACTGGGAAATACTGGGAGGAGGCCCTGATTCTGGTATAAAATCTTGGTTGACTCATGAACGAAGCATGTGTGGAGTAACACAGGTAAGGATATGTAACTGAACTAATAGTCCAGAAGACCACTGACAATTTGAGTTTAATTTGCTTTCAAGTAAATTGTTGGCTCAAATACAAACAAGCAACAAAAACCAAAACAAAATTCCAACCTAACTCTTTGGAGAAATATTATAGAATGCAGAGTCTCCAAAATACAGTATTTACGACGTTCAGGATATAGTTTAAATTTACTTGACATAAAAAAGTGATGCATTCTCAAGGGAAAAGACAATCAACAGAGACCAACCCAGAGGTGACCCAGATGTTGGCACTGGCAGACAAGGATTTTGAAACATCTATCATAACTATGGTCAATGATGTGAAGAAAAATATGCTTATAATGAATGACAAGATAGGCCATCTCAGCAAATAAATAGAAAATCCTTAAAAAGGAGGCAAGAATATGATAAGGGAGACAAGAATATACAATGGGAAAAAGACAGTCTCTTCAACAAATGGTGTTGGAAAATCGGACAGCCACATGCAAAAGAATGGAACTATGGAACTAGACCAGTCTTATACTACATGCGAAAATTGATTCAAAATATAAAAAAAAACAAAAACAAAAAAATAAACCTCAAAATGAATTATAGACCTAAATGTGTGATCTAAACCCATAAGATTCTAGAAGAAAACATAAGCAGTAATCTCTTTGACATCAGCCATACGAAGATTTTTCTAGATACATCTCCTCAGGCAAGGGAAACAAAAGCAAAATTAAACTATTGGGACTACCCCAAAATAGAAGTCTTCTGCACAGTGAAGGAAATCATCAACAAAACAAAAAGCAACCTATTGAATGAGAGAAGATATTTACAAATGATATATCTGATAAGGGATTAATATCCAAAATGTATAAACTTAACACCAAAAAACCCTGAATAATCTGATTAAAAAATGGGTGTAGGACCCGAATAGACATTTTCCCTACGAAGAGAGATGGCCAACAGACACATAAAAAAATGTAAATCAAAACACAGTGAGATGTTACTTTACATTTGTCAGAACGACTAAAATAAAAAACACAAGAAGTAACAAGTGTTGGTGAGGGTATGGAGAAAAAAGAACACTTATGCACAGTTGGTGGGAATGCAAGTTGGTACAACCACTGTGAAAAACCCTATGGAAGTTCCTCAAAAAATTAAAAACATAATTACCATATGATCCAGTAATTCCACTGCTGGGCATTTATCAAAAGAAAACAAAAACACTAATTCAAAAAGATATGTGCACCCCTATGTTTACTGCAGCATTATTTATCATAGCCAAGATAAGGAAGCAATGCCAGTGTCCACCAACAGATGAATGGATAAAGAAAATATGGTGTGAAAAAAATATAAAGAGGATGTGAGGTGTGTATGCATGTGTAAATATACATACAATACACACACACACACACACACGTACATATAATGGAATATTACTCAGCCATCAAAACCCCCAAAATCTTGCCATTTGCACTGACATGGATGGATCTAGAAGGTATAATGCTAAGTGAAAGAAGTCAGACAGAGAAAGAAAAATGCCGTATTATTTTTGCTCATGTGCAATTTAAGAAACAAAACAAATGAACAAACAAAAAAAAGAGACAAAAAAACCAAGACTCTTAAATATATAGAGAACAAACTGGTGGCTGCCAGGGGGGAGGTGGGAGGGGATGAGTGAAAAAGATAAAGGGGATTAAGAGTACACTTATCATGATGAGCACTGAAAAATGTATCAAATTATTGAATCATTATATTGTACACCTAAAACTAATAACACTGTATATTAATTATATTTCAATTTAAAAAGCACCAACTGGAAGTTCTAGAACTGACAAAACACAGTATCTGAAATAAAAAAAGGATGAAGCAAACTAGCTCTTCTCTCTTTGCAAGCTTCTCTCATAAAACAAAACACTACATCTTACAAAGAAAAGGGATCCTAGTCACAGATGGCATGTGAATTAAAGCTTAGGAAAAAACTGCCCTGCCTATCATATTCTCTTTTCTGAAGACAAAAGGATTATTTTATTAATATGATTTAGTTAAAATATTTAAAGATTTAGAACCTACTATTTTTTAGAACAAATTTTGTCATAAAACTTAGGACCCATTATTTTCTTTCATTGTGGTTTTAAGGATTTTATAGTTCTGGTCGACCTGCAGGAAGTTGTAAACTGGCAGATATAGATATCATTTGTTAGGCTCACAGAGTGTTTTCAAACTTAAATTTGTAGCTGGTATTTTCAAATTACCAGTTTTCCTATTAAAGTGTGGATTTTGGCTCTCATTCCCGCACGGTAACCATTATCTAGAGCTGAGCAGTGGCCAACCTTTTTATGAGGGGTGTGTCCTTTCAGTTTGTCCGTGGGCCTTTTCTGTCCATGCAGAATTGCCATTTATTTAACAGCTTTGTGGCCCCTGAATTCCTCTAGTTAGTAGTCAAAGCCCCCATCATGTAAACCCATTCTGCTTTTCTAAATTTCTCTTTTGTCACGTCTCTACAATATTCAACCCTCAGGCTAAAACCATGCCAAATTATTCCTTCATTGCCAAATACAACACACACTTTTCAGTTTCCATGCTTTTATCCAAGTTCCTCACTTAAGGCCTAATCTACGTGACTTTGTAGTTTCCAGAGACAAAACCCCTTCTGTGTAGCATTTATTGTATGTTACCCATCATCAAACCCAGGACCTTGGATTTAAAGAAGGGAGAGACCTTCTATTTTTGGAAGGACTATTACACACCACGTACTATTCTACATGTCTTCATTCGATAACCACATCAACCCTGACAAGCAGTTATTATCTGTCATTTAGAGGTGCAGCAATGAAGCTCAGAAAGGTTGATTACATGGCTAACAGATGGTTGAGCAAGAATTCAAATCTCAAGAGCCTGGTCTTTCTGCAACTCTTTCTTTTAACGATCATGAAACCCGCTAAATTGTATCTACCAGACTTAATAAGGAAAAGAGAGGACTGCTTACCATCAAACTCAATTGTTTCACCAAGTACTACGAGGAAATAGGAAATCTGTACATTTATGATCACATTTGATTATGCATCTTTCTTTTGCTCTGTGTCACTTTATTGACCTTTTATCTTAGTCCATTCACACTTAACTTCTTCCACCTACTTTCTATGAGAGTGATGAAGGCAGGTATATACTCCACAGGGAAGAGAGAGGTGGGTAGTTCTCTGAAGAATGCCTTCAACATTACGGCAGCTTCTCTATGGCACATTCTGTCCCATTTAAATTTATCAGCATTAAACTTGGCATCCAATTCTTCACGGTATTGCTGAAAATCAAGAAAAACAGTCAATATTCAAAGTGTTTTTACCACCCGATCCCCCTTTCCCTTTTAAAAACTGTATTTCCCTTTTATAAACTATTTTTGTAAATAGATTGAAAAGCCAATATTTACCAAGCCTAACTTTTTCAACATAATTAAAGAACTGAAATAGCTCTTTTTGAATGATTTTTTCTAAAATCTTTTCAGAATAATGTTAATCTTGAAATAATCTGCTAATTCTACAGAACTATAAAATTCTTTACTCAGATCATAGTTTTGTTTCTGTGGTTTTGGCAGAATACCATGTATATCCTCACGGGATTGACAAAAGCCTCCACTTCTCTCTCTTTTTTTTTTCTTTTCCATGATCTCTTCCCTCTGCCATCCTGTCATCTTCTTCTAAATTAGATCAAGAACGTATGCCTCTCAGCTAGTTCTCATACAGAATGAAAACTATCCCAGTAAAGGAACTCTGACCTCACAGCAACATGCAGACCAATGACATCTTCCTGGAGCAGTTACAGCAAAGTGTTATGCCAAGAGGTACACATGTCTTCCACATGTTTGCATGCTTGCCCAGTCCTTCATAAGGTTTGGAACACCGTGTAAATACTTTAAAAAAATCACTAAGCCTCCATAAGTTTTAGTTGGGTTTTACAGTTCACATTATTGATTCATCTGATTATCAATGCAACCATTCTCCACGTTTCTTTTTCAAACTCATTTTCTACCATCCCCTTGAATTGCATACAGAGTTTACCTATTAATAGCAGGTAGTTGTAATAGTTCCCCAACTGACACTGACTACTCCAAAAAGAGAACTCTGAAAATCCTCAGCGTCTTTGAGGTCTTCCAGTCTTGAGTCACACATAGCCAGAGTCAGTCTGCGCATCTTTCCCTACCACATTGCAGCTCATTAACCAGCCTGGACATTAATGCTCTCATGGCTCCCCAAGCCTGCGACATGGGAGACACCCTGGCAATACACGTCCCTTACAGAAACAGACAGGATTGCAAGCCATCCTTTAGCCCTTACTAATGACAGCAAAAGGAGATTTTCTTCTTGTCGTTGAGAAGCTCTCGATCTAATAGGAATAATAGAGCAAACCAAGCAAATCCTTTGCTGATAAATACACTTTGTAAAGCACTAAAACATACATACAAAGTGCTTCCTAGAATAAAAGAAGTAGAGCACAGACAGGGCTCTGGTAAGAGAAGCATGCACGGGATCCATTCTTTGCCTTTAGGCATCTTGCAGTTCTGTGAATGAGATATCTCATGAGCTCATGATGCTAACTCAGGTCACATATTGGATGCTATGTAGCCCGGAAAGAGGAGAATCCAACTTGGCTCAGGCCAAGTCTTGAGTTTGTGAGGAGCTTGTCGGGGAAGAGAAAATAGAAGGGCACTCAAGACAGCAGAAAGTGCTCCAGTAGTGGTACACACGCAAGGAGACCCACTGGGTCTGGGGAACTCCGATAAGTTCAGTGTTGCTGGGCCGCAGACCAGAGCCAGCCCTCATTCCATGGGCCATGAGGCAACATGGAACACATCCAAGCAGGAGGACAAGGTGAGATTTATCTTTTCTGACAGCCAGATAGGAAAGTGATTTGGAGAAGAGAGCTTGGTGCTGATTAGGAAACAGACTAGAGGCAAGGAGACTAGCTACTGGGCCATGGAACCATTTCTGGAAAATTGAGGACTAACCTGGATAAACAGCTGTAAGACAGAAAGGAGAGGTGGTACTGACGGAATGCCTGAGAGAGAAAAATCTCACAAATCAGTGATGGATTATTTAGAGGGAGACATAACAGTCCAAAATGACTCTGACTGCTAGCTGGGGTCATGGACAGAGGGAAGTGCTGTTAACAGGAAGTACAGGGAAAGCAGCAAATGTCTTCCATCCATTGCCTGGTGTTACAAAGCAAAGGCAAAACTGTTTTCAAGGAGGCAGGAAGCACCGCTGAGAGAAGAATAACTCAAATTCATCTCCCACATCCCTCTGCTGTAGGAAGCTGTCTGAAACACAATGTGAGCACCATTCTAACCTGCCAGCGGTGCCCTGTCGCTTAACAGGCAACATGGCTCCAGCATCAAGAGCGGGCTCTATGACCCGATTCTTAAGGTTTTTATCCCAGCTCCACAACTGACTAGTTCTAAGGCCTACGCCTTGGTTTCTCACGGTGTAATAGGGATACTAAAATGCCTTCAGGGGCGCCTGAGTGGCTCAGTTGTTAAACGTCTGCCTCCAGCTCAGGTCATGGTCCCAGGGTCCTGGGATCGAGCCCTGCATCGGGCTCCCTGCTCAGTGGGGAGTCTCCTTCTCCCTCTGCCCCTCACCCTACTTGTATTCCCTTTCTCACTGTCTCTCTCCTGTCTCTCTCTCTCTGTCAAATCAATAAATACAATTTACATAAATAAATAAACAAACAAACAAATAAAACGACTTCACAGAGATTCAATCGGATAATACAATGTAAAGCTCAGTGGGGAGGGCCCACCACATAGTAAGCTCTCAATAAATGCTGGCTGCTCATAACATCCCCCTCCTCTTGGTCTGTAATAACTTTTAGTATTATCAGTATGGGAAACCCATGCCTATGTGGTTACTTGGGTAACAGTATCTCTTCATCTTGTCTGGATGGACAGAATAAAACAAAATCGAGAGAAAGAATGTCCTCTTTTCCTTTTGAAAAGAAAAAACTGAGGGACATAGGAGCAGAGCTGACATTTCCATGGTGGTCCTAAACATGAAACCATAAACCAGGTGTTGAATTTAGCTTGCCAAAGACAGGGAAGGAAGCATTTAGAGGTTAAAGAAGTCACGTTTTCTGTCCAATGTTAATGAGGACA
This sequence comes from Potos flavus, assembly GCA_028534135.1. NCBI lineage: Eukaryota > Metazoa > Chordata > Mammalia > Carnivora > Procyonidae > Potos > Potos flavus. The sequence continues at coordinate 50,011,051 of CM052889.1, read as the reverse complement.
CTAGGCCAGGTCAGATGCCACGTCCTTCAATCTGCTCTGAGCTAATAGACAACCTGCTTTCATTTCGGAGGTAGTTTTATAAAAATGCAAGTGACCCACCTTCAGCTTCAAAAACCAGTTCAGGAAGAGAAACCAGTAGACCAGGTAACATAATTATGAAACATTTAGAGCAGCCTCAGAATAATTGAAACAAGTCAAAAAAACAAAACCAAACAAAACAAAACACCCAAAAAAAAACCTCGCATGTCAAACAGCCTGCCTTCTTCCATCAAATGTATTCCCCAGCGTTTGGCTCAAATTTCTGTCATTTTTGGAAAAGAAAATCATTGGAAACACCAAAGCATTAAATTGGTTCCAAATGATCTGAGACCTCGCATACAGAAACAGGCTCCACTGTTGTGTTCCCTGTGTGGCCAAAGCTAGCAGCTTGCCCCCAGGCCAGTGCCCCTGTTAGTCTCACCAGGCCTTGAAAGCACAAGATTGCTCACAATGACACATTAGAGTTAGTGTCATCCATTTGGCACAATTTGAGGATAATTATAATGGAGTTTTTTAAACTATCTTCCCCTAAGCACATTCCTAGAAAAACTAGTCTAACAGAAGAATTACACAAGTAGTTTAAAGTTTGAACAAAGAAGAGAAATAAAGATCCCTTTAATAGATCAAGTTACAATGTCTTTCTAACTGTGATATTCCCCCATTTCTGTTTGCTGGCCCAGATTTCTCTCGCATTGGTTTTTCTGGAGCTCAAACCATGAAAACATCTGGATTACATTTTCAGACTAATAAGAGATGGAATAAATAGGCTGAAACTACATAAAATCTATTAGGGGAGAAAAGGGACTTTCCCCTAAATATGGTTCAGGAATGCATGTGCCTATAAGAACACTCTGAAGGAATTATTAGCCTGTGGTAAGCATTTTTCAGGCAAAGGTTAGCTAAAGAAAAAGAACTTCTGCTATGGTGTTAAACTTCGTGCATACAACAATGGTTATGTAATGTTGTCTCCTTTTGACTATTTTGAAAAAGAGAGTTTTTAAATCACCTCCATTATGTTTTACACACACACACACACACACACACACACACACACACACACACAGGAGCCAGGAAGAATCTGTGCAAATACCACTTCTCAGTTATGGAGGGAGATTTAGAGGAATGAAGTCTAATTGTGTCTAGGTAATTTGTTTCTCTGACTTCACTTTGGTTCTCTGACTCTCTTCCTCTGATTCAGGGTACATATAACAACCATAACTATGAAAATCTAAGACAAAAAGTAGACTCAATTTAGAAAGAATAAACCTTGAGGATCCATTAGGAATTTTCTTGCCTTTCAAATGACCTTGTGCCAGCATCTAGCAATCTCCATTCCCAGAGAAGTGACAACTCTCCAAATGCCCCAACCCCTTCTGCCACTGGTAAAGTGGTACACTGTTCAGACCTCCCTTACAAAATCAATTATCTGCATAAAATAATGTTGGTGACTCCTGACAGCTGGCTCTGCCAGCCCTTAGCACCTGCTTATCTACCTCATCCCCTTCTTCACAGGAAGCCGGAACAGTGACTGAGATGTGGAAGCTGGCGCCGGGCCCCTCTGCCTGGTGAGGGGCTACTCCAAAGGGCAGGGAAAGCCAGCATCAGCCTGCATCTGGTCTGAGGCACAGCCTGCCCAGCCTGGCCTCCTCCCTGCACCCTTCAGAAGCACTATGCCTCTTCTACTCCTGACTCCATCTCAGAATCTGCCTTCTGGAGCTTCCAATAGATGTAGCCTATTTATTCTCAGTTTCCACTTACAAAAACATCGTATCACACTTCTAAATAAAAACTCTGAGATTTCTGATACAAATAGAATTTCCCAAAACATGTACCAAAACGAATTAATGGAGATGCTCTTCCACCTCTATGCATTGCAACCGAGTTAATTTTTCCCTCATCCTGAGACTTTTTTTTCTCAAGGACTGATTATGTAAACTGCTCAGATTTTCATGTCTACCAGCCAGGGAGTGATTCAAGGGCAGAATGGAACTCCTCACTGTGATACCCCCAAGGGGACAAAGTGGGATATCTTACTGGTAATTTATGAGAAAGGTTTTTCTTTTTAGTGATTCTTTCCTTTATAGCGCTGTGGAGTTTGCCACTACATGGAAAGAAGAAAGCAAAGCAAAAGGAATCACATTACACAGGTGGTTTTATAATGTAGAAATTAACATTACCTTCAGTGAAACTAGGTTTTAGAACTGCTGAGTGATTATTCTAGTGGTGACAGCCATTCCTACATATTATTATAAGGACTTTTATTAAAAAGGCAGCCAAAGACTGTTTCTAAGTTTAAAGCAACTGATAATGGGGGGAGCCTGGGTAGCTCAGTCAGTTAAGTGTCTGACTCTTGATTTCAGCTCAGGTCACGATCTCAGGGTTGTAAGATCGAGCCCCGCATCAGGCTCCACGCTGGGCATGGAGCCTGCTTAAGATTTTCTCTCTCCTTTTCCTTCTGTCCCTCTCCCCCAACTCTAAAAACAAAAAACACAGTACATAAATAAATAAATAAATAAATAAATAAATAAAGCAACTGATAATGGAAATAAGGGTTTATGTAACATTGGCTTGGTGAATTCTATGACCAAGAAGAACACAGCAAACTAAAATGCTTAACCCAGAAAGCAGTGATGGGACATTTTAACTTTTGCAAACTAAAGGTAAGCAGCAGTTTTTCATGGTGAATTAGTGTGTGTTGTTTCACTGTTGCTGGTTTTTTATTGTTGTTGTTCTAAAAAATAAAAGGATACACAACTCAGGATCATGGAACAACATTTAATCATAGGTATCCAGGAACACTAGATAGGGTCAAGAGCAACGACAACAAAGGACTTGATAGCTGGGGCCTGTGTGAACTGGGTCTCGCACAATAAAGAGAAAAAATGTTCAGTACCTTGACTTTGGCAGTGCATCCTGAAAGTCGAAAAATTCCTTCAGATTCCAGGCCTGATTCCTCAACTTTCTCAAAAAACTAAAAAGCAATGATACATATTATAAAAATGAATACCTCCATATAATTATAAACAATGATGATAACAACAATAAATAAATTATCATGCATATATATATGCCTGGTATTTGAATGCCTTGTGAAATGTTCACAACTGCCTCTAAGGTCAACAGTAGTTTCCAATTTGCAAATGCAATGGAGACAGAATTGTCCTGTCACTTTCCCAGTTTCAACCTCAAAAGTAATGGCACTGTCTCTCAAGCTTGTACTTAGCCAATTTAAGATCTGATTACTATATATCTCTTTCTGCAGATGGACCAATAAAAAAAGTTTCCAAATTTACTATTATTAGATGCAACCACATTAGCTGAGAGACAATAGGAATTCTAGAAATATGACCAAAAAGGCAGAAACTGTAAAGGTTTATACCTCTCCCGAGTTCCCATGGTGAGAGTGATAATGATGATGATGTTGTTAACGTAATAATAATAAAACCTAACATTTATTGTGCACTTACTGTGTGTCAGATGCCCCTTTCTCAGCATCTATTAACTATTTAATTAACTATTTGCCATCTATTAACTCATTTAATCCTCACACTAATCCTACCAGGCAGGCACTAATCGCATCCCCATCCAACTGCCGAGAAGACTGAGGCACGGAGAGGGTAAGTGACTTGCCCGTGTTTATACCGCAAAGGATGATCCAGTGTCTCTGCTCTTTTCCCTTTAAGAAATGGTGGTGCCTGAACTAAGGTAGTCCTTATAGGTAGGGAGAGAAATGGATATTTAGGCCAAGGAAATATGTCCATGAAAAAAGGCTCTCCCATAGGAGTAGAAGAATAATACCTTAAGCTGTCTTCAATGAGGATTACTTGATATGAGGAATAATAATAGCTAACATGTACTGAGTTGCTAAGAAGATATAAACCCAGATTTGGTTGAATTAGCATTTACTGTGCACCTTCCATTTGCTGAGTTCAACGCTACGTTTTTGCCTCTACATAATAATATAAATTCATGTGTTCAATCTCCTCAGTCTTAGTTTTAATGCACTGTCTTCAAACTCTGTCCTTTACGCCGAGGACAGAGGTCATCATTCTAGTTTTAATTCAAAGAAGGAAAGAAAATCTTCATGTCACCATGGACTTTGGCCGTGGACATGTGCTGTGCGCTCCCTTTCGCCCTTCCTCCTGGCTGACCGTATGTTCAAGGGGAAGGTATCTCACCCTCCTCTGCCTCAGTGGCCTCATGAGTAGCAGGGAGATGGTAACACAACCTCCTCGGGCTGCTCAGTGCTGACTACCCATGCTAGCATATGGATGGCGCCTGCTCAGGGGAGACACCCTCAGGTGCCCCCATGCATGCTGGCACGTCACCAGCACCCTCTGGCTCTCTCATCACCGTCCTCTGCCTCTATCAGCAGCAATCAATCACCTGGCTTGAGAAGCCGCTCAGTTGGAGGCGCCGGTAGCAAAGTTCAAAGAGTACACAGTAAAAAGCCATGGCATTGTGACTGTGAATAAGGTAAGTTTAGGTATCCTCAGTCAATATTTTTCTATATTACTTAAAAACTCAATTTAAAATGCAACAAGATTTGTGTTCAGGGCTTGGGATTTTAAACGTGCCACTGGATGTCACTGTTGAATAAATGCATACTTGAGTAATCCAGTGTAAACTGTTGGCTATAAAAAACATGACTTAAAATCAAATCAGCTATTGAGCAATGATGGTCACAGAGATACTGGCAGATAATAGTTAAGGTAATATCATTTTTCAAAACTCCCTTCCACCTAAAATATATCTTATCTTCCTAGTCATACCTGAAAAACCACCAGAAAAGTGGATTTTAGGCTTTATTAAGCTTTGTTTGGCAAATTCATCTAAATGATTATACATACATATTTAAAAACACCCAACTTGTGATATAGCTCGGCAAACAAATAAACAGTAAATGTACAGCTGATAATTAATGGTCATCTTGTATTCTGCAGAGAATATGCAAATACATATAACACACACAAATAACCTTTAGAAAATACGGGAAAAAATTTAACAGAAGGAAGCCATGTGACAGACCATCTGTGTCCATCACCTGATGCTTTATGGTCAGACAGTGCAAAGAGCTCCAAAAGTCTGCAGCAAGGCAAACTGGTTACAAGTGCTGTGGGATGCTATGGGGATGCATGAAGAAAGCTGAAAATCACCAAGGGCCTGAGTCCTAAGAGGGCTTTAGTGTCTTTAAACATACAAGAAAATTCATTCGTGGGTTTACAACTCCAAACTGCAAGCAGGAGGCTCTATTATTTCCCCAGTCATTTACATTTCACTCACTTTTTGTAACACCAGGGGAACCTTCACTCCAGGGTCTTTCTTTCGGTCATTGTCCAATAGGACTGTAAGTGGAACTCCAAAAATACCATTGTCTTCATTGTAAAATGGGCAAGAAAGACAGAAAAAAGAATCAGCAAAGCGTTATCTTATTCCAGGGTGTCAAAGTGTTAAAATCAGAAGAAACCTGTCTTAACTACCTCGTCCTTTTATTTTCTCAGTTTTGTTTCTTTTCAGTTGGATTCCAAAGGCATCAAAAAAGGCAGTCAGTTCAATCAGAGAGAGATGGCGGATTTTTTTCATATCTTCAGCAGATAGATCTCCTGCTTCGGTTAGGCCGAATCTGGTTTTCTGGACAATAAATTTCTAAAATACATATTGAAGGTATTTATTGCTTATGGCAAAGGAAAATTATTATCCCCTCATTCAAATGCCACCTGGACATTCTAAATCTGTATAGCGAAACATGCTACTTGTAAAAAAATCTCTGAGAAGCAAGCTGTGTCATAGAAAGATTATGAATGATTTTTAGAACATTTGCAGAACACTCTTGTTCTAAATTAGAAACAAAACAATGGTCTGAAGTGTACTATAACATTGTCATCACAACCATGAAAACATCTTTCTTCTAAGAAACATTCTGTGTTGTCCACTGATGTCTCAGGCACCACATGGAATGTACCGACCAGGGGCACGTGTGACACGTGCACACAGAGGCCAACAGCTAAGTGCTCCCAGGAGAGCTTCTGATGTATCTTTTCAGGTTGGGGGACCATCAGTCCTTTAATCAGGTATGACCTATTCTCTTCTGCATCCTCTAAAAGCCTAATCTCCCCACTGAATGTGATGCACAAGCCTGCTGAGACAGTAGTTATTCTACCTTAAATCTCAAATTCAGATATTTAAAGTCCAACTATTTTTAAAAAAGAAAAATATACAGAATGTATCAAATAATCCCACTATCATTTTGAAATAATGAAATTACTATATTCTCCATTTCCACAATAGGAAACAAAATACAGTAAAATGACAACAATGACAAAACTCTTCAACAATCCAGAAATACTGTGAAGACTATAATAAGGAAGCCCTTTTAAGAAAGAAATTGTTCTTATATAATATCCACAAGTTTGCTTTGCTCTCAAAAAACCTGGTATGGAAAAAAAATTTGCTAAAGTAGAAAAGTCCCAGTTATTTCAGTGACAAAGCTTTGTATATTCTCTATAGGGGCTCCCTCAGTTAGAGCTTTCTTGAGGTTTTTAAACCATCCATTCATTCGTTTGTTCATTTAGCCAACAACTGCTCTTTGGAACCTCAAGTATTTTAAAAGTAAAACAACAAAATGCAGAATGTGGTTTGGAGCATAACTTGTCCTATAAAAACTTAGTTGTTTTACCTTATTTCTGAGACCAAGGCCCCACATAACAGTAATATATAGCAACAACAACAGGGGCAAAAACTGCAATCATTCATTAAGTAATTACCACTTACTAAATCCCACGCAAAGTTCTTCACAGGAGACTGACCTGCACCCCAGGTGACTCAAATCTCAGGAAGGGATAGCCTGGATGAAGGAACTGGGGGCCAGCATCCTCTCTTGGATGACTCTCTCTAAAGATTGGGAGGGATTCCCCTGAAACCAGAGTCCCACTGGATTCCCTCTTCTGCCCCAAAAAACCCCTGTGCCCTCCAGCCTAGAGGTTGCTTAGGGACCAGGAGTTTTAGAGTTTGACGTACGTAGGTTTAAATCCTGTTTCAGCCTCCTACTCACTGTGGGTCTTTGAATGTATAACTTAGCTTCTTTGGGCCTCAGTTTTTTAGCTGTAAAATAGGAGCAGTCACAGGGTGATTACAATGAGGATACCTAGTACAGCACAGGCTGATGGAAGACACTCAGCGAGTCTTATAGTTCTTGCCCTGCCCTCTTGCTCCTCCCCCATCACGGGGTTGTTTTCTGGGAATGGTCCAGGCTGCCTAGGCAAAGACTCTGCCAGTTTTTATAGGACTCATTCCTTCAGCCCTGAAACTGCCTGAACCCTGCTGCTCATAATGCCTCCAGCTCTGATCAGCGCAGAATATTCAGGGCTCTACATTACGAACTCTTCACAAACGCATTTACTGAGTAGCCAATAGATCAATGTAATATAGTTCTTGTAGTGGGATTTCAGGATATAATATCCTGGATATAGATACAGATTTAGATATATAGTTATATAAATACATACTCTGAGGCTTTCAGGATAATGAAGTATATAGCTCTACTTGCCTATTTCATAATAATATTATAAATTCTTGAGAATATTTTTGATGAATTTTTAGGGCCTGTTCTGCAAGTGCTCACTTCTTGTAATGACTGTGACTTTTTGCAGTAAGGCCCTCTGATATGTGGTTTCTAGAGACACAAGTAGGTATATAGTTAGAATCTGCATTAACCTGTAAGTAAGGATATAAGCAGCATGAAATCGCACAAGCCAGGAAATCCTATTTCCTCTGTGATTTCAAGCATATACCCTCACAATTCTTCCTCAACCCAGTGCTGCCAGGTACAGCCAGGCAGGCTGGGTACTGCACAACAGATGGTGCTCTGGTATTATACGACACCGATGCCTGCCCTCTCCCTCCACACACACGCATTTAAAAAGAAAAATAATCCTAGTTTGTCCCATGGAAAAGTCACAGGAAGTTATTGGAATAATCATGAAAGGTTTTACATACAGTTAAAGCATAGTCCTCTTTCTTAAAATCTGACTTCTTAAATTTACTTCTTTTTGGAGTCTCTGTAACCATTTCTGAATAAGATACTTCAAAGGACAGCTCTTCAGTTTCTGGTGGAATGTTTTTTTTCAGATAATCGTCATCTAAAAAAAAAGGATGTATAATTTTTATATGTCATTTAATCAATCAATATCATGTACTGTAAAATAAGCACAAAATATTTCTAAGTTAACCTACAGGCACATCAGAATGTTTACAACCAAGGAACAGAATCAGACTTCACCTAGAGGAGTTCAATTAAATAATAATGTGGGGTCTTCTGACTTCCATATGAATGAATTTCTATAATTATCATACAACAAACTTTCTATTTCATCTGATGTTTTTAATCTTAGATTTTTATATCTCATGAAAGGCACCGAAGATTACTAGAGGAAAGCCCACGAATGAGGTATTTCTTCTATGTGTTTTGATTTTACAGGTAAGTCCATCTAAACCCAATGTTGCTGCTCTTGGGGAAGCAGAAGCTTAAGGCAGAGGGAGAATGAGCAAAGACCCCACTAGAATTCCTGCCTAAATTCACTTTTCTTGTTGTTTCTCCCAAACTATGGGATGTTTGGCTCTTATGATGTATTAAAATTCAATTTGGACTTCACTGCTAGGTTTGTTCATGTAAACTGATCCAAATTCTTGTGATGTGATTTGGTTACCTGACCTCCTATGCTGTTTATTAAGAAAGAGTCAAATGGGTAACAAGAAATGTCCCACATTCTCTGCGAGGAGTTTGAAATTAAGACAATAAATTCCTTGACCAAAAACAAGTGAATCCAGAAATCATTTGAGTAATCCTAAACTCTGATTTCTGACTAAGATTTATGTGGCTTGCCATCTTTTTTCATTGCCTGGAAAAACTGTTCATATGAAGTGAAAAAAAATTGATTATAAAAAAGAGAACTCATGTCTTTTACCCTTTTCTATAGACAGTGACTAAAGGACAACCAAATAGAACAAAAAGAACAACAACAACGAAAAGAAATAATAGAAGACCTAATTAATCTTACATTAAAAGTTAAGCGGATAAATTTGCCAATCAACAGATTTTAAAATTTTAAACAGAAATACCAATCAAAAATACAATACTCAAGTGGAAGAGGTCCAGCTAAAAGCTAACCCCGCAGCCTTATATGTTAGAGTTGTTCTGGTGCTGTACACACTTGAGCATAAGCAGAGATTTTTGGAAGTGTCCCACTTCCCGGCCCACTTGAAACTACTAAGCAGATCCAGATTACTTGTGAAAGAGACCTCAAATCAAAGACATTATCCAAATGAGTACTTTCTAAATGATGTGATGGTAGTGAAGCAGAAAAAGATTCTGCTTCCAATTTGGCTCAATTAATTTTGTCTGGTGTGACAGAATGGGGTGTTTGGAGCTGGTAAGGAGTGAGTGCTGGAGTGATAGAATCAAAATAGAAAAAAAACACCCACACATTTTGCCTTGACAAAGTCACAGCTAACTGTACTGAGTGCCAGGACAAAAGCGAGAAGACACAGCTTAAGTTCGATATAGAAGGATGTGTCACTCACCACTCATTGCATTCTGAACTGACTGTCCAGGGTCTGGAGAACCGTTGGAATGAACTGGTAGAGCTGGAATAGTCTCAAGTATAGACTGTGAAAGAAGGGAAGATGAACACAAGACATTTTACCATATAAATACAGGCTACCCCACATTCCAATCTCATTTATGTTCTGCAGTTTACAAAAGTTCTTTTCACACAAAACAATTCTTGATTTCATACAGGGCCTGCACCTGGCTTCCTGTTTCTGTGTTCAGTCCAGACCTGTACAGCTAACACGGTTTTCTCAACAGAGAACTCTGTCATGACAAAAATAACTGTGTCTTCTTAGCTACTGAGAATTTGCTGCTTATACCCTTCCTAAGACATAAAAATTACAATGCTTGATGTCACATAGTTTGACAATTACAGTATTTTTTATTCTTGATGTGGTGGTCACTTATATTGATCTTAAATTTCAGGTGATGACATAGCTAGATGGCTAATGGAAAGGACCCTGAGGCCAGATTGCTGGGATTCTAATCCAGGCTCTCCCACTTACTGAGTGACTTTGAATAAATCTCTCGAGTTCTCTATCACTTAATCTCCTAATCTATAAAATGGTGATGATAATAGAACATATTCAAAGAGGTATTATGAATTTTAAATAACTTGTTTTGTAATCACTTCAAACAATATCTGATACACACGGAGCACAATATGAGGGTTGGCTACTGTTAATAATTAACATATTAATTCCTCCATTACAAAATACAGAGTGATAAAAACTACCAAAAACTTCAGTATGTTTTCTAGTCAGTTTCTAATTTGCTACTTTCTTCACCAAGATCCTGCCAAAGCGTTGTCTTCTCCTGCAATATTACTGGAAGTTGAGTATCTTTTCTTTTTTAAAAAGATTTTATTTATTTGCAAGAGACAAGAGAGTATGGTGGGGAGGGTGGGGAGTGAGGTGGATGCAGGGATGGCACATAGGGAGAGGGAGAAACAGACTCCTTGCTGAGCAGGAAGCCTGATGCAGGGCCAAAGGCAGATGGTTAACCAACTTGAGCCACCTAGGTGCCCCAGAAGCTGAGTATCTTTGTAAAGTCCCGTGAAGCAAGTCAACTGCTCAAGTCTGGATGAGTATTAGTAAAAAAAAACAAAAACAAAAACAAAAAAAAAACAACTTATACACAAATCCTACCATTTCTGCCAATATAAATTTTAATGTGGTAGTTATTATCTATGAATGTGTGTGATGATGGAAATCTGCTATTCAATCAGCAATCTTTTATGTACTATTCAATATAAAGTCTGTTCGTTTTTTTCCCCAGAGCCTGATGTTGTTTCTTTTATTCTCATACTTATTTAGCAATAACTGAACACCTGTTTCATGAAAGATTCTTTATCATGTGCTACAAATTACAGAAGGGTGTCTTGAATTCTGAGCTTTGTGTTCTCTTTTTCCTATTTTATTTCAAAGGAGATGACACACTTGTAATTGTGTAAAAATTATGTAAATACATGGACAATTGTTAAAACATAGATTCCCAATTACTATAATTGGTAGAAGAATGAAGAGAGGGGTAGCTTGGGTGGCTCAGTCATTAAGCGTCTGCCTTCAGCTCAGGTCATGATCCCAGGGTCCTGGGATTCAGCTCTGCATTGGCTCCCTGCTGGGCAGGAAGCCTGCTTCTCCCTCTTCCACTCCCCCTGCTTGTGTTCCCTCTCTCACCGTCTCTCTGTCAAATAAATAAAATCTTAAAAAAAAAAAGAATGAAAAGGCATAAAAAGGTCTAGAGCCATACAATTCGTTGTCCATCAGATTTTTTGGTAGCACTAAAAACGAAACTACAGAATAAAGATTACCTGTACACTAATATCCTTAAAATTATGAGTTTTCCAAAACAGAAATGCTTTCTCAAATTTTGAAATAACTTACCTATGGGAGACAACACTCTTGAAAACTGAGAGACACTTATTTAAAGGCTGAAACTGATGGTTTGGGATGCTTAAGCCTACTAAATGTCAGTTTCTTAATCTGTGAAGTGGAAAAGTGCCCATCTGCTGAGTTGATTTATTGGTCTTTAGCCAGCCCTACTGGACTGAAGGAGTGCCTGCCCTTTGTAATGTAAATTATTCTGGGGCTATCTTGGGGGAGGCAGAAATTTAAAAGTGATCCCTGCTCATGAACTATTATTTATAATGAGGAGTAGAGAGTAACATTTATGGAACATTATTAAAAAACAATCGACCAATGTTAAGAGCTAATTTCTACAACACAACTACGTGTTTATTGGAGGGCAATGGAGAAGAAAGGGGTGGAGCCCGGAAGGGTTTCACCCAGAGGTGAATGAACCTGACATGGAACTCCAAGCATGATGGAGAGGACTTACATAGGCAGAGGCGGCTGGCAAAAACATTCAGGCCCAAAATGGAGGTATAATTTCAGGTATCGAAACACCTGAAACATTTCTGCTACACGGAATTGTGGAGAGACTGGTTTGCCAGGAGTTGAGGCAAGATATTAGAAAAATATAATAAAATGGTCAAGATGGTCAGCTCAAATTATGGAAGGCTTGGAAAGCCACGTAGAGAAGTCAAAACACTCATAAGGGTTAGAACCAAACAGAACAAAACAAAGGAACATTCATGTGTTAAAGTAGGGGAATGATGTGGTAAAAATATAAAAGGAAGAGAAACCTGCCAATAAATGGACTTTGAGTTCTTAAGTAGGTTAAGTGAAAAGGCCAGGTGCTTGGTATTTATATAGCTAAAACATCCACTCACCCATTAAGCATATTAACACTAGCATCGTTTAAAATTTTTTACTAGTTATTTTAATATATCTGAAATATTAATGCCACTCCCGTTTAAAACATACTTCCTTTGCTTGTCCGTAACAGATCCTACCATTCCCCTATGTGCCTGACCACAAGAGGCTGGGGCTTCAACTGGTGAGAAAAGGCAAGGTTTTCCGGGCAGTGAAGCTTGGTCTGCCGCCCAGATCACGCAGCACTAGGATTGGAGAGTAGAATATATGAGGGATGATTATTTTGAATCCCAATCTATAGAAAGTTGGCACTACCTGATTGAGTTCTCTCAAAACTAGACTTCAACTGTACAATATTTCCTTCACATGAAAGAAACATCATATCTAACATTTTTCATGTTCATTACTTACAGGAGAAATTCACTAACTCAAAAGATGTTTCTGCCCTTCCTGACTGGCTGCTTCTTTTTCTTCCTCAAGGTTTGAGTTGGTGTGTTATAATTCTGTGTATAAAAGCTGCCTTGAGTTAATACAGACAATAAGGTTCCCCTTCTTCCCCTTCTGTACCTGAGATCAGAACTGATAAATCTACATCTTGCCAAATTCCCCAGAGACAAATGTTTATTTTTTTAAATTGAAGTAACACACAGTGTTCTATTAGTTTCAGGTGTCCAATATAACAATTCAACATTTCTATACAGTTTTCAGTCTTTATCGAGATAAGTGTACTCCTCATCCCCTTTATCTGTTTCACCCATCCTCCCACCCACAACCCCTCTGCAACACTACTTTGTTTTCTATACTTAAGAGTCTGGTTTTTTTTTTAAGATTTTATTTATTTATTTGACAGAGAGAGAGAGAGATCACAAGTAGGCAGAGAGGCAGGGGGGAAAGCAGGCTCCCTGCTGAGCAGAGAGCCCGATGCGGGGCTCGATCCCAGGACCCTGAGATCATGACCTGAGCCAAAGGTAGAGGCTTTAACCCACTGAGCCACCCAGGGGCCCCAAGAGTCTGTTTTTTGTCTCTTTTTTATGTTGTTCATTTGATTTGTTTCTAAAATTCCACCTATGAGTGAAATCATATGCTATTGTCTTTGTCTGTCTGACTTCACTTAGCATTACACCCTGTAGGCCCACCCATGCTGTTGTTGCAAATGGCAAGATTTCATTCTTTTAATGGCAGAGTAACATTCCACTGTATTCATGTACACCACATCTTTATCCATTCATCTATTAATGGACACTTGGGTTGCCTCCATATCTTGGCTATTGTAAATAATTCTGAAAACATAGGGGTGCATATAACTTTCTGAATTAGTATTTTTCCCCCTTTGGGTAAATACCCAATACCTCAGAGATAAACTTAAATAAGTCACATTCACTGACAAATATGCCATCAACTTTGAAATAAAACATAGTAACAATTACAAAATCTATCCAAATGTAAATTTAAAGGCATTCCAATAATATCTTGGATTAAAATTAAATCACATGTGAAAATTATAAGCTAAATGTTAGAAAATAAGAGCATTAAGTTCCAAAAATCCATGATAAAAGTTAAACTATTATTCAGAGATTAACTCTTAGCCTTAAATGCAAATAAGATTAAAAATAAATATGTTTATAATCCAAGAGACTAGAAAAAATTATACAAGTAGAACCAAGAAGGAATGAAAAATTAATAAGGATTAAATAAATTAATACAATAGAAAAAGTAGGCTTCGTTAATTAAAGGTGGTGACTTCCTAAAAAATACTGCTGATACAGGCAACCATTTACAGTTCTAGTTGGGATAAAAGACATAAATATTAGAGGGGCGCCTGAGTGGCTCAGTGGGTTAAAGCCTCTGCCTTCGGCTCAGGTCATGATCCCAGGGTCCTGGGATCAAGCCCCCACATCAGGCTCTATGCTCAGCAGGGAGCCTGCTTCCCCCTCTCTCTGCCTGCCTCTCTGCCTACTTGTGATCTCTCTCTCTCTGTCAAATAAATAAATAAAATCTTTAAAAAAAAAAAAAAAAGACAAATATTAGGAACAAAAAAGGAGAAATAGCTACCTCACAGAAAACTTTAAAATTATACACCTAAATAAGTGGGTGTGTATATTTGCATATATGTGTGTATATACAAACAACATATACTGAAAATGCTAAATAAACTGAATGTTTTGCTACAATAAATATAGGTTACCAAACTCATACCATTCGGGATAGAAAGGAATATAATGCCAAAACCATATGCACTGAAAAAGTAATCAAAACACTATGTCTACACTGATGCCAGGTCTTGGGAGGTTTCATTAACAAATTACAATACAAACTTAAATATAGTGGATTTTATAGGTTATATATTTACACCAAATTTTAATATATGACTCTAAAACACTGAAAAAAGATTAAAAGTTCTTAACATATTCATACCAAGATTAGTATAACCCTGTAACAACAAAAAGAAATTATATATAGGCTAACTCCCACTATTAGAATCCTACTAATAGAACAGTTGTTAAAAATGCTAAAATAGTAGAAACTGATATTCCGTAATTTAATAATAATGTAACACAAGCAGGGTTTATTTAGCAACAAATTTATAGTTCAGTATTAGAAAGACCTATCAACAGAATTTCCTAAAGTAACTGCTTAACAAAGAAAAATGTATTTATTTTAATAGATGATGAACAATTACTTTACATAATTCAACCTCCATTCCTGATAAAAACAATTACAAGGCTCAGAAACCTAGAACTAATATTCTACTTAGTAATGAATCTTGGAAGAACTCATGAGAAAATCAAGAACTTATCAAAAGATTACCATAATTATTATTCAATGTAACAAGTCATTATGGTCAGTCCAATAAGACAGCGAGAAGAAATAAAATGATTATTTTAAAGAATGAGTAATGAAAACTTTCACTATTTCAGGTGATTATCTGCACAAATTATAAAATCAAATGAAAAGTTCTTAGAAGTAAAAAGAATTTTCAGAAAGAAAGCTATAATAGTACAAATATGAAAAAAATTTACTTTCCTTACATCTCTGCAAAAACAAACTAGAAGATGAAAAAAACCTACCATTTTAAAATGTCAGTGAAAACTATTAAGTTCCTAAGTAATTAATCAATGAAAAATGTATATGGAAAAAATGAAAGAAAGAATATTATGAACTTTTATTGAAGTACAGAAGACATAAATAAATGGAAAAACACAATTATTACTTCTCAGTGGGATGAGTCAATATTTTAGGATGTAAATTTTATCTCCAACATTAATCTTTAAATTCAATGAAGTTCTTAGTGAAGTCCTAACAAGATTTATTTAATGTGTGGTTATACTATTATCCTAAGTTCATCTGGAAGTAAAAATACCTGAGAAGAGGAAAGAAAATTCTGATCCAGAACAATGACGGTGAACACATCCCAACAGATTTCAAAAACAAACCACAGAATCATAGTAATTAAGACAGGACCCATATATATATAGATTTCAATTACCATAAAATTGACCCTTCAAATGTACAGAAAAGATGAAAGACTGGGAAAAACAAAAAACAAAACAAAAAAAAACCAGTATTGGTCAAGCCACAGTTATCCTTTTAGTAAAGTTAGGTTGCCTACTTTAAACCATTCCACAACACAAACTCCAAAGGGCAAGTTCTGAGACCCTCTGAAGTCTTGAAGATGACAATAAAATGTCCCTGGGAATTTATACTGCCAGGTGAGATTTACTTCACAAGAGTCATGGCCAGAGCCCTTGAAGCCCTTGTTAACACATCACTGAATTACCGGAAATCCTACCATCTAGAAGAAACTTTGGAACCAAACTGGGGTTCCAGTGGCTCCTTATAACCAAGCAGCAGGGAAGTCAAATTGTATTTCCCTCATGGTAAGACATTCTAGAATGATTTTCAGTACAGATGCAGTAAGGGTTAAGTTCTCATCTGTGGGCGGCTACTCTATCAACTAATGAATTTGTTGAACATTTCTAAGTAAAGATATTCTGAGTAACAAGCAATCCAAAGGAAGTCACATTGGAGACTGGTACTAATGAGATTTTTTTGAGTCTCAATACTGCTGAAACTTTTATTTATATCATAATCAGCATTCGATCAGTTTTCAGAAAAACAAAATATGAATGATTAACATATTCCAGGAGACATTATCTATAACTGCTACATAAGATTACTGTCTTTCTCCTACACTCTCAAACTTTCAAGAATACTCTATTTGCAGACAATATGTACCTAATAAGAACTTGGTGAATGAATGAATGGATCAACGAGAGCCTAGAAAACAAGGCCAACCCCAAATCCTCCTCAGCAACTCAATTCTGCTTCAAGTGTTACTTGGTGCGTGCATGGAACCACATGCAGTCCTTTGTTGGCTCGTATAAAATGCCTGGGGCAGAAGAGTCAGCTAGAGTGATAGAGAAGGGATCAGACTGTGTCAGGAGTTTTTATGTCAACTAGAAGATGTGGGGGAACTGCAACAGGCATTAAAACAAGGCTTGCATGTTTAGATCGATGACTTGCCACTGTGGGAAGGATGAGTTTAAGGGGTATACGCTAAAGTCAGGGAGATCACGGAGGGGGCCACTTCAGTAATACAGGAAGATGATCTGTTTCTGTACTAAGGAAGTAGTTACAGGAAAAGAGGGGAGTAGAAATATTCTGTAACTATTTACAAGACAAAATCCGTAGTTCTCAGAGATGGGCACATACAGGGCAGCATGTAGGTAGAGTTGAGGCAAATGTGTAGGGATGGTGCCCTGGGCACACAGTACCACCAGCTGAGACACAATATACAGGATCCTGTGCAAAAGCCTTGGAGCAGGAGTCCCCAGTCACAGGGGCACAGCAGAACCGTGAAAGGTCTCTTGTAGGTAACACTTCACTTCAGTAGCTATCAGTTTGTGAGTGACTCACTTTGTTTTCATCCATCAGTAAGTAGGGTGCACTGGAAAGTATCTCTAAAAGAGACATCCTTACTCACTTGCATTCCAATGCACAATCTTAAATAGGAAACCAGCAGCCAAATTTAGAGCCAGTAGGTCAGACACTGTGGATAAGCCCTAGCCCACCTGTGTCATAACCTGTAGGGCTACTGATAAAGTTACTCACTGTCACTCACATTCTTTTGTGCTTCTTATATGATCACTATGTAACAAAGCAACCTCAAAATCAAAAATCTAAAAACGCAACAGAAAAGCTCCTTCACCTGGGGCTAACAGCATTGTCTCTCTGAACAACGGGGATCTACTGAGAGTGTGCTATGCATGTGAACATCAACCATCTTTTGTCTCCAACTGGACAACAGATGAGAAACTGCTGCTCAGAGGTTCATGTGATTGTGTGCCCTCCAGCTGCCTGACTGATGTGCTCTTGCCTGCCATCAACTTGCCATCGAATAACCACTGCCTCATTGAACAGGGTCTCTCGCTACTTCTGGTCCACTGAATTACCCCCTGCCAGAGCACCTGCACAGAGACACCAAGTGGGGATGTAGAGTGGTTCTGGGAGGGGGAGGGACATGATGAGACTTTCTGATCAAAAGAAGTAAAGTTCTGTTACTCAAGGCCAAGCAAGTGAATGTGTTTGGAGTGGAGGATGTATATGGGTAAGTCCTGAAATCTAAGGCAATAGTGCCCTTAATATCAGGATGAGGGCTTTTTAATTTATCCTGCAGGGAAAAAGGACTTCTGGGTTAAATGGCAGAATTAGGCCAGATTACTGGTGTGAACTCAGCCAAGAGGACAAAGGTAACTGATTCCTCCGGGCTTGATACACACAGAGAACATCCTCTGGTTTCTAACCATGGTGGTATTAATTTATGGAGTCCTCTTTCAAACTGAGATCTAGTCCTCCCTCAGTTTTGAGTCTCTTACTTCCTAACTGTTAAATGTTGGTGGGTCTTCTGGCAGCTGTGGTTTCTTCACAATCTCAGTTCAAGTTTTCCTTATCTGTTTTGAAGAAATTGCTTCTTCTTGCCTTGAACTTGTAAATATGCCCCAACGCGCAATTGTTTTGGCATGTGATGACTTACCACAGAGCCACTCCTAGGAACTGCAAAACTCCCTTCTTCATCTTGGGACCCATCTGACAGGGTGGTATTGTTGAGAGACGCATCATCTGGCTAAATGGAGAAATAAAAGTACCATTTTATTCAGGCAAACACTTCTAACATGTGTATTACACTATGTGTATCTATTTAGATGTGTGTGACACTATACGAAATTGTGACTGCCTGGGCAGGGACAGCTGCATCCAGTCCTTCAGGGAACATCACTGTAAGTACCTAAATGCCAGGCCATTCCACAGACATGGGACAGACACTGGCCCCTGCAGCCGACACTGCTATTGCCTGCCACCAACTCCTTTTTCCTTAACAATGTCTTGGTTTCATTCGAGGGAGTTAAACCAAAGAACTCCAATTCTACGCTGCTTTGCAGCTGAGAGTGATCATGCAACTAGTGTGATCAATGAAAGGTAAGTGTAATTTTAGCAAGAGTGCTTCTAGAACAGCTAAGGCTTTCCTGACCAAAAGGAAGAGGGTCAGCGCATGTGCACTTGTGGCAGCGCTGTAGATGACAGCCTAGAGTTGCCAGGTATCTTGTTGGAATAAGGATGATGGCCACGGCGATGGACAGCAGAGGTGGAAGATCAAGCCCACTTGGGTTTGTGCTAAGGCATCATATAATGCCCTGTCAGACGTGGACTACCAAATCTCCACGTGAACCAAAACAACTTCAACCCTTCCATTACATATGGCCAAACATGTCTAATCTTAGTTTTGAAACACACCCTATTATTATTTTTTGCAGTGACTAGAATTCAGTAGTAACAGTACCAGGTTATGTTTGTCATTTATAAAGTTAGAAATAAGAGATTTTTGCTGTAGTGGACAATGGCTTCACTAAAATTTAAGACATAAATATTCTTTTCTTTACTGAAGGACACTTACTGCAAAATAGAATATATTCGATACTTATGGAAATGTACAGTGTTTTGTTTTGTTTTAAAGATTTTTATTTATTTATTTGACAGAGAGAGAGCACACAAGCAGGCGGAGCTGCCGGCAGAGGGAGAGGGAAAAGCAGGCTCCCCGCCAAGCAGGGAGCCCGACGCGGCGCTTGATCCCAGGATCACAGGATCGCGACCTGAGCCGCAGGCAGATGCCCAACCGACTGAGCCACCCAGGTGCCCCTACAGTGTTTTGTTTTTTAAAAAACTGTCACTCAGGGTGCCTGAGTGGTTCAGTTGCTTAAGCATCTGACTCTTGATTTCAGCTCAGAACATGATCTCAGGGTTATGAGACTGAGCCCCTGTCAGGCTCCGCACGGGGCATGGAGCCTGATATTCTCTCTCTCCCTCTTCCTCTGTTCCCCCTTGCCACTTCTCTCTCTCTCCTTCTCTAAAAACAAAACAAAACACCTGCCACTCACCTTGCTTGACCATATTTTCTATATTTCTTATAGACAGTAGGCATTACTTTATAAAATGAAGAAGCTTTTTTGAGAGAGAGAAAGAGAGAGAACACGTGCACCTGAGTGGGTGGAGGGGTAGTGGGAGAGGGAGAGAAAGAATCTTAAGCAGGCTGCACACCTAGTATGGAGTCCGAAGCTGGGCTTGATTTCACAATCCTGAGACATGACCTGAGCTGAAAACAAGAGTCGGCCACTTAACCAACTGAGCCACTCAGGTGCCCAAGAACCTTTTCTTTAAAGGGACAAATAAAACATGAGAACTAGTATAAGATGGTGGACAAGTAGTCAAGATGGTGGACTGACAACTACGTAACTCCCCTCCCACCCCATCACTAAAAATGGCAGAAAACATATATATATATGTTTTATATATATACATATGTTTTATATATTTTATATATATGTGTGTGTGTATATATGTATTTTTTTTTTTAAGGAGGACATTTTTGATAGCACTGGAAACCAGCAAAGAATTCCATAGCAGACCAACTCAGAAATTCCTAGATGAAAAGCAGATAGAATTGGTTTGGTAAAATAAAAACCTCTACCTAAGAGTTGCATAAAAGAAATTTTCTAGAGAGGGAGGAGAAAAACGAACAAGTAACAGAATTGTACAAGGAGTACAAAAGGATCCTAGGTAAATAGTTAAAAATGTTTGCAATATAGAAGCCAAGTAGACCAGCCCCTTAAATATATAGACAACCTCTAAATATAATGCACGAAAATCTCCCAAAATGTACTCTAAATAAAATGAACTAACTGTCTTGAGGCGTAGGATCCTAGGATGAGTATACAGGTCTAAGAGAGAAGGAAATCAGGAAGCCTAACAAAAGACATGGAGGGGAGATTGAAATGAAATCAGTTTTGCCTGGAAGTAATAAATTAGGTTCTTCATTCCTGTCATTGGTTTGGCATCTGTGGATAATGTTTATTGACCTACCTGCCTCCTCTACACACTTCAAAGTTAAGTACGCCCCACTTAGAAGAACACACAATCAATAATTTTAGCCTTTGGGGAAACTGATCTACTCAAGTGCAGAGGAAATATACTGCAATTTTCTCATCAATTAAAAATTAATAAAGTCTTTTCTATGATTCTACAGAGAACTTTAGGGGCCCGCAGAGCTGTATAGTTCCACCTGAGAGTGTGCTGGTACCTTCTGCCTTGTAGAACACTTTCTATGCTATGCTTCCTTGGATGGAGTATCTGGTGGATCATCTCACCCCTTCTGTGACAGTATTCGCAATGGACAGCAGAACGAGGGAGGGACTGGGGAGCTGGACAGAAAAAAACGCCCTGGATCCATACTACTGGCCAGAAGCTCTCTCTGCAGTGGAGGCAAAACCTAAAACCTGAAACACTTGCTGCCACTCGACAGGAGATGTGCACTTCCCTGACCAGATGGTTCTCACACTTGGGCAGACACTTCACTGTTTGCGTCACTTATTATTACACATTCCAAAAGCTGACATTTTCCCACACAAGATGTTTATATTTGAAAAATAACTGCAAAAAAACTAAATATTTATACCTTAGTTGATACTGAAAATATTGAAAAAACATTTACATGGTAGTCTGTTATTTTTATGTATGAGCTCACCCCAAGCTTTAGTTGACAACATTGTCTACTTGGGATACATACACAAAAATTAGTTTTTGTGGTTGTTTCTCCCTATAGATGCTTTAGAATTTAGTTATTTTTTATTTACCTACTAAATTATTCCTTGATGAGTTTATGAGCTATGGGTGATGACCTGTGGGTGGCTTGTTTGCCAAAAATCTGAATTACACTGCATCTTTACTCAAGAGAAATGACAATACACACCCTTTATGTGAAAATGAATGTTCACGGTGGCATTAGGCATACCTGCTCAAAACTGGAAACAATCCAAATGTCTATCATCAGGTGAATAGATATACCAATGGTAGTATATTTATGCAATGGAATACTAGTAGTAATAAAGGAACCAAACTTCCATCACATGCAGCAAATGGATGAATCTAAAAGTTATCGTGAGTGAAAAAAGTCAGACACAAAAGTGCATTTTGTATTTATAGTTCTACTTATATGAGAGTTAAAACCAACCTAAGGTGTTAGAAATCACCACAGGGCTTGCCTGGGTAGAAGCAGGAGGACCATTGGCTGGAAAGGGCTTCAGAGAGATTTCTGCTGTAATGGAAATGTTCTGTTTTGACGGGCTTGGTTATATGGGCAAAAGCATATGTTGGAACTAATTGAATTACACACCTAAAATACATGCACTTATTGTTTATAAGTTATACCTCAGTGAAAAACATAAAAATAATTTGATTCCTTAAAAAAATTTAATTCTTTTCTTCAGTGTGATTTAAGGGGCTATTGCTGCTATGAACCAAGAACCCATGGCTGCAATAATGGGGAAAAAGTTGTTCTTGAGAAATAAGAATTTTTTTACTGAAATTTAGAAAAAGAGTGGGACGAGCTAAAAAACTACATTCATGACCAAGAAAAAAACTACTAATCTGGAAAATAAAGATGAAGAAACAGAGCAAACGGACTAAAATGAGAGGAAATTTAGAAGATAATGAAATTCGGGGGTGCCTGGATGACTCAGTCGTTAAGCGTCTGCCTTCAGCTCAGATCACGATCCCAGAGTCCTGGGATTGAGCCCCGCATCGGGCTCCCTGCTCGGTGGGAAGCCTGCTTCTCCCTCTCCCACTCCCCCTGCTTGTGTTCCCTCTCTTGCTGTCTCTCTCGCTCTCTCTCTGTCAAATAAATAAATAAAATCTTAAAAAAAAAAAAGATGATGATGATGATATTGAAATTCAAGGGTGCCTGGGTGGCTCAGTTGGTTAAGCATCTGACTCTTGATTTTGGCTCAGGTCATGATCTCAGGGTCATGAGATGGAGCCCTGCATCAGGGTCCACACTGGGCGTGGAGCCTGCTTAAAATTCCCCCCCTTTCTCTCCACCTCTGACCTTCCCTTTCCCTCCTCCTCCAACTTTAAAAAAAATAAAAAAGAAGAAGATACTGAAATTCAATTCAAGCATAGCAACAACCAACTAATATGTGTTTTAGAAAGGCGGGGACACAGAAAATGGGGAGAAAAAAATGATTTAAGACATAACAGAAGACAGTGTCCAGAAACTGGAGGGGAAAAAAAAAACAGTTCTCAGGTGGAAAGAACTTGCCAAGCAGAGACCAAAATGAATGAAATAAAGGGCAGATCCTGGAGAAAGTTCAGAATTCCAGGAATAAATTAGAAATAAATTAAAAATTCAAAAATTCAAAAATTGGCAGAGAAACAAAAAAAACCCCCTCATTTATAAAAGAATGAGATTCGGGCAACTAAAATAAGAAAAGAAAAACAAATAATGTAAGAGTGCAATAGTCAGTCAATAAGCATTAAGAGAAATTCTACCACAGAGGCTTTCCAGGACAGCTAAGGTTTTCTGATAGTAACGGTCAGTCAGTTGACACGTGTTCCTATCGGGAACATTAACATGGTATCCACAGTTTGCTAACCATCTTGTACGAATAAGGATTAAATGCTATGGTGGCAGCATAAAAGGCAAAAAGGCAGAAATTCATGCTAAGCCTGGCATTGTACTGTATTGCAGTTGTACCAGCGACGGTCTACCCACCACCATCAATTACTTTTTTGTGATTAAAACAAACTCCTACTTCTTTAAATCAAAGTTCTTTAGATTTTCTTTTCCATGAAGCAAACACAGATGTAACTGACATTGTTTTTAACAGATGCTGTGATTATATGCTGCAGTGAATTATGAATCAACACCAAGTGCAGCCATATTATTTTCACTTAAGACACTAGAAATAAACTAGATCAACTACTTTGCTTTTTGAATAGAATAACACCTCAAATGACTAATTCATTTATGTGGACTGCACATTTTTTCTATACAAGAAGTGATTTGTAGAGGTTTGTTATGATGTTAGACTGGATTGTAGGACTTTTGTAAATGTCCAAATTCAGTGGCATTTGTGATTTAGAGTCAAGGGTCAACTGCATATAATACATAAATAGACTATTTATTTTAAGTAGGTTATTTCAAAATAAATACTTTGGATATTAATAAAATAATAAAATGTAACATGGACTCTTTTTTAAAGGTTTATTGAACTATGACATACAATTAACTACAGGTATGTAAAGAGTAAAGTATACAGTTCAATGTTGTTTTGACAAATATGTAGGCCTGTGAAACCATCACCAATGAACAAAATTGGCACCACAAAAATGTTCTTATATCCCTTTGTTAACCTCTCCTTCCTTCCTCTCCTCATCCATCCCCAGGTCCCCAGGGAATCACAATCTTCTTTCCCTCACTATAGGTTAGTTACATTTTCCATAATTTTACATAAATTGAATCTTTTTGGTCTGCTTTCTTTCACATGGCATAAGCACTCTGAGATCCATCCACGTTGTACATATCAATAGTTCATTGCATTTTATCGCTGAGTAATATTCTGTTATATGGATATGCCAGAATTTGTTCATCCATTTATCTGTAGGTAAAAACTGTTCCCAGTTTTGGGCTATTGTACTAGAAACATTTGTGAGTAAGTCTTTGTATGAACATATATTATGTATGAGTAGAACAGCTGGGTCTGCAGTAGGTATATATGTAACATTTTAAGAAGCTGCCATATTATTTTCCAAAGTGGATGGACCATTTTACATTCCTACCAGTAGTGCTGGAGAGCGTCAGCTGCTCTGTACCCTCAGCAGCAGTTGGTATGGTCAGTCTTTTTAATTTTAGTCATTCCACAGGTTATGTGGAAATATCTCCCTGTGACTTTGTTTGCATTTCCATAATTACTAGTGATACTGCGTACCTTTCATGAGTTTATTTGCCATCCACATCTTTTTTGGTGAAGTGTCTATTCTATTCAAATCTTTTTCCCATTTTAGAAGATAAAAAAAAAACTCCAGGTATATTCTTGAAAGAGAAAGCTGACTTGTTTTCAGAAGTAAAGGATCTGTGTGCTTAAATTAAGGGAACTAAAGGTTAAATACTGGCAGGAACAGACTGGGAATAATTTTTAATATCAAAAGAAATTTCATATTATTTCTATAAACAATTGGGGTTATATTCTGGGATTAAATGGGAAAGTTAAGTCAGATGATCAAACCTTTCTTTCCTAAAACCTAATACAGTGAACAAAACATAACTTAAAAATAGGAAAAAAAAGATTCCCAGCAACAGTCACATGAGTAGTGACTAGAGAGAGAGAGATTCTAAGAATAACATAAATTCTTCTATACTCCAACACCCTCCCCATCAAAACAGCACTAATGAAGAATGTGAACGGAGAAAATTTTTAAAAAGACAACTATCATGTCCAAATTATGAGAAAAGACAACCCAAAGTGTGAGTAACCACACCTGGGCTCACTATATGAACATTCAAACAAAGACTCTTCCCAACACCATCTCAGCAGGGAGGAGGGAGCCTACTGGGATTTACCATTCTGCCTTTTGTTATCTGGGAGGAAGTTAGGAGAGGGAATATGAGGACAGAAAAATAAAAAAGAAAGACTACATAATTCCACCAAAGAGAGAAAAGACAGTTTAAAGTAGGAGTAGCACATAGAAACCTGTGAGAAAATGCTCTGGGCTAAACCATAAATGAAGTCCCCTTTCCTGGCTAGAAATAGATACAAGCTCCGTCCTCCTCCTCAGGCTTGTCTGACTGTTCCCTCCTCTGGGTCACCTGGAAGGAGAAGTGGGGATGGGGGAAGCAGGGAGATGGGAGAGGGAGGGAGACAATGGACACCTGGGCTTACATGTATGGTCAGAAGAAAGGTGCCTGATCTTCACCTTGTACTGGACGAATAATAGAAACCTGAGGACATGTGCTTCCCCTCCAACAGATGGACCTATGACTCGATGGAATGAACAGTCTTATGAGAATTTTTTTAAATAAAAGAAAAATGTGAAGGAAATAAATCTGCCCCAGAAAAAGCCTACAATCATTGGTTTTCTGGGTATTTATCTGTTTTTATAGAGCATGCAGCTACTTGTGGATTTAACTACTAAACCTGGCTTTATTTACTGCTTAATGTTTTCCTGCAAATTGAGTAAAGGTGGATAAGTATGTTGAGAGCTGTAGCTGTCCAGCCATCTTAATTATGGTACATTGTTCTGAAGTTTTGCCTGATTGTCTTGAAAAAGATAACTCGTTTGTTCACCCCTACCTCCAGTTATCCTGCTGTAACTTACCAAGGAACCACTTGTTTTGATAACTCCTGGCAGCTCTTTTTCCTCTTGGGTTCCATCCAACTGAGCAGTATGGTCGTCACAGGTATCACCTGGCTAATGAAAGAATGAAAGTCATTTTCAACCAGGCATATCTGTCCCAACAGGATTGTTTATTCAATTATACATTACATAAGACTCTACAAATGTATAGCCATGTGGTGATAAATGGAGTTAATGACTACCTGTCCAATGGTAATGGCACTCACCAATTCATCCACAATTATAGTGATCCTCAAACGTGCTGTGCATTACAGCATAAGTTGGTCTCAAACACTTGTTAATTACCTGCCAAAATCCACTTTTCTTTTCTTAACTTATGAATATCATGATCTGTTCCAAAGATGCTATATCTAAACTAAAAGACTAAAGTGTGATCATGTGATGGCTATGACCAATGAGATACAAGCAGAATCCTACTTGGTAGAGTATCCAGGAAGGCTAATGTTTTCTTGTTAAAGTGGATAGAATCCACTGGCTGATGCTGCTTCTTCTTCACATGGACCCAGTGTCTGTGATGCCCAGATATACTCGATAAGCATTAAATATCAGCCCCATCGAGCAAGTGGAGCAGAATGGGAAGATGAAAAACTTGGTAGGGGCGCCTGGGTGGCTCAGTGGGTTAAAGCCTCTGCCTTCGGCTCAGGTCATGATCCCAGGGTCCTGGGATCAAGTCCCGCATCAGGCTCTCTGCTCAGCAGGGAGCCTGCTTCCCCTCTCTCTCTGCCTGCCTCTCTGCCTACTTGTGATCTCTCTCTCTGTCAAATAAATAAATAAAATCTCTAAAAAAAAAAAGAAAAAAGAAAAACTTGGTAGACCCATGCTAGGAAATCAGCCACACCAGCCTCAGACTTCTTATCTCATAACGACAATAAATCTCTAATCATCTAAGTCATGAAGCTTACTGATTAAACTATGCCACTTTAAAACTGACTTTTTAATTTTTTGTAATGATTTACAAATAAGCAAGAGTAGTCAAGTTTTTTTCAATTAAGGAACTAGAAATACATTAGATTGACTAACTCACAAACACATAAGACTGAACCAAATATTTCATTCCTATTCACTGAATATTGTAAAAGCTCTGATTTTCATTATGCAGGAAGTGTATTTGGAGACTATTATGATTGTGATAGATGGCATTGTAGGTCTTGTGCATATGCTCTAAGATTTTTAGCAGCATTTGTGATATAATGGCATTCCCCCAAATAAGATGCAATTATTCTATTCCATGATTGAGGCAACATTTTGCTAAATTAAACATATTGGATATTAATGAAATCATAAACTGCTACATGAGACTTCAGAAACTGTTGTTTTTCATCTTGCTTTTCCATATTTTCTAACTTTCCACCAATATGTATGCATTATAGTAAGAAAAACAGACATCTGCTTCTAAGTGGAAGCAATCCTAAGGAGGCAGTATAAGAAACCAGGTCAGGACAGAGGACTGAGAGCACACCACTCCCAAACACTCAGAATTAGAGAAAGGTGTGTACTGTTATAAGAATAGCTCCAAATGGCACTGGAAACCAACAAGGTGGCCTAATAACAGATGAGACATTGTTAGAAATTCCTGGGAAATAAAATGTAAACAATGTATTTCATAATTGTATAGAACTTAGCCTAAGAACAGCATAAATCAACATTGCTGGCAAGAAAAGGATAAATCTACAAAAAGCAAACATACAAACAACCAAGTAAGCTCAGCGTGAAAATTACAAAGGGCAAGAAGGGGCCTTAGCTCAATGGCCACAATAACTTATCATAAAGTGTTTCCTCAATGGAGGGACCAGACAGATCTCCCGAAGGTTCCCTTTACACTGAACAGCAGGCAGTAGCTACATATGGACCCAGGAAAAGTAGTCTGGCTGAACTGAACCACCTGCCTTGGGAAGTTGTCCAGGGTTGAAACCAAAACACACCTCAATATCAGGTAACTGTGGACCTTCATGAAAGTCATGGAAGGGAGAATAAAAGGAAAACATCAGCTTTTGTCTTGGATAGTAAGAAATGAAGTCATTCACCCCTCTCCCTTTGGTGTGTGTGTGTGTGTTTGTGCACGTGTGCACATGAGCATGGATACTCACCTATATGTACAGTTTAACTTCCATTCACATACCTTACTGACTTACACAGTACCCAAAATCAGCCCTCTCATTCAATAAAGAATCCTTTGGGAAAATATCTATATCATGGCAGAGAAATCACACAGCAATAACACATCCTAAGTCACTAATGGGTCAGTCTAACCCATTAATAAATATAAATCAATCACCAAGGACCATTAGACATTGGAGAAAATTAATGTAATGAATAAGTTACTCATGGCGAAAAATTAACATTCTAAAAAAGTACAATGAGAAACATTCTGGGGAAAAGAATTGAATAACTTAATTTCAGAGAGATCTGAAAAGATATTACAACCATAAATCAGGACAAACTATCACAATAAAGGGGAAGTCAGTGAAAAAGGAGTTCCTATCAATTAAGAGTATGACTACTGAATTAAAAAATCAGTAGAGGCTAAATTATAACCACTCATGGCAAAAATGAGAATTAGGAATCTACAAAATGATACAGACAAAATCTACTAGCAAACAGAACAAACAGGAAAAAAGACAAGGAAATATACAATTTAAGAACTATGTGAGTTTAATATGCAGGCAATGAAAGGAAGGATAGGAAAATGGAAAAATAAAATAACTACAGAAATAATGGAAAGAGAATGGCCAGAACTGAAAGAAAAGGAACATTTTTCAACAACAAAAAGCTAAGTGCAGATTGTGATTTTAAAAAAGGATGTCAGGGGCACCTGGATGGTACAGTCAGTTGAGCATCCAACTCTTGATTTCTGCTTGGGTCGTGATCCTGGGGTCATGAGATTGAGCCCTGCATGGGGCTCCTCGCTCAGCCAGGAGTCTGCTTGGGTTTCTCTCTCCCTTTGCCCCTCACCACAACCCCCCACCAAACACATGGACATGAGCTCTCTCTCTCTTTCTCAAATAAATAAATCTTTTTAAAAAATAAAAATAAAAAATAAATTTAAAAAAAGATGTTATACCCTGATGACAGTTCAGGTCTCCAACACTAAAGATAAATGTAAAAGGCTTCCAGAAATATAAAAATGAGAGAAGGAAACAAATAAAGGAGTAAGATTTAGAGAGACATCAGACTTCTCAACATTAACACTATATGAAAAAGCAAACAAATTAATATTTATAAATTTCTGAAAAAATTAATATAGGGCCTAGCACTTTGATACTCACCAGTTTAGGATTTAATCTTTTTGGATATGAAAATTTAGTATCCACAGATATTTCTTGCCAGATTTGCTCAAAGGATAAAAGGTGCAATCTGCTAAGAAGATGTAACATTTTGTAATATATCTGATTATGCAAATTAGTATTTGTACTATTCTCTGTAGTTACTCTATGTTAGCCCTCACCATCCTCCTACAAGAAAGAACAGTACTCGCTTTCTCATTCCAGAAACCGGTCAGTAGTTCAGGGGTAGGGCTGGAACAAAACTTTAATGTCCTCTTCCATCTCACTGCAAGATTTCTTCACACGTTTGGCACCCCACTTGCCCCTTATTCACCTGTAAAAGGTGATAAGACCTTCAAGGAATTGAAATACATGGAATAGTGATAAAAGGGAAAAGAAACAAAAGAAGCCTAGACTAATCATGAGAGTCCATGGCCAGCCCGGGTGTGTTGGGTGTGGCTTATAAGACTTCAAA
Source organism: Potos flavus (assembly GCA_028534135.1). NCBI lineage: Eukaryota > Metazoa > Chordata > Mammalia > Carnivora > Procyonidae > Potos > Potos flavus. The sequence continues at coordinate 49,981,207 of CM052889.1, read as the reverse complement.
TAAAGCTCACTCTTCCACGCTGCCTTGACATCTGGTAAAAGCGCAAGGACCATAAGTGGTCTAACTACAAGCTCCCCTCCTACTCTGGTCCCTCATATAAGGTCCCCTAGACAGACAATGTTCCTTTTCTGGGGGACCAGACACAGTTCCTGCTTATCCTTGAGTAACGGGTTTCAGTTCCCTGTTAGCCAGTGGAATTATTCAAACAAGCCAATCACACCTTCCCATGGGAACCAAGGGGTACCTCACTCTCTTGATACTATAAAGCCTGCCTCCTACCACCCCTGGTTATTTACTCTGTTCCCAAGTGCACTCCACACATGGCTCTGTGTGGTGTCCTCATTCCCCAGGCTGTGAGAACATGTGATAAAAAATTGCTGTTGATCTTGTCTGTCTGTTGCTGAGTGTCAAGTCACCCCTGTAACCCTAGGGTGGAATCCCTCCCTCATCCACAGGATGAAGACGAGATGATCAAAATACTAGACAGAGACAGCTAGGATAAAGGCTGATAGGAATCCACTATTTGATAACACTAGTATCTACTCTGTATGTCCCTCCTCTGGCTGGTCTGAAGGAGTAAACGGCAGACAGAGAGGAATCACAACCTAGATCAAGAGTCCTGGTTGGAAGTAAGGTATGTAAGACTCCCTATAATGCAGGAACAATCTAAAACCGAGGACACTTACTGCCAACTCAACATAAAAAGTAGACTTCTAACTGAATGGAATTAATACTCTTATGAGAAAATAAGGAAATTAGGAAAAGAGAAAAAGAAAAAGAAAAAAAAAACTAGTGACAAAATCTGAAAAATAGGATTGCTCACAGCCCCAGCTGACCACATTGTACCTCCAGAACCTGACAAACCCTCAGGCATCAGAAGAACAGCCAGAAGACAAACTGGAAACATCGAAACCCTTAAGCAGAATTTGGAAGGAACCAACGACTAGCCTGTATTAGGACAATTTTTTAAGATCCAGATAGAATATCCCACATAAAATATATGTAAGATGAAAATAAGCTGTATAGAAACTAAAGATCATCATTATCATTATTCATCAGATCGAGGATGGTATAAGGTTTATTCTTAGAACATCTAAAGAATCTCTCTTCCTCTGCTAGGAAGGAAAAAAGTAGAGCTCAAAAGAAGGTAATATGACATATGAGTCAGAACAGGGGAAAGTCTCTCACCGTAAATTTTCTGCCGTCATGAGTTCAAGTGGAGGCAGAGGTCAGTAAACCCATGTCCTTCTATGCCTCTACGCCGGGTGTAGCACTTGAGTAAGAGGACGTAAGGGCATAAGGCCAAGAGGCATAGATCATGGCACAGGATTCATCTCACACACAAAAAACCCTTCTACCGAGATCATGTCATTGGCAGTTATGAACTCGGATTAGCACTCTTTGAATCTCTGAACTAAAACAGACAAGGTGGGCTCTACAGAAATGTGTTTACCTCCTGCGCTAGACAGTGTACTTTTCCCCACTTACTGTTACACATTTCAGATGCTACCATGCTGCCCCCCATAAAATATTTATATGAAATGTCAAAGTATTTCTTATATTGAGAATTAAATCAATATTGAAAGATACATGGAGAGTAGCATAAAACTCTCCATTATGTGTTCAGCAAAAAGAACAAAAGTGTAGCTGATGACGTCCCCGACATCCTGACTTCTGGCTGGGGCTGGAACTGCAGCTGTGGTTTTGTTGCTGTAAGTGCGGACAGGCCATGTAGTTATTTGTGGATTTAACTTATTACTCATTGCTGAGTTTAAGAGTCTCTGTTTCCTTTTTTCTTACAAGGCAAGTAGGCATTTTGCTCAAGTTTTCCTGACTGCCTTGAAATACTTTTCCCAGCCTCCTTACTTTTAAGTCTCCTTGCTTTATCTTACCAGTTGACCATTTCTGCAAGGAATGGCTCATACCCCTTCTCCATACAAGGTCACATACAAAAGAGGAGCTGGCATATAACAAAAATCGTCTGGCTATTGAGAAAAATGAAAGTGCATGTTTATTCAGGCATATTCTCCACAGGGTAATTGTGCATTCAAGTATGTATTCTGCATGTATGTATACATTGACACAGAATTGTGGAGAGATCCATTGATCTGATTGCTGTGCACCAATCACTGCATGTAGCCATTCATCCACCAATACTGAGAGCCCACTACTTTCAGGGCATGATGATAGACGCTGGTCTCTGTGGAGAATACTGTTAATTGTTCACCCAAACCCAATCACCAGTCTTCCTTAAAAGAATCCTGAACCCCCCACCCCACCCCGGGGATGTTTGTGTCCAACTAAAAAAAACAAAAACAAAAACAAAACCCAAACCAAACCAAACAAAAAAAACCCATCGATTTCTTAGACTCTCTTGCAGCTAAGGATGATCACATACATTTCTGGGCAATGAAAGGTAACTGGAATTCTACAGAGTAAGATTTCTAGGAAACTAAGGTCAGAAAGATAGAGTAAGTTGGTACAAGTTCCAGGAATGGCCAGGAATATGAATATAGTGCTAGGAGTGGCCCAACCAACTTATTAAAAAAAGGATGAAGGCTGCATATGAATGACAAAATAGAAAGAAGGAAGATGGATCCATGCTAAAGCACAGAATACCTACCTTCACTTTCTTCCTAAAGAGAAAGAAGAAAAAATCTGTATTTGTATAACTCATGATTTCTTAGGTTTTCTGTTACATGCAGTGAAATGTGTATACAGGTAATATAATCATGTTTTTTAAAAGCGGGTGCATGAGAGGCTCCTGGGTGGCTCAGTTAGTTGAGCATCCGACTCTTGATTTTGGCTCAGGTCATCATCTCAGGGTCACGAGATCGAGCCCAACGCTGGATTCTTCACTGGACTTGGAGCCTGCTTAAGATTCCCTCTCTCGGGTAGCTGGAGGAGAGGTGGTGGGTGGGGGGTTGCAGGGGAGAAGGGATAATTGGGTGAGGGGCATTGAGGAGGGCATTTAATGTAATGAGCACTGGGTATGACATGTAACTGATGAATCACTAAATTTTAACTAAGGAACTAATAAAAAAAAAAATTCTCTCTCCCTCTCCCTCTGCCCCTTCCTCCCCCGCTAGTGAGAGCACGTGCATTCTCTCTCAAATTAATTAACTGAAAATTAATTCAGGGTGCATGACTATATTTATGCAGTCAGTTATGTTGGTCCCACCTTTGACTAGTTATTTACCAATTATGAAGTTGGAAATAAATTAGATTGACTATTTTCATCAATTAAATGTGTTACTGAAAGGAGCATTTGATTCACATCTTCTATATATTAGAAACAAATGTATTTGGGCACTGAAATTCTGCTCATGATGAACAGTACTGTAGACTGTATTATGTATCCAGAGATTGATTTAGTATTTGTCATTTAGTGTATAATATTTCTACTAACACAAGGGTTCAATATTCTATTTCTTTATGGCTAGGATTCCACTGAAAATTATATTTGTTGGATATTTAATTAAATCATAAAATTTTATTTCGGCCTATAGAAGCAGTCATTTTTTTTACCTTGCTTGTCGATATTTTCTAAGTTTCTAATAAAGATTATTTACTATTTTTATAATAATAGGAAAAACATATTTTTTGGAAGAAACAAATACTACTGAAGAATCAGCATAGGAAAATTGCATGAAGATAGCAAAATGTACATACCACTTCTCCCCCCTCACTTTGACACTCAAAGTGTCAAAGAGATACCTTTTTCAAAGAGTAGATCTAGAAACCACTAAACATTTCCATTAACAGAACAGAAATTGTTGGATGTTCCTGGAAGATAAAAAGCAAGCAAGAATGGCTTGATAAGGGCAGAGGAAAACCTCAGCCTGAAAAAAAACTACAAAGAAAAATGCGTAGAAGATAAATGCTGATCTAGAAAAGCACATATCCAGCATGAGAATAAAAAGAACAGTAAGGAATCCCCAATTCAGAAGACAATGGTCAAAGTAACCTAAGGATGTTTTTCTGAACAAAGAGGCCAGGAAACCATCCCTCCCTCAAACACTGAACAGCAGGCAGCAGCTAAATGGGATTCCAGAATAAAACCCAACAAGCATCCTCTTGGTGACAAAATGAGCACCTGCCTCGGGGAGTAGGAGGGGTGTTGTCCTGGCATAGTGGTCCTGGACAAAAATAAAATTGCCCTTCACTGGAGGCTTCTAAAAGAATATAGACAGAAGTATAAAAAGGGAAGTTAGGTTTGCCTGAAAAACAAATAAATTACAGTTCTTCAGGATTTTCATTACTTTGGAATTGATACCATATTTTTTTGTCTTAAAGTGAAGTGTGACAGCTGACTGACACACTTTACCACTCACACAGGCCCAGACTGCATCCACTACAAGAGTATTGGAGAGAAAATAAGTCTACATAACTACATAGGAAATATACAGTCTTTACCTATACTCAGCAATCAATCAATCAATGATTCAACCTAGTCCTCCATTAATAGGAATCAACACCCAAAGATCAAAATCAACTGAACAATAGTAATGTAATGATGCCAAAAATAAACAAAGGACCCTGAAGCAAACAGTAATTCAAGGAAACGAAGACCACCTTGGAATTTAAGGTTTAATTTAGTACCCTCAGAGTGTGAAAAAAGAGCAGATCACTAAGATACAGAGGAAGTCAGGGGAAAGGAGAGGCTTCAGGAAATTAATAATATGATTGTTAAATTTCTTAAAATTAGGGCAACTGGGTGGCTCAATTGGTTAAGCCTCTGTCTTCGGCTCAGGACATGATCCCAGGGTCCTGCGATTAAGTCCCGCATCGGGCTCCCTGCTCGGCCGATAACCTCCTTCTCCTTCTCCTCCCTGCTTGTGTTCGCGCTCTCTCTCAAATAAATAAGTGAAATCTTTAAAAAAATTTCTTAAAATTAACTAAGGGCTGAAGTATCAATACCATCATGACCAAATTATTGTTATAAAAAAAACAAGTTGAAGGGATGGGTAAGAATGTAGAACAAACATACACACAAATAAAGCTTGGAAAACAAGAGAACATTTAAGAGACATTGAGGTTCAATTCAAACAACAAGACAGTCATCTAACAGGAGTTCCAGAAGGAGATAAAGGAGAAAAAGAAAGGAATAAGTACTGGTTTTAAATGTTAGAAGACAATATATAGAACCAAAAAATGACTGAGTGCTCATATTCAAAGAGCTTTCATATTGAAAATCCCTAGCAGGGACTAGGATGGAGGTTGTGAAAAGGTAAAACTGGAAAAAATGCAAGGTTCCAACAATAAACATAAGGTTCAAAAGGCTTCCACATTGGTATATAAAGGAATGAGGTCAGTAGATATACTGTGCTTCCCCACAGTCAACAGTGCACAAGAGAAGACAATGGACAAGTATCTCCAAAATTCTGGAGGTTCTTTTTTTTTTTTTTCCCCCAAAGATTTTATTTATTTATTTGACAGAGAGAGAGATCACAAGTAGGCAGAGAGGCAGGCAGAGAGAGAGGGGGAAGCAGGCTCCCTGCTGAGCAGAGAGCCCAATGTGGGGCTTGATCCCAGGACCCTGAGATCATGACCTGAGCCGAAGGCAGAGCCCTTAACCCACTGAGCCACCCAGGCACCCCTCTGGAGGTTATTTCAAGCATGGGACTCAATGTGCAAAAAATTAAGAAAAGTCTAGCACAATTTACCTCTGTCTTTTAAGTTACTGAATTTGTATCTTCACTAGGTAAGTACATTGGATCACATTCATATGTCTAAGATTAATGTAAACTTACCTCATGAAACTCACAACGTTTAATCTTCATTAAGAAAGTGAAATGGAAACTTTAGATGACTGTTCTATTATTGTACATAAATGATGACAAAGAAAGAAAGAGTAGGAGAGGATGGAGTACAGGGGAGATAGAGAAACACACAAATACACACACACAGAAGGAAGGAGGAAGTGAAGGAGGACTGAAGCAAATAAAGAGACAGAACAGGACAGACGGGTACTTTGGGCAAGAGAAGAAGGGAGAAAGGAATTGGTGTTTCTGCTGTCATATTCAGATAGGAAACTTAAAAAGTTTAGTTATGTTTCTAAGAAACTTCCAGGTCCACTTGCAGAAACAGATGCTGAATTTTTTAGGAAGAAAATCTGTGAAGATGTTTATCAGGCCTGATATATGGTACATATACCATATTTTTTAAAATTTAAATTCAATTAGCCAACATGTAGTATATCATTAGTTTCAGATGTAGAGTTAAGTAAGTCATCAGTTGCATGTAACACCCAGTGCTCATCACACCACCACCCTCCTTAAAGCCCATCACCCAGTTGCCCCATTCTCCTGTCCGCCTCCCCTCCACCAACCCTATTTGTTTCCTACAATTAAGAGGCTCTCATGGTTTATCTCCCTCTCTGATGACTTTCCATTCATTTTTCCCACCCTTCCCCTATGATCCTCCACACTGTTTCTTATATTACACATATGAGTGAAAGCATATGATAAATGTTTTTTCTCTGACTGACTTATTTTGCTCAGCATAATACCCTTCAGTTCCATCCATGTTGATGTAAATGTAAGTATTCATCCTGTCTGATGGCTGAGTAATATTCCATTGTAGATATATACCACATCTTCTTTATCCATTCATCTGTCGATGGACATCTAGGCTCTTTACACAGTTTGGCTATTGTGGACAATGCTTCTATAAACATTGGGGTGTAAGTGCCCCTTCGGATTACTACATTTATATCTTTGGGGTAAATACCTAGTAGTGCAATTGCTGGGTCATAGGGTAGCTCCATTTTCAACTTTTTTTTTTTTTTTAAGATTTTATTTATTTATTTGACAGAGAGATCACAAGTAGGCAGAGAAGCAAGCAGAGAGAGAGAGCGGGAAGCAGGACCCCTGCTGAGCAGAGAGCCCGATGTGGGGCTCGATTCCAGGACCCTGAGATCATGACCTGAGCCAAAGGCAGAGGCCTTAAGCCACTGAGCCACCCAGGCGCCCGTCCCTATTTTCAACTTTTTGAGGAGCCTCCATACTGTTTTCCAGAGTGGCTGTACTAGCTTGCATCCCCACCACCAGTGTAAGAGAGTTTCCTTCCTCCACATCCTCGCCAACATTTGTTTCCTGACTTATTAATTTTAGCCTGGTGTGAGGTGGTATCCATTGTGGTTTTGATTTGTATTTCCCTGATGCCAAGTGATGTGGAACATTTTTTCATGTCTGTTGGCCATTTGGATATCTTCTTTGGAGAAACATCTGTTCATGTCTTCTGCCCATTTCTTAACTGGATTATTTGTTTTTGGGTATTGAGTTTGACAAGTTCTTTATAAATCTTGGATACTAGCCCTTTATCTGATATGTCATTTGCAAATATCTTCTTCCATTCCATAAGTTGCCTTTTAGTTTTGTCAGCTGTTTACTTTGCTGTGAAGAAGCTTTTAATCTTGATGAAGTCCCAATAGTTCATTTTTGCTTTTGTTTCCCTTGCCTTTGGAGATGCGTCTAGCAAGAAGTTGCTGCGGCCGAGGTCACAGAGGTAGTTGCCTGTGTTCTCCTCTAGGATTTTGATGGATTCCTGTCTCACATTTAGGTCTTTCATCCATTTTGAGTTTATCTTTGTGTATGGTGTAACAAAATGGTCCAGTTTCATTCTTCTACATGTGGCTGTCCAGTTTTCTCAACACCACTTGTTGAAGAGACTGTCTTTTTTCCATTGGACATTCATTCATGCTTTGTCAAAGATTAGTTGACCATACATTGATCTATGTGTGTTTTTGTGCCAGTACCATACTATCTTGATGATTACAGACTTGTAATATAGCTTGAAGACCGGCACTTGTCACAGGTTTTCTATTTCTTCCTGTTCCAGTTTTGGTAGTTAATATGATTCTAGGAATATATCCATTTCTTCCAGAGAGAAAGAGAAAGAGAAAAATAGAGAGAGAGAACAAGCAGGCAGAGGAAAAGGGAGAAGCAGGCTCTCCGCTGGGCACAGTCAGACATGGGGCTCAATCCTAGGACCCTAGGATCATGATCTGAGCCAAATGCAGCCGCTTAACTGATTGAGCCACCCAGGCGGCCCCCAACATTCTTCTGATGTCCATTAGAATGATAAATGGTTCTCTACTCCCTCACTTTCAATCTGGAGGTGTCTTTGGATCTAAAATGAATCTCTTGTAGACAGCATATTGATGGGTCTTACTTTTTTATCCAATCTGATACCCTTTCAGAGGTTTTCATTGGAGCATTTAGCCCATTTATATTCAGAGTAACTATTGAAAGATATGGATTTAGTGCCATTGTATTACCTGTAAAGTCCCTATTTCTGTAGACTGTCTGGTTCTTTTGGTCTATGTTACTTTTGTGCTCTCTCTTCACTTACAGGATCCCCTTTAATATTTCTTGCAAGGCTGGTTTAGTGCTCACAAATTCTTTTAGTTTCTGGTTTTTGTTTTTTTGGTTTTTTAAGATTTTTTTTTTTAATTTGTATTTTGACAGAGAGCGCGTCCACAAGCAGGGGGAGTGGCAGGCAGAGGGGGAGGGAGAAGCAGACCCCCCACTAAGCAGAGAGCCCAATGCGGGGCTCAATCCCAGAACTCTGGGATCATGACCTTATCCAAAGGCAGAGGCTTAGCTAACTGACTCACCCAGGAGCCCCTTTTTAGTTTCTGTTTGTCCTGGAAGCTCTTTATCTCTCCTTCCATTCTGAATGACAGCCTTTCTGGATAAAGTATTCCTGGCTGCATGTTTTTTTTTTTTAAATTAGTACCCTGAATGTATCATGCCAGCCCTTTCTGGCCTGCCTGGTCTCTGTGGATAGGTCCGCTGCCCGTCTAATGTTCCTACCTTTGTACATTAAGGACCTCTTGTCTTGTCTCAAGCTGCTTTCAGGATTTTCTCTTTATCTCTGAAATTTGCAAGCTTCACTATTAAATGTGGTGGTGTTGACTATTTTTACTGATTTTGAGGGGGGATTCTTTGTGCTTCCTGGACTTGAATGCCTGTTTCCTTCCCCAGATTAGGGAAGTTCTCAGCTATGATTTGCTCCAAGATATCTTCTGTACCCCCCCTTCTTCCTCTGCAACCCCAATAATGCTAATATTGTTTTGCTTTATGGCATCACTGATTTCTTGAAGCCTCTCCTCATGGTCCATTAGTTGTTTTTCTCTCTTTCCCCAGCTTCCTTCTTTCCCATTATTTTGTCTTCTATGTCACTGACTCTCTCTTCTGCCTCAGTTCCCCTAGCTGTTAAAGCATCCATTTTAGACTACATCTCAGTTAAAGCATTTTTAATTTCGGCCTGATTAGATTTTATTTCTGCAGTAAGATTCTTAGTGTCTTTTATACTTTTTTCAAGCCTAGCTAGTAACTTTATCATTATTATTCTGAATTCTGGGTCTGATATTTTCTTATATCCATATCGATTAGATCTGGAGCAGAGAGTATTACCTCTGGTTCTTTCTTTTGTTGTGAATTTCACCTTCTAGTCATTTTGTCCAGAGAAGAACAGATGAACAAGAGAACAAAATAAAAAATATCAACCACGACCCCAGTGAAATATACACTAGACAAATTTGAAGAGGTCAGAAACCAAACAAGAAGAGGGAAAAAAAGGGAGAAAAGAGAGAATATAATCTTACAGGTGGACAGAACAGGGTAATCCATTTGATCCTGGGTGTATTTTGGTCTGTTTGTTAGAAGACACTAAATCCCAAAATTGTAACAAAAGGAAAACATATATATATGAAAATAAAACTGAATACAGTGAAACAAAGCCCAAAATGAAGAATATATCTGTAAAATGTAAATGTAAAAATAAAAATTAAAAAAAGCCTTAAAAACAAAGAGTTGATGAAATAAGAAAACTAGTTGAAAAGAAAAAAAAAAACAGAAAAAGAAAATTTTAAACTGAAATACAAAAGACTCATGAGAAAAAAACCTCAAATTCTATATACTATTCTTCCCTATCGCAGGAGTTTTTCAGTTCTGTGTGATCCATAAACTTGGTATTTGCCTGATGCTCCTGCTGGACTTCTGGGGGAGGGGCCTGTTGCACAGATTCTCAGGTGTCTTTGCCTAGGTGGAATTGTACCACCCCTTGCCAGGCAGCCAGGCTCAGTGTAAGCTGTTTCAGGTTGCTCTTTGTGGCTTTTGTTCCCTGAAGGCTTTTCGCACCGCTTTAGAGGATGAACAAAAAAGTAAAAATGACAGTGTCCTGATCTACTGAACAACCACTGCCCCCACTCTTCTGTGCACCCTCAAGGAAAAGCAGTCAATCCCTTCTGTGTGTGCTAAACTCCGCAGACTCCTGCAATGCACACCCACACAAATCCTCCCGGGGAGGGGGGATCTCATCATGGCCCCCCGGCTCGCTGGGCCCCTGCTTGGGGAGTGGTTGCCTGATCCTATGAGAACCCCTGCTGTTCCTCCCGGTGGGGGGTGGGGGGGAGAAGCAGCATGTTGGAGTGGTTGTCACTTACTGGGCCCCTGCTTAGAGAGCAGTTGCAGGATTGTGCTGTGGTTCCTGGTTTATGGCAACACCTAGCCAGGATCACATTCCAGGCTCACTGACTATAGCTGGCTTCCCGGCTGCAATGCCACACTCAGGCACCCCCATTCTGTCTGTGACCCTGGGGATTCTGAGACCACACTGTCCCACCTAAGATTCTGCCCTGCTTTGCCACCTGAGCACTTTTCAGGCAGGGATGTCCCTCACTGGAGAAGACTTCTAAAAGTTCTGACTTTGAACTCTGCAGCTATATGACTTTCCAGTAGCTGGCTTATGGAGGCTCCCTCCCCACCGTGATTTATCTTATGATATATTGGCTCAGATTCATGTCTCTGCACCTCCTACCTTGTAAAAAGTGGTCACTTTTCTATTTGTAGGATTTCAGCTATTCTCTTCTTAGATATCAGGTTGAATTCAGAGGGGTTCAGAATGATTTGATTGATATCTAGCTGAATTCCTGGGACCAGATGAAACGAGGGTCCCTACTTTTATGCCATCTTCCCTAGAAAGCCCTACCATATTTTTTTAAAGGCTAGCTTTATGTGGGTTTTTACATTTTTGATGAAGAACAATCTGAATTCTGAACTCGCATATACAATGCCAGGCTTTCACTGACTTCTAGACGCTACACTTCTCGGTATAGTGCAAGACTTCTACTCCCTGGAATATATGGACTTCCCTTCATCCACAACCACTCTCTCTGCTACACACCCATTCTCTGTTCACTGGAATGGGGCCTCAGCAGAAAGAGTGGAAGGGAGAAGAGGAAGAAGGGCAGGAGAAAGAGTGCCCAGAGCCATTCCCCTTGCCTACCACAAATGTGGTCCTCTCTCTGCCTTTGCTAGAGTTAAACCCAGTTTCCTATACCTGCATATTATGATAAAGTAAGACGCCCTTCATTTATTTTTATTCTTAAAGCCCCAATGAGTTAAGTGCCCACTTTATATTTTCCTTGAGGGTCGAAGTAAAAGAGGGAAGAACACTGTTTCTATGCAACAAGAAGTCCAAAGCTTTAGGAAACCTAAAGAAGCACTGTATGCATCTTCTTGAGTACCTGCAGGATTCGGAGAAGCTGTAGATACTCTCCTATTTTGCAGTTTGCTAGGGAAGAGGAAAAATCTTAGTCTGAAGTAGCTGGAAACAGAAATGGGAAAGGAAGCATATAGACCAAGTTCTTAAGAATCTCTTGAAACAATCTGGGAGATAAATGTGAAATGACCCAGGGAATATACACCAGCAGGGTAAATCTTTTCTTTGATAGACATCTTGGCCAAGACTCACATGGCTGAAGCCCTTACTTCAAGTTGTAGGTGTCACTTTTACTCAACTACAGCTATAGAAATCTTGCCTTCCACAAAGATACAGGTTTCAACTAGGATGAAAGTTGAAACAGCACAGAACTAAAAATGCACTACCTCGGGTATATCATTTTGTACAATGGAAAGTTCTAGAACTGTACTGCTCAATACATTAGCTATAAGCCATATATGAAAATTTAGATTTAAATCAATTAAGATTAAATAAAATTAAAATTTCAGTTCCTTATTCACACTAGCTACATATTGGACACACACTAGCTGTCCCTTTGGAAAGCACAGAAATCATTTCCATCACTAGAAAGCTCTAAAGGACAGTGCAATTTTAGGGCATTATCAGCAAAAACACAAAGATCAACTTGGAAATATGAGCCACTCTGGTAACTACCCAGGTTGATTCGTGTATCTAAGAGAAGATACGACTTACAGATAACCTAACGTAACTCAAATTGGAGGGTGCCTTCAACCAACCCTGCTCCCAATATCCTTGAAGTTTTAATTTATGTCATTATTGATATCACATTAAATAGTAAGAAACATAAATCAGAGTGATTAACTAACTTGCCCCAGGCAACTATCCGTAACTACAGCAGAATATCAAGTTTCTTTTTTTTTCTTCTATATATCCCCAAAGTTCCAAGAATTCTATCTGCATAAAACCTAATACAGGATATAGGATCTTGCACAGAGAATGTATCCAGTAATATTGGTTGCATCACTGATGCAATTATTGATTTCAATGATTTCAATGATGCAATGAGTGAAGGAATAAATGAGTAGAGCTAATAGTAAAATAGAGCAATAGGAGACCATGACTAAGAGCCTCAGAAGAAAATTGTGGCCACAGAATTGCTAAGAGTGAGCTGGAATTTCAACAAGCCCTTTTCAGAAAACATGTGATGCTTTCCTTATGGTTTTCTGAATCATTCTCTTGCCCACTTAATTAATGCTGGTATCTTTCACTTTTTACCGCTTGCTTAGAATTCTTTGGACCCACTTCTCTGGGAGTCCTTTGTCCACAAAATTTTCACCCAGTGCTAGATTTATTAAGTAAAGTCTCTGTGTATCCCAGCCATAAAGATTTGCTCCATTACCAAATAAGTTATTCGCAACTCAACAAAGAAGGGAATAAATTTAGTGTTGAGGGAGACTGCTACAGGGAGGATAAGGAATGACCGCTTAAGTTTCAAATTTGTAAAATTTTGCACTCTGCTGTCTGCTTTAGTTTTCTCTAAAAGAGACAGGATGACCAACTTTTTCTAAGATTTTCTTCACGTTCTCCCCCCTCACCCCTTATCAAACCAAAATTTTGAGCCATGTTCATTACTTACGGGAGATTCGCTGACTCCAAAGATATCTCTGACATCCCGAACAGATTGCTTGTTCTTTTTTCTCATGGTTTGAGTGTAAGTATTATATCTCTTTTTCACAGCAGCTGCTTGGGTTCGAGTCAGTGTAGAGAGCAAGGCTTTGCCATCCTCCTCTTCATCACCCGAGATCAGGGTTGATAAACCCACGTCTTGCAACCACTCTGCTTCAAGTTCTCCTTCTGAAAAACAACATTACCAAGAAAAGGTTAGAACAGTCTGCATTTGATTAGATGACATGTATATCTATAGGCCTGTGCATATCAATGTATTAGGAAGTGTTAATAAACACTATATTAAGTGTTAATAAACACTATATTAATTAACACTATATTAATAAACACTATATTATACTTGGACCCTGAAGAATTCAGAATAACAACATCATGTAACAGAAAATTCACTACAAATACATTCCTGGGAATATGCTAAACAGGCATTACCTGAATGAGATTCATTTAAAGTGTAGATTAGATTGATTTATAAATAGCCTATCAAATCATCAATCTAAGACTCTAAGACTCTGCTTACATTATTGCATCACTGGTATATGAACAAAGCCTTCTAAATGTACTTTACAGGTTCAATTTCTTAGCTAGGCAATCTTTTCTTTGCTATCTTGTTTCTATTACTCATTTTCTTTATAGGCTATCCCTTTAACAGAAAATACAAAGGTAAACATAAGCTTACTAGCCTTAATCTAAAATAATAAACCTTTTAAATTAGCGAGCTCTGACTTTGAAATCTTCCTTTACTTAAGCCATAGATAAGATTTTCATTTTTAAGACAAAATTTACAAATATAGTTTAATATTAAAGTTGTAAAAATTGGAATTTTTCCTCCCTCCACCTCTGTAAACAATAATCAAAGAGTAGAAGGAAGGAGTAATTGGAGTTAACATAACACACGCTAGGGGTGAGGATGGTCTAAATCCTTTCACTCAGACTACAGAAATTTGTAGAATACATATTCTCCATAGGAAAGAAATATCTTAGAGTAGAGATGAGTGTTATTCCTGTAGTACTGCTAAATTATGGAAATTGCTATCCTGTGTTCATCACTCCAGTTGCCAAATATACAACTTCCACATAGAACACTTCTTTGAATTTCAGCTCCATATACCCAACTACCTACTCAACATCTACTTGACTCTATCAATCCTGTATCAAACTCAACATGTTCAAACCTGAACACATATTCTTCATTCCCAACTCTAGGCCTTTTTCAGTATTCCACATTTCAGTAAAAGAAACCCACTATCCAAAAAAAAAAAAAAAAAAGAAACCCACCATCCATCTAATTTGGCAAAGAAACTTAGGAAACATTATTGACATCTCTCTCTTTTATGTATCAAAACCAATATATCACCAAGTCTTTTTTGATATTAATTCCTTATTATTTCTCAAAAATTTCCCTTTATTTATCTCTTCTGCTCTGACCCTGGTCCAAGCTACCATCATGTCTCACCTGAACTGCTGTAGAGCCTCCTTTCTCTTCCTCCCACTCTGGACTCCCCTTCCAATCCATTCTCCACACTGTAACTAAATTAGACCTTTACAAATGCAAATGTAAGTCCTTTTCTAAAATAATGCCACAGTTCTTCCTTGCTCTTGGGGTTAAGAATAAAACCCTTACATGGCCCACAATACCTGAAGCCGCTGACTTTCCTGTCCACAGCTTGTACCATGCTCTCTTCACTCTCCCCTCTCTAGCGGTACTGGCTTAGGTTTTGTTCCTCAAAAGCTCTATGTTATATTTTGTTACAAGGCTTTGGACATGCCATTCCTTCTATTTGGTCCCCTAATTACTAGTCATTCAATCTTTCAGATCTCAGTTTATTCATTTCTTCCTCAATGAAGTCTTCTTTTTTTTGTTTGTTTGTTTTTTCCTGAACCCTTCAGGCAAGGTTAGGTCCTACTTTTACCCATCCTAATCCTACTGTGTGTGTTTTCCTTCAAATAATTTTTTCCCCAACATACAACTAGTTACATCATTTCATTATTTTCTTTCCTCTGAGATTATAAACTTCATTAGAGTAGGAAACATTTCTTTGTTTATAACTCTAATACCAACATACAATGCCTACACAGATTAGGTACAAATATTTGTGAATTAATTAATTCTCAGTTGAAATATATAATTATTCTAAGTCAGAAAATGAATGAAAAACATCAACTTTCAAAGATGAGTGTAGCTATCATACATACCATTCTTTACAGAAAACCTACCAGATTTGTAGCTTTGTTAGAGAAAGATATCCAAAAAGGGAATAAAATCTTACAGTAAAGGTAGAGTAGCATGTATAGAAATAACAATTTTGTGTTAAACAATTATGAACTCTGAACTAAGTATGTAAAATAACTATTTGAGGGTAATGTAGAAGAATCAAGTACAGGCAGAAACTGAAAAATAATTAAAATTTGACATAAAATGTACTGTGTGAGATTTACATCTACACAACTTTTCAACTGAGGTCATTTTCCAATCACTACACTATATAGAGTGTGTAGAACACAGACAGAAAACCATAGTCTTACTTATTTCAAGAGTCAGAGGATGGAGTATGGGATTATTAGGATATCTGGAAAGTGAGGACATATTCCTGTTAGGAGGGAGCCTCACCAGAGAGAGCTCCAAAATCTGTGCATAAACTCTCATCAAATCCTCGACTAAACATTAAACCAGAAAGGTGTATGTGAAACTTCAGGCATCCTACTGAAAAACAGCAGCCAAAAGCCTAAAATAAATGAGCCAGGCTGCATAGAGCAGAAAAGATTGTGTATAACCAAGTTAACTGTAGAACTGAAATTAACTCCCTTTAGAGAAAGATAGTGGGATACAGTCTCTAAAACATATCAATAATGTTATAATATTGCATTATCAAAGATGTTACAATAACTAGGATATAAGAAAAACAAAAAAATGGACTAATTTGGCAAGAGAAAAGATCATCAATAGAAAGTGCCTCAGATGACGGAGATGTTGGACAAGGACTTTAAGGAAAAGATTCTCATCAGTGAACAGAGAATTTCAGCAAAGAAATGAAAAATATAGAAAAAGAAACTAAAAGAACTAAAACATAAATTATAGAACTAAAATTAAAATATATTAAGTAAAAATCTTGCTGGAAGGGCTTAACAGTGTATTAAAGACTTTAAAAGAAAGGGCTGGTAAACTTGAAGATTACAGCAATAGAAATTACCCAATCTGAAAGACAGAGAGAAAAGTATTTTAAAATATTTAAAACAGAGCCCAAGTGACCTATTGGAAATGTTAAGTACAATTATATATACACACACACACACACACACACTCTATATATATACACACACACACTATATATATATATATACACACACACACACACATATATATATATATACACACACACACACACACACACACATACACTGTTGTGAATGTTAATGACCTACTGGGAATGTTAAGTACAATTATATATATATGTGTGTATATATATATATATACACATACACACACACACAATACACACACACACACACATACATACATACATACATATAGTTTGATTTTCGGAGGAGACAGTAGTACAGAAAAAAGTATCTGAAGAAACAATGTCCAAAAGTTTCCAAACTTTGTTGAAAAACCAGCTAGCTTAACTAACACCAAGAAGGTCACATACAAAAGAAACTGCACTTAAGCATCTTAAGGATAACCTGCTGAAAACCAAAGAGCGAGAAAATTTGAAAGCAATTAAAGACAACAGATTACATCAGGGGAACAACAATATGAAGGCACTGACTCCTTATTAGAAATAGTAGAGGTCAGAACACAGTAAGATGACATTTAGAACATCCAGAATGGAAATAAAAACTCGTTAACCAATAATTATATGTCTAGCAAAACTACCTTTTGAGAACAAAGGTAAAATAGTCATTATTACATGAATAAAAACTAAGAAGTTTATTGCCACCAACTTGCTCTGTAGTATATACAGGAAGCGCTTTAGGCTAAACGGAAAAGATATCAAATGGATACCAGATATATAAAAAAGAAATAGTGGAAATGTTAAAAATGCAGATATTGGTTTCTTTAAAAGACATATGGCTACTTCCTCTTCCCCTGAAATTAAGTCTTAAAGCATAAAGATATTACTTAGAGCACAGTAAGGCAGGTGTTTATGCAGAGGAGCAGGGTGGACTAGGATGCTGGAGCCCAAGTGGGATGAACAGGGCAAGCGTGAAAAAGAGAGGAAATTGATAATACATGAAGGGATTGATCAAGTAAATACATATGTTTAAGATAGTGGAAGCCAGTTTTCTTCTAAGAAGGGAGTCACAACAACAAAGCAGAAAAGAATGTCTAATGGAAAAAAGACAGTCTCTTCAACAAAAGGTTTTGGGAAAATTGGACAGCCACATGCAGAAGAATGAAACTGGACCATTTTCTTACACCATATACAAAAACAGACTCAAAATGGATGAAAGACCTGAATGTGAGACAGGAATCCATCAAAATCCATGAGAACATAGGCAAATACCTCTTGGACCTCAGCCGCAGCAACTTCTTCCTAGACACATTATCAAAGATGAGGGGAAACAAGGGCAAAAATGAACTACTGGGACTTCATCAAGATAAAAAGCTTCTGCACAGCAAAAGTAACAGTCAACAAAACCAAAAGACAATCGACAGAATGGGAGAAGATTATTGCAAATGTCTTATCAGATAAAGGGCTAGTATCCAAGATCTATAAAGAACTTATCAAACTCAACACCCAAAGAACAAATAGTCCAATCAGGAAATGAGCAGAAGACATAAACAGACATCTCTCCAAAGAAGACATCCAAATGGCCAACAGACACATGAAAAAGTGCTCAACATCACTTGGCATCAGGGAAATACAAATCAAAACCACAATGAGATACCACCTCACACTAGTCAGAATGGCTAAAATTAACAAGTCAGGAAATGACAGATGTTGGTGAGGATGCAGAGAAAGGGGAGCGCTCCTGCACTGTTGGTGGGAATG